>KV012857.1:198419-243864 GCA_001598015.1 Dorcoceras hygrometricum
TCCACTCGACAATTGGTAACCACTTGGAAAGTCCGAAGGAGGGTAGTTCGATAGATCACCAGGTCACTATCTATCTGCATGCTCAGAACATCACAATGCTCCCTACCAATGAAACATGGTACTTCGCATCGCAGATACTAGTCTCGAACTCGGGCGGCCTTATCCTCATTTTGACGGCCCAATTGACTAGGAACAGTTCAGAATACACAGTGACTATTAGATGTGTTTCATGATAGCCGTCATACCCACTATCACATCTAACATACACTTTAGTGTATTCTAGGTCTTTACTCAACGCAATTGTAAATCATCATACACACAATGAATGTAAAGAATGCCATATGGATAAATGCGAATATCATATATAAAGATTGTCATATACAAGAGTCTATAAACCCACACGCCACAAGTTGGCTAGTTGGGCATCTACTCTAACAGAAGTGAGATATGTTTTCCAGATGTAGCAAGAATAAATTTTACTTTCCTGAATGAAGATCGCAACGTGCAGGTGGCCGTGGCTGGAAGTCTCCTCAAGCACACTTCTGAGAACTTCTTAGTATTTTGAAAGAACTTAACGTTTTCTTGCAACCAAAATGAATCCAGAACCTCACATAAAACATTTTATACAAGGATGAATGATTGGGTAGTATGTAGAAACACTTGAGTAGGCATGGTTACCTTGCCAAATCTTGTCCTTTTAAAATATTTGCTAAAAATCCCTACTACTATTTTAAATTTGAAATCTTGCTACCTTATTCTAACAAAACAGATCTCCCAACCGAAATCATTTTATTTGTAAAGGAAATTCAGATCTGGACCATTTCAGATTTGTGCTTGGGCGAAATCCTTCCGAAACCTTATGGTCGTTGCTTCAAAGATGGGAAAAATAAAAATCATATTTGAACTGAAATCTTAAATGCTCGAAATCTCAAAACATCCCTCAGAAAAGATAGCCTAATCGATTTGTGGTCCTATGGATTTTGGGGCGCTACAACTCTACCCTCCTTAATGAAATTTCGTCCTCAAAATTTACTTATTAAATAGCTCTGGGTAGAGACTACGCATATCCTCTTCTGTCTCCCAAGTTGCTTCCCGTTCAGATTGGTTAGACCACTGAACTTTAACCTTTGGGATGCTACGGTTTCTTAACTTCATATTCTCTCTAAGAAGAATCCTTTATGGTCGCTCCTCATAGCTCAGATCTGGTGTAAGTTGGATTCGCTCATAACTTAAAACATGCGACGGGTTGGGAACATATTTCCTCAAAGCTGATACGTGAAAAACATTATGCACCGAGGACAGATGTGGGGGTAAATCTAGTCTATAAGCCAGCGTTCCTACTTTGTCCAAGATCTCGTATGGACCAATGAACCTTGGGCTTAGCTTACCCTTCTTCCCAAATCTCATTACGCCTTTCGTTGGTGCTACCTTTAAGAAAACATGATCTCCAGATTGGAAGCTCAACTCGCGGCTTCTACTGTCAGCATAGCGCTTTTGCCTTCTTTGAGTGGTTCTCAATCGATCTCTTACTTTCTTAATAGCTTCAGCAGTTTGTTCTACTAAGTCTGGTCCCAAACCAGCTCGTTCTCCTATCTTATCCCAATGAATAGGTGTTCTGCATTTTCTGCCATAGAGAGCTTCATAAGGGGCCATCTGAATGGATGCTTACTATTGTTGTACGTGAATTCTACCAAAGGCAGCTTTGAATCCCAGCTTTCTGAAAAATCAATGATACAAGCTCTGAGCAGATCTTCTAATATCTAAATCACCCTTTCTGATTGACCATCTGTCTGGGGGTGAAAAGCCGTGCTAAAGGTTAACTTCGTACCCAAAGCTCTATGTAGACTCTTACAAAAGGCTGACGTAAACTTTGGATCTCTGTCAGATACAATCGAAACTGGAATCCCATGAAGTCTTACTATCTCTCTTATATACAACTCAGCGTATTTGCTCATATCATAAGTTGTCTTAACTGGTAATAAGTGAGCAGATTTGGTAAGTCGGTCTACTATAACCCATAATGAATTGTATCCTTGGACGGATCTGGGTAAACCAACTACAAAATCCATCGCAATACTCTCTCACTTCCATTCTGGTATCGGCAGGGGTTTTAGCATCCCAGCTGGTCTCTGATGCTCAGCTTTGACAAACTGACAATTCAGTCACTCTGAAACAAATCTAGCAATATCGCGTTTCATGCCTGGCCACCAATACATATTCTGAAGATCTTTGTACATCTTATTGCTCCCCGGATGCACTGTATATGAGGCTATATGAGCTTCTGTCATCAGATCTGATCTCAAATTGTTCACACTAGGAACCCATAATCCGCCTTGATATTTAACCCTATCGACTTCCTGCTAAGAGCATCTGCCACCACATTGGCTTTTCCTGGGTGGTAGCTAATGGTACATCGTAATCTTTGACCAGCTCTAACCACCTCTTCTATCTCATATTCAATTCTTTCTGTGTAAAGAAGTATTTTAAACTCTTATGATCTGTAAATATCTCACACCTCTCCCCATATAGATAATGTCTCCAGATCTTAAGGGCGAAAACCACAGCTGCTAATTCTAAATCATGCGTGGGATAATTCTTCTCGTGATTCTTCAGTTGTCTAGAAGCATATGCTATACTCTACGATCCTGCATCAAAACAGCTCCTAAACCTAGCTTGTAAGCATCTGTGAAGATCACAAAATTCCCTTGCCCAGAAGGCATGGTCAAAACCGGAGCTTCTATCAACGCTTGCTTCAAATTCTCGAAACTCTGCTGACAACTAGGGGGGTCCATTCAAATTTAACTTGTTTCCTAATAAACGATGTTAATGGAACTGCTGTCCTTGAAATCCTTGAATAAATCGTCTGTAATATACAGCTAGTCCCAAAAATCTCCTCACTTCTGTAACAGATCTGCGCAAAAGCCAGTCACGCACAGCTTCTACCTTAGCTGGGTCGACTTCTAAACCATCCTTAGAGATGATGTGACCTAGAAAGCAACTTTCTCTAGCCAAAACTCACATTTGATAAACTTATCAAACAACCTCTTGTCCTTCAAAACTTGCAACACTATTCGAAGCTGAGTGGCATGCTCGGAGCTGGTCTTGGAATATACTAAGATATCATCTATAAACACTATTACAAGTTGATCCAAAAATGGCTGGAAAAATCTATTCATCATATCCATAAAAACAGATGGAGCATTAGTTAGTCCAAAAGGCATCACTAAAAACTCATAATGGCCGTATCTTTTCCTGAAAGTTGTCTTATATACATCGGCCTCTTTAATCTTCAGCTGATGATATCCAGATCTTAAATCTATCTTAGAGAACACTGCTGCTCCCTTCAACTGATCAAAAAATTACTCAATCCTAGGCAAGGGGTACTTATTCTTAATGGTAAGCTTATTCAACTCACGGTAGTCTATACACAATCTGAAACTCCCATCCTTTTTCTTAACGAACAAAACTGGGGCTCCCCACGGGGATGTACTAGGTCGAATAAATCCCTTATCCAACAGATCTTTAATTTGTTCTTTCAGCTCTTTCCTCTCTGTAGGAGCAATACTATAGGGAGGTCTGGAAACCGGAGTTTCTCCAGGCACTAAGTCGATAGCAAACTCTATCTCTCTATCTGGAGGTAAACCACTGATGTCTTCTGGAAACACTTCTGGGAACTCGTTCACCACCTCCACATCTGAAATTTGGGGTTTACTAGAAACGGCTAGGGAGGATAAACTCGCTAGAAACCCTACTCCTCCTTTCCTCAAACAACGCTGGGCCTTCCAGGCGGAGACAAAGCGAGGAACTCTCTTAAACTGGTCAGATTTGAACGCAATCTGAGATCCCGTGGACAAATTTACAACTACTGTCTTGAGCTTAAAGTTGATCACTACTCCATATATGGATAACCAGTCTATTCCCAAAATCAAATCAAATTAGGCATGGACAAAACAATCAAATTGGTGGTATCTACATGTCCTTGAAGTTCAAGCTCTAAGTCACGATATATGCTACAAGATATCAACTCTTCTCCTGATGGTACAGTTATGCAATAGCCTATAGACAATCTTTCTGGCTTATGTGGTAACTTCTTAGCAAAATCCTCAGCTATAAATGAATGGGTCGCACCCGAATCTAACAGTGCAAAGGAGGACAAAACAGCAACCAAAATCTTACCCATAATCACTGTAGAATCGGGGTTAGCTTGTTCAGTTGTCATGACGTAAGCTCTCCTGGGCACCAGTTGTTTCGACTAAGGACAGAACTTAGAGATGTGGCCTTGAGCACCACACTTGTAACATGCGCTCTGTCCAGCTTTGCATTGTCCCGGGTGGTTCTTATGGCACTTGGGACAAACCGGCTTACTAATACAACTGGTACTGCACTGATAGGTTGGGCTGGTAGGGGTTTTGGTTCTTGGGGTCGCTGTTGGTTCTTATTCTGCTTCTCAAATGGCCTCGGATCTGCCTGCTGAAAAGATTGCCTCCTCTGCTGTCTCTCCTGTTCCACATCTTTCCAATCCCTCTCCACTCGCAGGGCCTTATCTACTGCTTCCCTATAAGATCTGGGTCCTGTTAACCTGACATTCAACTTGAATGTAGGTCTCAATCCTTCCACAAAGTGGCTCAGCTTCTCCTCGGGTCCCTTCCAATAAGAGGTACAAAGTAGCAGCCTCTCTCAAACTTCTGGATGTACTCTTGCACAGTCAGACTCCCTTGCTTCAAGGTCAAGAACTCTCGCTTCAACTCAGACCTCTTTTCTGCTGTGAAGTACTGCTCAAAGAACACTCGTTGGAACTCATCCCACGAGAGATTTGCCAAATCCACTGACAGCTTTGCTCCCTCCCACCAGATCATTGCATCACCTCTTAGCATATAGATAGCGCACCTTGGCCTATCCAGATCTGGAATCTGAAGATACTCAAAAATCACTTCCATGTACTTAATCCAACTCTCAACAATAAGCGGATCTGTTGTACCACTGATCTCCTTTGGTTTCTGTCTTTGAAACCTCTCCTGGGAATCATCATAATATGGTCCCCTGCTGCTCGAAGATTGGCCATTGCCTCTGCCAGATTGCTCTACCAACATCTCTAAGAGTTGGGCAATACGAGCGTTACTATCTGGATTGGTTTCGTCTACTGGGGTTCTTCTTCCACCTCTCCCTCTTCCTGACATCTTAAGCTATAGCCCTAAATCCACCACAAAAGAACATCAGAACTCATAAGAGAAAGAACTCTTAACATAACAATAAAACTCACAGATCAGGAGAAGCAGACGGCGAAAGCTGCTCCATACCGGGAAGGGTGTGTTTATCTCAGGACCATGCTCTGATAACAAGTTGTGACTCCTGAATCCATGGGAGCCAACAGAATTGGAGAAAAATTTAAAATTTGAAAGAAATATAAGGACTAAATTTGAAATAGATTAAGTTGTATTCCCTTACACAAAAACTGAATAAAGCAGATGGCGCCAAAGGTACACAGTAGAAACAGATTTGAATTATAAGACTTCAGATATTACAACTACGGGAACTCTATATGAATTCTCTATTATTGTAATGGATCTTAATACAGTTAGACAAAAGATCAAAAACAACAACAGCTAAGGCTTCACGGAACCACTGGCCATTTGACAAACACACGCAGCCCCCAAATCTGGTTCAACTTGTGCCCCCCGCTTGCCCCTGAGCTGTCTCACCTGCATCGGGAAAACTAGTGAGCCTAGGGCTCAACAAGTAAAACATAGGATAACAAAGATCACATAAATGCAGGCATAATCTGGATCGTAATACATAAATTAAAGGAAGACATCTGAATCTGAAATCTCGCTACTGAAAGACAGATCGGAACATCGGATCTGAATTGCTTTATACTGAGTGACTTATGGTTTAGAGGCTCTCTGGTGGTCCTTGTGCATGAAGCATGTTAACTGATCAGTAACTCTCTGTGAAGGGTTACAATATTTCCATAATCTTGTCCCTTCCATGAAGGGATTATGGTCCTACTGTAATCATGTCCCTTCCTGAGTGACCGGGTCTTCTATACCATAAGTCCTTAAATCTGAAACTTTACTTCCTTTAACTGAAATAGCTATATATTGGCTCTTGATCGGAAGTCGATCACTGAAATCTAGTAGATTCACTGTTATGAAACTCATTTTTATCTTTAAAAGCACTACTGAGTGTACAGCTGGACTCGGAACTGATGATAGCAAGGACCAGCTCTGAAGGAACGACTCGAGCGTGCAATCAGATGTGGGTTAAAGAAAGCAGATCTTATGTGCAAAGGTCGGCTTTGATTATGTAAACAGATCTTAGGTGTGAAAAACTGCACACAGATGTGAATAAAAACTTTGACTAAAGAAAATTGCTTGTGAATGGGAAATACAGATCTGGTTCTTCGAAAACTGATTTGACATAGGGAAACAGATTTTACTGAACAGAACATATCTGATTTAGAAAACAATAACAGGAGCTTCGGAGCAAGTATTTCAGATTTGGTAGGTTACTCAGCTGTGAGGAACCCAAACAACAGATTTGGCTAAGAACAACGTTACGCGTAGAAACAACTTGGCTAATAAACACGAAATACTGCTTCAACTCAAACAGTCGCTAAACAAACTAGCTTCGCTTATCAATCGAAACTCACTCCCGATCGAACCAACGTTGCCTATCCGTTTAGATTCGATGTCCAGAGCCTTCGCAATACTTAGGAACAACAAGAAACTTCTCTTGGCTTTATCCTAACTGGAATTTGTACAATTCAGTATATTTTAAAACACAGCTGCTTGCTAAACCTTCTGGTGAGTTTCCTCAAAACTAAGCATCAAATCAGTAAATCCATAGCTCAACTCAAACATTAAATGAAACTGAAACAGGCAAGCATACACAAAAAACAACAAATATATGTTTTCCAGATGTAGCAAGAATCAATTTTACTTGCCTTAATGATGATCGCAACATGCAGGTAGCCGCGGCTGGAAGTCTCCTCAAGCACACTTCTGAGAACTTCTTACTATTTTGAAAGAACTTAACGTTTTCTTGCAACCAAAATGAATCCAGAACCTCACGTAAAACATTTTATACAAGGAAGAATGATTGGACAGTAGGTAGAAACAGTTGAGTAGGCATGGTTGTCATGCCAACTCTTGTCCTTTTAAAAGATTTTCTAAAAACTCCCTACTACTATTATAAATTTGAAATCTTGCTACCTTATTCTAACAATACAGATCTCCCAACCGAAATCATTTTATTTGTAAAGGAAATTCAGATCTGGACCATTTCAGATTTGTGCTTGGGCGAAATCCTTTCGAAATCTTCCGGACGTTGCTTCAAAGCTGGGACAAATAAAAATAATATTTGAATTGTAAATGCTCAAAATCTCAAACAGCCCTCAGAAAAGATTGGCTAATCGATTTGTGGTCCTATGGATTTTGGGGCGCTACAAAAATGCTCTGATACCACTTGTTAAGATCGAATTTCGGGGGTTTTCTTGAGCTCTGCCACAACTCACGTCGGCTCTCACACAGACTGAACACCAATCCCGTAAGTTACGTGCATTTAAAAAATTTTGGAGTTGGAAAACCAGCACACAACTTGTGAAACTAGATCGCCGTGAATCTAGACCAACAGCTCTGCGAGCTGGTCCAAATTACCAGCTCCTTTGCAAGCTGGTTTAACATGAGCAGTATGGTTTCTTTAACTTTGAGCTGCAATAGCTCAGTGTTCTTGAATATTAGTGCACCGAGATACAGATTGAGTTATGAGTTAAAATCATGCGGAAACAACTCAAACTGAACTCTTATAATCGAAACTCTTTAAACAGTTTTATGCGTATTAAACAATCATGCTTATGCATATGAATGTACGTGCGGAAAACAGTAAAGAAAATATGCTGCAATTTGTTTATGGAAGTTCGGATCTGAATCTCCAACGTCTCCCCTTCTTCCTCAATGGGAAGGTTTCCACTAGAAGACTTTGATTACAACTACCCTCGCTGCAACCCACTCCTACGACCAGCAGCCGCAAGAACTCCTAGCAACACCACTGCACACCAGCCCATAGGCTGCGCGTGTCTAACTTCACTTCTTTAATGCCTCAGTGAGAAAGGCTACACACACTTCTTTAACGTCTCAGTGCGAAAGACAACTAGACTTGTTTAACGTATCTGTACAAGGACTACAAAGGAGAGTTTATATTTGATTCACTCATTTTTCTATTTCGCTCAACTCTCAAGTATATGAGTGAATCGTGTATGAGATTACAGTGTAAGTACAATCTCTCAAGAATAAAATCTCACACACTGGGAAGTGCTCCTGATCGAGCTGGTTTTTCCAATGTCTTCCCAGAGCTTGTGTTGTGCGTTTTCTGTGTTTACATTTTGGTTCGCACAACACTTGGCTCTTCTTTTCTTTTTGTGCGCGTCACTCTCTCTTTCTTGTTCGCACATGCTTCATTCTGTGCTTTTCGTCCGATATATAAAGCCTCATGTTTGGATTTTTCTGTTTGCCACAAAGTTGTAGCCGTTTTGATTGCTTTCTGACAGGTTGGTACTTTGTGTCCTCTGGCTTTTAATGCGTTGCAGGCTTTTCTTCACTTTAAGCACGTGAGCACTGTACTTTGAGAAGACCATACAAACAAGTCGATTTGAATACTGAAAATCATTCTGTGTATAGTCTTATATTCAAATCGCTTTGCTTCTCTTTTATTCTGTTTCTGCTCTTGATATCTACTCTTTTCTCTATTCTGGTCGCTGAGCTGGTTTGACCTTAACCAGCTTGGTTTTGTGTACCAGCTCGTAGCTTTTGCAGTTATGTTATCCGAGATGGTTTGCCTTTGAACAACTTTGCTCCATTACGATCTGTTCATTGAGCTGGTCAGAGCTCTTCTCTGCTCTCGTTCAAAGCTCTCTTCTCATCTGCTCTTGATCTTTGCTCTTCTTATTATTCTGCGCTTGATCTTCGTACTGCTCCAGCTCCAAGCTGGTGAACCAGCTTGGTGTTCCCGACACTCTGGAAGTGAACTGTTGTACCAGCTTGGGCGTCCCCTTACTGTTACAGCTTGATATCTTCGACCAGTCCAGCTCAGGCGTCCCCTCACTGTTCCAGTTTGGATATCTTCATGTCTACTCCAGTCTAAACAAGTTGCGCATGTCATGTGGAGTGTTAGTACAAAAATGGCAGATTTTGTGTGAATCAAAACTTAGATTCTGATCTGTATAAACAGATCCAACACATAAAGTTTATTCATTAAGATATATCTATTGAGAAACATAATGTACAATGATACATGGAAGATAATTCTCGTCTTTAAGGATTTCTTACCATGATTCATGTATTCTCTTTACTCCTTCATTTATGATGAGATACATATGTGTCAAGTTAGAGATTGTTGGAAATATTTTATTCAATATAAAAAAATATTATCTAATTACGCATCGTATATATATTGGTTTGGATTATATAATGCACAATCTTCATCTTTATTAAATTGGACAAATAATTTGAAAGATATTTATGTGCATATCTTTCTAACTCAAGCTTAATATATCTTAGAATCTCATCAAGATACGTCATGATCCTGATTGACATGGTGATGTTACAAGTCCTCTAAAAATAATGGCGCTAGGATCTCTAAGCACACACTCCTTCATGAATTCTTTACACTGTCTTAATGAGGTTTGGAGTGTGTTTACACCATCTATTGAGAGTCCTTAGAAGGCTTTTGAGCGAAAGAAGACTGTTGATCGTTCATTGGTTGTAAGTGTTGTTTAAAGTTCCGTATCAAGTTTAGTGGCCGGATGTGAGAACTTGAATTATCATATGGTAATTATCTGATTAATCAGTTCGGAGTAATGATTAACCAGTAGAGATATTTTGGCTCGGTAAGCTGCTGGTGAAGAGACCAGCTTAGAGGTGCGCTGGTCCAAGTTTCGTTGCCAAGCTGGTTTTGCAAGTTTTTCGGGTATTATTTCAGATTACCATTGTTGGAAACATGGTTTTAAGCACTGATAGTTAGAGCTGATTGATAGGTTATCAGTAAAGATGTCACAGCTTGAGGATTCTGGTTAATAGGATTCTGTTTTGTTACGAGCTGGTTGAAATAAATTGTTCCAAGTCCAGTGTAAGCTGGAACCAGCTTAGAGGTCTTCTTGTGAGTTTTGAGGATAAACCAAGGCCAGTTTTTGTGTGAGCTGGTTGGACAGATTAGTCTCGAGCTTATAGCCAGTTGGAGCGCTGAGCTGGATTGTATCCTGTAAACGTCATAGCGATTAGCTTAGGAGTATTGTTGTAAGCTGTTGGTAACCTTCGGGTTTGTCATAGATCAGATGAGGTGCAAGCTGGACCCAGCTTAGAGAGGAGCTGGATGCCTCGATCTGGTCTATTTGAAACACGATATGGTTGTTAGCCGCCCACCCTCTCCCACACGCCTCACGCCGCCTCCGACCGCCCATCGCCGCCGCCCGCCGCCGCCCGGTTTTTCGCGTGATCGGACTTGTTACGATCACCGCGACGAGGAGAATCTGTTCGTGCTAAAATCCGTCAGATCTTCTAGTGCAGATTGACGGAGGAAGATTGTTTTCGGTCGTTGTCAGGCCTCGTGCTCACAACAGATAAACACATTCGGAAGCTATCAAAAAGTGGGTAAAATTTTCGCTTTTAGGCCCGACGGTTTTAAACATATAATTTCAAATACAACGATACTTAAAATAAGTTTCCCAATTCATAAAACAACAAACAATAAAGCATACATAATTCAAAACATGTATCAGACTCCCCTACGGGTACATCAACAAAGCACAGGGCATCCCCCTGGCTAACTGATACATATATATATATATATGCTATATGCAACTGGGACACGCTAGCCACCTCCTGGGGCACCACCAGCTGGGTTAAAACCACGACCAGCTGTAGAACCTGGGTTTCCTGAAAACAACACAACAAAGAAACAAACCAAGCCCCGGAGGGACATGGGGTCAAACCCCAGTACGGAGAGCAACAATACAACAGCAATAAACAGCAAGGAATAAAATGCAGATGCTATGCATGAGACGCCGAATAACAACGGAAGGCTCGACCATCGAGGGAGCTAATACACTCAAACATAGCTCCAAGAATCATCAACGACATACAGTGGCCACGGGGTATGTTCACAGTGTGGTAGTAAGCCACTCGCCATGACACTACACCCCACTTACCAGATGCATCAAACAACTCAACCTTCTGTTGCCTTGCCCATGAACTGTGGTAGTTAACCACTCGGCGCATGGTGGCTATGATTCCAGCAGGGAGATGAGAGTGCGGTATTGCCGCTCGCCCTCACATCCTGGTAAGAAACAACAACAATACAACAAGGTACAAAGACTACCAAAGCTGGAAAAAGGAATACCATGCGTGTATGCAACATACTGAAATGCAGGCATATAACATATGCAACACAGCAATAACACAACAGCATACACAATCCTCAACCGGACACAACCAACAGGCACGGCCATTCCACATACCAGCAACTACAATCATCCAAGCCATAACCTCGCTGTAATATAAGCTCAAATCCCTACCTTATACTGAGCAACAATTAACACTGCGAGAAATCCCGAAGACTCTGGTAAAAGCCTGTTAAACACACGGCATACACAACATAAATCTAACGGGTTGCAATTCAAGCTCACGGCTGGGAGTCACACTCAACCAGCTGCTCAATATACCTCAACAATAATACAGAAAGCTTAAAACTATGGCTAGGAACAAGGTCTCACCGAAAACCAGAACGTAGTTCTACCCGGTCGACGCAACACTCGAACGGCAGCAACTTCGTGTTCCTCAACTAGCCAATTACAGCTTCTAAAACTGGTACGAAATGGAAGAGCTTCTCGAGAGGAGTCCAATGCTACCTCGCACGAGCAAAACAACCACCGGAAACGCCGGAAAATTGCCGGAAAAGCTCACGGCTGAAGAGTGCTCTAGGGTTCGAAGGATAAGGAACGAAAGGCTGGAAATTTCTAAGTATGGGAAATGATACCACAAAATCAAAGACCAAATCTTCCTTAAATAATCCCACAACTGCTGAAATCTACACAATCAATTGTCCACCGACAAAATCAACAGGAACACTACAAAAAGCAGACACAAGGAACCAACTGCTGATTCTCAATACGCTAAAACAATCGCAAAAACAAACCAACAGCGTCTACAACTACCCAAACAGCATCGCACCCTCGGCTGGAACGAGGCAAATGCGTTACGAAATCCATCGCAATGTGCTCCCAATTCCATTGGGGCACCTCTAAACTCTGCAACAGACCACCAGGTGTCATCCTTTCGGCCTTTACCATCTGGCAATTCAAACAACGAGCGACAAAACCAGCAACATCGCTCTTTAGGCCAGCCCACCAAAAGTGCGTCTTCACATCATGGTACATCTTCCGTGCACCAGTATGAACACTATGTCTGCTACAGTGCGCTTCTCGAAGGATCTCTTCCTTCAAATCAATCAAATTGGGCACAACCAACCTGCCCCGGAAACGCAAACAACCATCGGACGAGATAGAATAGTCCTCTAGTTCGCCAGCCCTGACTTTCATCTTCAACTCGTGGATTAAAGGATCGGTCCTCTGAGCTGCTCGAATGTTGGAAACAACCTGCGGTTCCACTTGAAAAGATAAAACCATTACACAATCCTCAGCTGGGTAAAATCTCCAACCCGTAGTGTTAAGATGCTCTTGATCCTTAGAGATGTACAACGACGCAAGCATCTCACTAGCCTTCCTGCTCAGAGCATCGGCCACTACGTTCGACTTCCCAGGCTGGTATTTAATCTCACAGTCAAAATCCTTAAGCAGCTCCATCCACCGACGCTGTCTCATGTTTAAGTCAGGCTGCGAAAACAGATACTGCAAACTCTTGTGGTCGGACTATACCACAAACTGCTCGCCATACAGGTAGTGACGCCAGATCTTTAACACAAAGACCACCGCTGCTAACTCCAAATCATGAACTGGGTAACGAGTCTCGTGCGGTTTCAACTGCCGCGAGGCATACGCAATGACTCTACCATTCTGCATCAACACACAACCCAATCCATTTAGCGAAGCGTCAGAACAAACAACAAAACCACCTAAACCGGACGGCAAGGCCAACACAGGAGCAGTAGTTAACTTTTCCTTAAGAAGTTGAAAAGCATTCTCACACTGCTCAGTCCAAACGAACCTTTTATCCTTCTGGGTCAATTGGGTCATCGGCTTTGCTATAGAAGAAAACCCCTCAATGAAACGACGATAATAGCCAGCCAGACCTAAGAAAATGCGAATCTCAGATACATTTCTCGGTCGCTCCCAGTTCAACACGGCATCCACTTTACTGGGATCCACAGAAATGCCATCTGCTGAAATGACATGACCCAGAAATACTACGCGTTCCAACCAGAACTCGCACTTGGAAAACTTCGCATACAACTGCTGTTCTCTCAACCTGAGAAGAACCATCTCCAAGTGCTCCTTGTGCTCCCTCGGAGTCTTCAAGTAAACCAAGATGTCGTCTATAAAAACAATCACAAACTGATCTAAGAATTCTCTAAAAACCCGGTTCATCAGATCCATGAAGACTGCAGGCGCGTTTGTCAACCCAAACGGCATCACCAAAAACTCAAAATGTCCGTACCTCGTACGAAATGCAGTCTTCGCGACATCTTGTTCCCTCACTCTGAGCTGATGGTACCCGGAACGAAGATCGATCTTAGAATACACCGCAGAACCTTGCAACTGATCAAACAGATCATCGATTCTTGGCAACGGGTACTTATTCTTCACAGTGGCTTTATTCAACTGACGAAAATCAATGCACATCCGCATTGAGCCATCCTTCTTCTTCACAAACAAAATGGGTGCTCCCCACGGTGACATACTAGGGCGAATGAAACCCTTCTGCAGCAAATCATCTAACTGTACCTTGAGTTATCTCAACTCCACAGGCGCTAGATGATACGGGGCACGAGAAATCGGAGCTGTGCCAGGCACCAACTCTATGCTGAAGTCTATCTCCCGTCTAGGAGGAAAACCAGGAATCTCCTCCGGAAACACGTCGGGGAAGTGTCGCACCACAGGAACGTCACTAAGCTGAACACTAGAAGAAGAAGACGCATCCAAAGCGTAAATCATAAAGCCAGCATTTCCCAAAGACAACAAGCTAAACATCTCCATCGCGGAGACCAACGGAATCTTCGATCTAGAGTCCTGGCCGTAGAAGTCCCACTTCTCGCCAGACAAAGGCCTAAAGCGCACAATCCCATGGAAGCAATCCACGGCGGCCCTGTAGTTGGACAGCACATCCATCCCAACTATGCAATCGAAATCCCAAAGCATCAAACGGATCAAATTCGCTAACAAGACATGCTCAACAAACCGCAACACACCATCCAACAAAATCTCTTGCGAGAACAGGCTTACACCACCGGGGGTAGAAACAGAAACAGCATCGCGCAAAGGGACGGTACACAAACCATGCTCAACAACAAACGAATCAGAAATAAACGAATGCGATGCACCGGTGTCAAACAACACACGAGCAGGAAAATCAAAAACAAAACATGTACCTCCAATCACCCGGCTCAGTGTCTCCTCGGCCTGCTCCCTCGTGAAGGCGTTAACCTGAGCATGCTGGGGTCCGGGAAAGAAAGGCTGAGACGACTGCCCAAAACGCAAAGGGCCAGGCTGCTGAAACGGCCTAAACGGAGTCTCACCAAAACGGGGCTGCTGAAACTGCTGCGAACGGCCCCTAGACTGACCCCCACGACCCTGAGGCTGGGCCGCGGCCTGCTGTGATCCAGCTGACGGGCAAACTCTCGCAAAATGCCCATACTGACCACAAAGGTTGCAGGAACCCTGCACACCAATACACTGCGTGGAAGGATGCTTTCCACCGCAAAAGCCACAAAACTCCACCCGAGAGCCCTGACGGGCAAACTCTCGCAAAATGCCCATACTGACCACAAAGGTTGCAGGAACCCTGCACACCAATACACTGCGTGGAAGGATGCTTTCCACCGCAAAAGCCACAAAACTCCACCCGAGAGCCGCTGCTACTCGAGCTTCCTGAACCAGAAGACCCTGAACCAGACTTCTTCTTAAATTGCTGACCGCGGGGTCGAAACCTCTGACGGCCAGACTGCTTAGCTACCTGCTGCTGCTGAGGAAAATGCACGGACTGAGAACTCTGAGACGACTGAGCTCCCTGACCAGCAGGTCTACCACCCTGCACCGCCTGCGCTACCTGCGCTCTGCGAGCACTACGGCTCTTCATGCACTCCTCAATGTGGATAGCAGTATCCACAGCCTCAGCATACGACTTGGGCTTGCTTGTCAGAACGCTCTGGTACAGATCTCCATTCAAACCCTCCACAAACCTGGTACTCTTGGCCCTCTCCCGGCCAGCAACATGCGGAACATAAGCCAACAAAGCAGAAAACTTGCGAGCATACTCGCGCACAGACAACGAACCCTGCTCCAAGAACTCAAACTCCCGCTCACGGGCAGCTACATAGGAGTCGGGGACATACTCCTGCCTGAAGACCTGGTAGAAACTATCCCAAGTAATACCAACACCAGTCTCGAGTAAGGTACTAGACGTACCTCGCCACCAACGCTCTGCAGACTTCCTCAACAACAGGGTCACCAACCTCAATCGGAGATCGTCGTCATACTGAGCTCGATCAAAAAGATGTATGACACTATGGAGCCAAGAATCCGCATCCTCACTCGACTCATCGCCATTAAATACAGGAGGATTCATCCTCTGAAACCGAGCTATGACCACATCCATTCTCTCTACCTGAGCCGGCGGAGCCTCAGCCTCCTCTTCTCCACTACTCTCAAGAGTATGACTAGGAGCACTATACTAATCCTCGTTCTGTCCTCCTGATTCCTGGAACTGCCCCCTACTACGACCACGACGTCTAAGCGGCATCTAAAACACTCAACAGGATAAGGAAAAACAGAACAGATACAGCATAGAAAGCATATAACACAAAATATGCAGCACGTAGTCACATAAGTCAAGCACATGCAACACGCAACACTGTGCCTAGACTCAAGTTGTGATCAAAGGAATTGAGCTTATCCCAGTTTAAGCTCTGATACCAAAAATGTCAGGCCTCGTGTCACAACAGATAAACACATGCGGAAGCTATCAAAAAGTGGGTAAAATTTTCGCTTTTAGGCCCGACGGTTTTAAACATATAATTTCAAATACAACGATACTTAAAATAAGTTTCCCAATTCATAAAACAACAAACAATAAAGCATACATAATTCAAAACATGTATCAGACTCCCCTACGGGTACATGAACAAAGCACAGGGCATCCCCCTGGCTAACTGATACATATATATATATATGCTATATGCAACTAGGACACGCTAGCCACCTCCTGGGGGGGCATCCCCCTGGCTAACTGATACATATATATATATATGCTATATGCAACTAGGACACGCTAGCCACCTCCTGGGGCACCACCAGCTGGGTTAAAACCACGACCAGCTGTAGAACCTGGGTTTCCTGAAAACAACACAACAAAGAAACAAACCAAGCCCCGGAGGGACATGGGGTCAAACCCCAGTACGGAGAGCAACAACACAATAGCAATAAACAGCAAGGAATAAAATGCAGATGCTATGCATGAGACGCCGAATAACAACGGAAGGCTCGACCATCGAGGGAGCTAAGACACTCAAACATAGCTCCAAGAATCATCAACGACATACAGTGGCCACGGGGTGTGTTCACAGTGTGGTAGTAAGCCACTCGCCATGACACTACACCCCACTTACCAGATGCATCAAACAACTCAACCTGCTGTTGCCTCGCCCATGAACTGTGGTAGTTAACCACTCGGCGCATGGTGGCTACGATTCCAGCAGGGAGATGAGAGTGCGGTATTGCCGCTCGCCCTCACATCCTGGTAAGAAACAACAACAATACAACAAGGTACAAAGACTACCAAAGCTGGAAAAAGGAATACCATGCGTGTATGCAACATACTGAAATGCAGGCATATAACATATGCAACACAGCAATAACACAACAACATACACAATCCTCAACCGGACACAACCAGCAGGCACGGCCATTCCACATACCAGCAACTACAATCATCCAAGCCATAACCTCGCTGTAATATAAGCTCAAATCCGTACCTTATACTGAGCAACAATTAACACTGTGAGAAATCCCAAAGACTCTGGTAAAAGCCTGTTAAACACACGGCATACACAACATAAATCTAACGGGTTGCAATTCAAGCTCACGGCTGGGAGTCACACTCAACCAGCTGCTCAATATACCTCAACAATAATACAGAAAGCTTAAAACTATGGCTAGGAACAAGGTCTCACCGAAAACCAGAACGTAGTTCTACCCGGTCGACGCAACACTCGAACGGCAGCAACTTCGCGTTCCTCAACTAGCCAATTACAGCTTCTAAAACTAGTACGAAATGGAAGAGCTTCTCGAGAGGAGTCCAATGCTACCTCGCACGAGCAAAACAACCACCGGAAACGTCGGGAAATTGCCGAAAAAGCTCACGGCTGAACAGTGCTCTAGGGTTCGAAGGATAAGGAATGAAAGGCTGGAAATTTCTAAGTATGGGAAATGATACCACAAAATCGAAGACCAAGTCTTCCTTAAATAATTCCCACAACTGCTGAAATCTACACAATCAATTGTCCATCGACAAAATCAGCAGGAACACTACAAACAGCAGACGCAAGGAACCAACTGCTGATTCTCAATACGCTAAAACAATCGCAAAACAAACCAACGGCTGGTTCTCAAAACGGCGTCGCGCCAACTTACCAGTGGCGAAAATCACTCCCAGTCGCAACAACGAAACGACGACGTTTCCTCTTCGAGCTACAGGAATGTTGACCCGCGTTGACATCTGCTTCTGCTGAACAACCAGCAGACACACATAGACAAACCCACCAGCTGGTACCAGACGCAACATCCAAACGACGTCGCGCCAACTAAACTAAACGCAGTCGTTTTAGCCCTCAACGCAAATACACTAATGCACCTGCTGATCACAACACGCGCAACCAAACTTCACGCAAACGATGGCGTTTCAGGAATCTCGCGCTGAAACACGCTTATGCTGGATTCATCACCGACCAGCTGCTAGCCCACAAAACCAGCTGATACTCGAAAATCTCAAAAACACGAAAACTTCCAGAATTGCTCCAAATGATATTTCAGACCCGAAAATGTAAACCAACTCTCAAACAGAGATTCGACGAGCAGAAAACTCCCAAAAACCGATACAATCAACAAACAAATCTTAATACAAATCCAGGTCTCACAGTCGTGGACCTGATTGACGATCTACCACCGCCTACCGTTGAAGTGCCGGTTTCCTCGTGAAACTGGTCGGAGCCAGGCGCCTAGACACCAGCAAGGTAGCAATTCGATAAACACCCTATGAATGTTTATTGATTTTTGAATGTATTGAACGTTTATCGGGGCAACTTTTGATTTCCGCTGCACCCCCGAGAAACGGGATCCGGATCCGCCATTGTATGCCAACAGTAAAAGATGTGCAATGCATGAGAATCGGCTAAACTACGGCTCACAACACTGCTGAATGGCTGCTAGGAAACAGAGAGATCAAGGAAGATTGAGAAGCAGCTCACAGCTGGAAATACAACACGCAGGGCAGCTCAGCAGCTAGATAAAGAAAAGTAAGCAGCCACAAGGCATGATAGAGCGTGGTAGCTATCCACTCGTCTCTACACGCAGTACCAGGAGTGAAACTGAACAGCTTAACCTGCGGGCGCCAAGCTCATGAGAGCGTGGTAGCTATCAAATCGTCTCATGGCGGCAACGACAGGAACGGCACGGAGGATAGGAGCACAGGAATCAACCGTTCGTCCTCGCAAATCAGCCGAACACTACCTGGTACAGATAGATTAGCAAAAAGACAAGCGAGAACGAGAAAAGGCAAGATCATGCAACATACGTGCATGCAAAACAGAAGCTGGAAATGTACAGAACACAACACAGATTCAAGCAGTAGCAGTAAATCACAGGCATACACCAGCTCAACATAACATCACACAATCAAGTACGTACAGGCTTATTTCAAATCTGTAACAATACGCTCAATTCGTAGCTTAGTTTCTGCGACAAATACCACAACAGGGATCCCGAACAACGCAGAACTGCAACCTGCTAAGTCAAACAACAACGACCAGCTTAGGGACAGCTACTACCGAAAACCCGAACGAGGAGCTACCAGCTCAGCCCAGTTCTATCCTACCCTCAAACACGATAACTGGTTCTAAACAAAGCGTACGATAGGATCTAACACTTAATCGAAAGCACTACCGGAACGGAAGAACCAATCGATCTGATTGCGAACAGGCAGCACACTGTAGTTTCTTCGTGTTCACTCTTATAGCTGTCCAAGCCTTCAAAAGTGGTATAGGAAGAACGGTCTTGGCAAGAGGGATCCAATGCTACCAGCCTTGCTCCAATCAGAGTTGTCTATCGTCGGCAATCGGAAGAAATAGGTTACGGTGAACAGTAGCTAGGGTTCTAAGATGGGCTGGGGTGTCGATCTCTCGAGAGAAAATATTTTCTAAGTGTTGGAGTGTATTGCATGTACCCGGTCAAAGTCCATATCTATATCACTTACATCTCTCACGATCTATGAACAATAGCCACCGAAAGCTCGGGGTCCAAGCTGGTACCAGCTCAGGCGTAAACCAGCCCGCGGCTTTCTCTCCAAGCTGGTATACGTCATCCAGCTTGCACTACTAGAATAGGCCATACACCCGGTCTGCTATCCCAACATATCACAACGTAGGCAACAGCTCACAACTATAGAACAGATTACGTCTTGGCCAGCTCACGTTTATCATCCAGCTAACGTCTAAGATGGTATCACTAAACGACGTCGCACCGCACTCCAGCTCGGGACGACCAGATCACGCGTAAGAAAACTAGCTCGCACACTCCCAGCTCTTTCCTAATCTGGTACCCATGAACCTTGCCGGTCTACACTAAAACCACGAACTGGGCCGGTCCATGCAGTACCACCAGATTGCGCCCCTCTAAGCTGGTTTCTCCAAAACAACGTCACTCCGCTACCAGCTCAAGATATCCAGCTTAGAGGACCCAGAATAGCTTGTGACAACAATTTATTAACATCCAACCATCCAGCTCGGACCGTTCTACGAAAACTATCCAAGAGCTGTTCCAGGCACAGACCAGCTCGCTCTCCTTTGGGTCATCCAGAGCTAATTTATCCAATACCAGCTCGCGCCCGATCTGGTCTATGCCAACGCCCATTAATTATCCAAATTAATTTTTAAGCATCCATATCTCACATTTCTCCCCCACTAAAAATGATTTCGTCCTTGAAATCAAACAACAAACTCCAGAACCGATTAAAACCTCAACATCCCAGAACATCACCCAAAACACCAAAATTGATTACACGATACAGAAAACGCACAGCGGTTTCAGAACTCACAGAACAACTACAAATCAGGAATTTAAGTTACTGGGAAAACAACATCCAGAATTCTATCTATGTAAGCTAGGAAGATGCATACTGAAACAGATGAGGCCACTCACGCTGCTTCTTCTCCTCTAGCTCCCACGTACCCTGCCATGCTTTCTCCATTGGACCATCACCAAGGGAATTGTCTTGTTCCTGAGCTGTTTCTCCTTCCTGTCCAAAATTTGCAAGGGATATTCAACATAACTCAACGTCCGATTTATCTCCACCTCATCAGTTTGTAGCACATGAGAAGGATCGGCTCATACTTCCTCAACATAGACACATGAAACACATCGTGTAAGGAGGATAGCTTGGGTGGAAACAGCAAATGATAATTTAAAGGGTCGATCCTCTCCACAATTGCATAAGGTCCAACATTACGAGGAGCTAACTTTCCCTTGAGCCCAAATCTCATAACACTTCTGAAAGGAGAAACTTTCAAGAACACTCGATCACCAACCTGAAATTCTAAAGGCCGACGCCTCCGGTTTTCATAACTAGCTTGGAGATCTTGTGCAGCCTTCATACGCTGTCGAATTAGATCCACTTGATCTTTCATTTGCTGCACAAATTCAGGAGAAAACAGCTGCTTCCCCCCCCCCCCACTTCTTCCCAACAAATTGGGGACCTGCACTTCCTACCGTACAATGCTTCGAACGGTGCCATTCCAATCGTTACCTGGTAACTGTTATTGTACGGAAATTCCAACCGTGATAAGGAACCCTGCCAACTACCACTGAAATCCATGACAATAGCTTGTAGCATATCCTCCAAGGTCTGTATAGTCCTCTTATATTGGCCATCGGTTTGGGGATGATAGGCTGTACTCATAGCCAATCTGGTGCCTAAGGCTGCTTGTAAGCTCTTTCATAATCTGGAAGTGAACCTCGGATCTCTGTCTAAAACTATAGATACAGGCACTCCATGCAATCAAATCTATGTACAGCTTTGCCATTTTATTCAAGGAATTTGTCATATTGTAGGGAATGAAGTGAGCCGACTTCAAAAGTCTGTTGATTACTAGCCAAATGGCATCACATCCTCGGATGGTACGAGGCAAATGGGTCACAAAATCCATGGATACATGCTCCCAATTCCATTGGGGCACCTCTAACTCTGCAATAGTCCACCAGGTCTCATCCGTTCCGCTTTAACCTGCTGAAAATTTAGACAACGGGCCACAAAATCAGCAGCATCTTTCTTCAAACCTTCCCACCAGTAGTGCGGTTTCAAGGCATGATAAATCTTCCTTGCACCCGGATGGACACTATGTCGACTACAGTGAGCTTCCCTTAAGATCATTTCCTTCAAATAGATCAGGTTAGGCACCACTAACCTGCCCCGAAACCTCAAACAACCATCAGATGCGACACAGTAATCCTCCAGCTGACCAGCTTGAGTCTTCAACTTCAGCTCATGGATATATGGGTCAATTCTCTGGGCTGTCCTAATATCCGCAACAATCTGTGGCTCAACATGAAAAGATGAAACCGTCACGAAATCATCACCCAGGTATAAACACCAACCAGTAGTGCTCAGATGCTCATGGACTTTTGAGATATTTAATGCAAGCATCGACACTTGAGCTTTCCTGTTAAGCGCATCAGCAACTACATTCACTTTCCCAAGTTGGTACTGAATCTCGCAATCGAAGTCCTCAAGCAGCTCCATCCATCTGCGCTGCCTCATATTCAAATCGGACTGTGAGAATAGGTACTGAAGACTCTTGTGGTCAGTATACACCACAAACTGTTCACCATAGAGATAGTGGTGCCAAATCTTCAAGGCAAAGACGACGGCTGCCAACTCCAAGTCATGAACCAGCTATCGGGTCTCATGGGGTTTCGACTGGAGGGAAGCATACATGATGACCCAACCATGCTGCATCAGAACGCAACCCAATCCACTAAGAGAAGCATCAGAACATACCACCAAACCTCCTGAACCTGAAGGTAAAGCTAACACCGGCGCTGTAGTTAGCTTCTCCTTGAGCAGCTGGAAGCTATTCTCGCATTCCTCCGTCCAAACAAATCTCTTGTCCTTTTGGGTCAGCTGTGTCATAGGCTTAGCTATACTAGAGAATTCCTCAATTAAGCGTCGATAATAGCTAGCCAATCCCAAAAAGCTACGAATCTTTGAGACGTTCTTGGGACGTTCCCAGTTTACAACAGCCTCTACCTTACTGGGATCAACGGATATTCCTTCAACCGAAACGACATGACCCTGAAACACTACTCTGTTCAACCAAAACTCGCATTTGGAGAACTTGTCATACAGCTATGAGTCGCGAAGTCTCTGTAGAACTACCCTTAAGTGCTCTTTATGCTGCATCAGAGTCTTCGAGTAGATCAAAATGTCATCGATGAATACAATCATGAACTGATTGATGAAATCTCTGAAGACTCGGTTCAATTACTCCATGAAAACTGCAGGGACATTAGTCAAACCAGAAGTCATAACCAAAAACTCATAATGCCCATACCTCATCCGAAACGCAGTTTTCGCAACATATTACTCTCGAATTCGCAACTGGTGATACCCTGAATGTAGATTGATCTTAGAATACACGACTGAACCTTGAAGCTGATCAAATAAATCATCGATCCTCGGTAATGGGTATTTATTCTTCACGATAGCTTTGTTCAGTTGCCGAAGTCGATGCACATCCTAATCGAATCATCTTTCTTCTTCACAAACAGAATAGGAGCTCCCCATGGTGACATGCTTGGCCGAATAAAGCCTTTCTCCAATAGATCGCTAAGCTGCACCTTCAGCTCTCTCAACTCGGCGGGTGTTAGATGATACGGGTTCGTGAAATAGGAGCTGTACCAGGCACAAAATCAATGTTGAAGTCGATCTCCTTCTTGGAGGAAAACCAGGAATCTCCTCGGGGAACACATCAGAGAAATCACGATCAACGGGGATGTCATTAAGCTCCACACACGACTTCGAGGATGCATCCAAAGCATAAATCACGAATCCTGCATTCTCCAATGATGGTAGGCCAAAAAACTCCATAGTAGAGATCAGCGGAGTCTTCGATTGGGAATCGTGGCCGTAGAAGTTCCATTTCTCTCCACACTGAGGCCGAAAGTGCACGACGCCATGGAAACAATCTACGGTGGCCCTAAAACTAGACAATACGTCCATTCCCACTATACAATCGAAATCCCACATAACTAGACGGATTAGATTGGATATCAGCATATTCTCGCCAAACCTAAGTACGCCATTCGACACAATATCTTGGGAGAACAATCTTGCGTCGGCAGGAGTTGTAAGAAAAACAACATCATGCAAAGGGTGGTACGCAAACCATGCTCAACAATAAATGCATCAGCTATGAATGAATGTGATGCTCCAGTATCAAACAACACACGTGCTGGAAAGTCAAAAAAAGTACAGGTACCTGATATCACTCCTCCAGGCGTGCCCTCTGCTTGCTCCCTGGTCATGGAATTTACTTTGTCTTGCTGAGGCCCTGAGACATGAGGTTGGGAAGACTGTCCAAAGCGCGAAGGACCAGGCTGTTGGAAAGGCCTGTGGTGAGCTTCCCCCATCCTCGGATGCTGCCCAGGAAAATAATGACCACGGGAAGATTCACCTGAACGACCCTATGGTGGGGCAGCTGTGTGCTGAGATCCAGTCAAAGGAAATACTCTCACGAAGTGCCCATACTACCCGCAGAGATTGAAAACCCCCTGAACTCCTACACAATGCGTCGAAAGGTGCTTACCTCCACATTGACCATAGAAATTGGCTCTAGGACTGCTGCTGCTCGAACTACCTGAACCGAAAGAATTGAAACCTGACTTATTCTTAAGCTGTTGGGGACGAGGCCTGAACCTGTGACGTCCAGACTGTAGGGATGGTTGCTGGGAAAGTTTGGAAGATAGTGCCCTTGAACGTTGGGACGAGTACCTTGAGAAGTTTGTTGCCGAACCAGAGACTTGCGGTTCTGCAACCCTTCCTCGATATCCATCGCCTTGTCCACCGCATCCGCATAGCTAGTAGGTGAACTTGCCAACACCAAAGAGTAGAGATCTTTGTTCAGCCCTTCCAAGAATCGGTTTATTTTCGCCCTCTTACGACCGGACACATGAGGAACATAGGCAAGGAGAGAAGAAAAATTCCTAGCATACTCCCCCACTGACATGTTTCCCTGGACCAAGTTATCGAACTCGCGCTCCCGGGCATTAACGTAGGAATCCGGGACGTACTCCTGTCGAAACGCAGTACAAAAACTGTTCCAAGTTATTCCCACACCAGTCTCCTCAAATGTTCGTGAAGCACCTCTCCACCAGCGCTCGGCATTCTTCCTCAATTGGAGGTAGCTAGACTAAACCAACGCTCATCGTCATACCGCACTCGATCAAACAGCCCTGTGATGTGCTGCAACCAGGATTCAGCATCAGAAATAGACTCGTCACCATTGAACATTTGAGGATTCATCAGCTAAAACCTCGCCATGATCAACTCCATTTTGTCTACACGGGCTACCAACATATCCACCTCGTCATCAACCTGTCTAGCGTGCCTACGAACGGGAATACTACGCTCCACCTCCTCATTCTGAGACTCAGATTCTATCCATCTTCCTTCTAGCTCTACCCCTACCTCTAGGCGATATACGAAAATACTAAGACGATAAGATCACACAGCAAATATAACACATAGTCAAGCACACGCAACAAGCAACATAGTGCCTTGACTCAAGTTTGATCTAAAGAATTTGAGCTTATACCAGTTTAAGCTCTGATACCAAAAATGTCAAGCTCGGTTCACAAATAGAGACCAGATACGCAAATCACAACTGCGGAAGCATTAAAAGTGGATAAAATTTTTCGCTTTGGCCTGACTTGGAAAATCATAACTTAAAATACACTGATACTTAAAATACAGGTTTACACAAACCTCAACTGGTACAACAAATACAGCAAGTTCACATTATACGAAACCAGCGGAAACTCAAGCTGGATACCCACAGCAGCACGGGGCAGTCCCGTAACAAACTCCAATACATACATAGAATATATATATATATATATATATACACACATCTGGGACACTCTAACAACCTCTGGGGGCTCACCAGCTGTCTCACCTCAACGGCGAGCTGAAAAACCTGGAAATCCTAAATGGCACACAACAAACAAACAGCCCCAAAGGGATGGGGTCAAAACCCAGTACGAAGAGCAACAAAGTACAGCAAACAGATAATGCATGACGTAAAAGATGTGAAATGCATGAGAACAGGGTAAAATACGGCTCACAACACTGCTAAATGGCTGCTAGGAAAACAGAGAGATCAAGGAATCTCGAGAAGCAGCTCACAGCTGGAAATACAACACGCAGGGCAGCTCAACAGCTAGATAATTAAAAGGAAGTAGACACAAGGCATGAGAGAGCATGGTAGCTATCCACTCGTCTCTACACGTAGTACCAGGAGCGTAACAGAACAGCTCAACCTATGGGTGCCAAGCTCATGAGAGCATGGTAGCTATCGACTCATCTCATAGCAGCAACGGCCCGAACAGCAGGGAGGAGAGGAGCACGGGAATCAACCATTCATCCTCGCAAATCAGCCGAACACTACCTGGTACAGATAGCTTAGCACAAATACAAGGGCTAACGAGAAAATTCAAGCTCATGCGACATACGTGTATGCAAAACAGAAGCTGGCAATGTACATCACACAACACAGATGCAAGCAGTAGAAGTAAATCACAGGCATACACCAGCTCAGCATAACAGCACACAATCAAGTACGTACAGGCTTATTTCAAAGCTGTAATAAGATGCTCAATTCATACCTTAGTTCTTGCTACAATTACCACAACAGGGGTCCAACGCAGACCTGCAACCTGCTAAGTCAAACAACAACGACCAGCTTAGGGACACTACTACCGAAAACCCGAACGAGGAGCTACCAGCTCAGCCCAGTTCTATCATACCCTCAAACACGATAACTGGTTCTAAGAAAAGTGTAGGGTAGGATCTAGCACTTACTCGAAAGAACTACCTGAATGGGAGAACCATTCGGTCGGAATGTGAATAGGCAGCACACTGTAGCTTCTTTGCGTTCACTCTTCTAGCTGTCCAAATACTTCAAAATGGTATTGAAAGAACGGTCTTGGCAAGAGGTATCCAACGCTACCAGCCTTGCTCCAATCAGAGTTGTCTACCACCGACAATCGGAAGAAATGGGTTACGGTGAACAGTATCTAGGGTTCTAAGACGGGCTGGGGTGTCGAGCTCTCGAGGGGAAATATTTTCTAAGTGTTGGAGTGTATTGCATATACCTGGTCAAAGTCCATATCTATATCACTTATGTCTCTCTCGATCTTTGAACAATAGCCACCGAAAGCTCGGGGTCCAAGCTGGTACCAGCTCAGGCGTAAACCAGCCCGCGGCTTTCTCTCCAAGCTGGTATACGTCATCCAGCTTGCACTACTAGAATAGGCCATACACCCGGTCCTGCTATCCCAACCATATCACAACACGCCTTGTCCAGCTCACGTTTACCATCCAGATAGCGTCTAAGCTGGTATCACTAAACGACGTCGCACCGCACCCCAGCTCGGGACGACCAGATCACACGTAAGAAGACCAGATTTCACACTCATAGCTCTTGCCTAAGCTGATACCCATGAACCGTGCCAGTCTACACTAAAACCACGAACCGGGCCGGTCCATGCAGTACCACCAGATTGAGCCTCTCTAAGCCGGTTTCTCCAAAACGACGTCGCTCCGCTACCAGCTCAGGATATCGAGCTTAGAGGACCCCGAGTAGCTTGCGACAACAATTTACAAATATCCAACCATCCATCTCGGACCGTTCTACAAAAACTAGCCCGAAGCTGTTCCACACACAGACCAGCTCGCTCTTCTTCGGGTCATCTAGTTCAGAGCTAATCTGTCCCAGATCATCTCGCGCCCGATCTGGTCTATGCCAACATCCGATTAATTATCCAAACTAATTGTTATCCATCCAGACCTCACAAACTTAAGGACCAGTTGCGTGATCTTTTAGAGAAGGGTTTCATTAGGCCGAGTATGTCACCTTGGGGAGCTCCGACTCTCTTTGTGAAGAATAAATATGGATCCATGGGGATGTATGTCGACTTTCGGTAGCTGAACAAAGCGAAGGTGAAGAATAGGTACCCATTACCGGGGATTGATGATATGTTCGATCAGCTGCAGGGATCAGCGGTATACTCCAAGATTGATCTGCGATCTGGTTATCATCAGTTGTGGATTAGATACACTGATGTAGCGAAGATGGAGTTTCGGAATAGATACGGGCATTATGAGTTCCTTGTGATGCCGTTTGGATTGACGAATGCCCCTGCTATCTTCATGGATTTGATGAACCGCGTTTTATTGTGTATATTGATCGCTTTGTGATTGTCTTCAAAGATGATATTATGGTGTATTCGAGGATATTTAGAGAGCATAAATAGCATTAGAGATTAGTGTTGCAGACACTAAGGGACTCACAGTTGTATGCAAAGTTCACGAAGTATGAATTTTGGTTGGACAGGGTGATCTTTTTGGGTCATGCCATTTCTGCACAAGGTATTTCGGTGGATCCTAGCAAGGTTGAGGCGGTTCTTAACTGGTAGTGATTGAATGTTTTGGAGATCCGTAATTTCTTGGGTTTGGCTGGCTACTACAGACGTTTCATTGATGGATTTTCTTCAATATCCATTCCAATGACGCAGTTGACTCAGAAGGACAGGATATTTATCAAGACAAAGGAGTGTGAGTCGAGTTTTCTATTGCTCAAGGAGAAGTTGACTACTGCTCCTGTGTTAGCTTTACCTTCAGTTTCTGGAAGTTTTGTAGTATGCTTCGATGCTTCTCTGAGTGGTTTGAGATGTGTGTTGATTCAGAACGGGCGAGTGATAGCTTATGCGTCTCAACAGCTGAAACCCCATGAGACCAGATTCCCCGTTCACGATTTGGAGTTGGCAGCTATCTTTTTTGCCTTGAATATTTGGAGTCACTACCTATATGGAGAGTAGATTGTGGTGTACACCGATCAGAAGAGTTTAAAGTACATCTTCCCTCAGTTAGATTTGAACATGAGGCAGCGTCGTTGGATGGAGTTGTTCAAGGATTTTGACTTTGATATTCAGTATCATCCTGGACGACTGAACTTAATGGCGGATGCCTTGAGTATAAAAGCTCAGCCAGCGATGCTGACATCTTTGAGTATATCTAATTTTAAGATAAAATTTATAAGTTTTGGTGATAACAAAAACAAGACTACGAACTGAACATAAGACTCAGATCTGGACCCTAAGTATTCGCACTAAAGAGGGAAATATTTCAGATCTGGAAGTCATATTATTGAGACAAGCATTTCATAGTATTTCAGATTTGGTTATCAGATCTCAGTTATCGGGTTGAAGATTTTGAATCAGAATTTAACGGATTTGAGTATTCGGGTTATTTCAGCTATCGGGTCAGAATTTCAGATTTGAAGGTATCATATTTGAATCAGAGGCTATGGTAACAAATCCAGATATAATTGTTCAGAAATTATATCTCAGATCCGAACATATCAGATGAGAACAGACTTAGATATGAACAGATGTTATTCAAATTGTTTCAGATGTTATTCTCAATAATGAATATTCAGATCCGGCAGATTCTGTAATAGTACAAAAAGGAGGATATTTCATATGTGATGGCTATACATGTAAGTAGATATTTCTTGTAGTTACTCACAAAGGGAAAGAGAGAGCGGTATTCAGACTTCAACATTCTAGCATATGTGAGCTTCGGAATTCATCAGATGTTATCAGTAGATCAACGGTCACATTTTAATTAAGGAAACAAAATCAGAGCTATTTTGAGTAAAGTTGCACATTACGCAGAGTGATTGATACGTTGTTTACCCAGTTTGGTAAATGAGCCAATTAATCCCTGACAAGCGCCGATGAAGATATACAAAGGGATTGTATCTATTGACCGTTGAAATTGAAGAGTATAAATAATTGAAGATTCAAATGAAGAAGCTCTCGGTCGATTTATCTCGCATACTCTTACGTTCTCAAATTTCTGGGAATATTCAAGTGCTAAAAATATTCTAAGACCCAGTATTCAAATCTCGAAGAACTCTCAAGTTCAATCCTTCATAGATTTACCTTCGAGATATCTTCTGGTTTACATTTGTAAACTATTCTTGTTGATAAAGAACCAGAAGATTTAAAGTACTCAATTGTTTTGTACTCTTTGTAATATTTATATTTGAGTCTGTAACAAATGTGCTACGTGAAGCCATTTGAGGATATTTCATTCGGCTGTATTCCACAGTGTTATCTGCGTGTAGTTGGAGATTGCTAGGAGTTCACTTGGAGCGAGGCTCAGTGATCGGGTGTATTCAGAAGCTGTGTACATCAAATCTTCTAGTGGAACCTTCCTGCAAAGGAAGAAGGGGAGACGTAGGATTTGATATCCGAACTTCCATAAACAAACTCTTGATCCCTGCACTTTTACTTTACTTGCACCGTATTTATTTCTATTAATTGTTCGCTGCTCAATCGGTTTATTTCCGCACAACTTATTGTTAACCGAGCAAACAGCTTTAAACTGAGAGCCTCAGATCTGAGTTTAGCGACGGCTTGTAAAATTGTTTTTAAGGTTTTGAAAAATTTTACTTGCACCGTATTTATTTCTATTAATTGTTCGCTGCTCAATCGGTTTATTTCCGCACAACTTATTGTTAACCGAGCAAACAGCTTTAAACTGAGAGCCTCAGATCTGAGTTTAGCGACGGCTTGTAAAATTGTTTTTAAGGTTTTGAAAAATTAAAATCCAAAGGAGTTCATTCAAACCCCCCCCCCCCCTCTTCTGAACTCCTAGGACTATTTTCGATCCTAATTGATCCTATCAATTTGTATCAGAGCCTGTGTATCTCAGTTATTGAACATTTCCATTTTTTGTGCTTATATATTTCAATATGTCGACTTCTCACAACAAAATTCCTATGTTTTCCAAGGAGGAGAATGATGACTGGAAGATTAGGATGCAAGCTCACTTGGAAGCACAAGACGATGACAAGTGGTTCGTTATCACTGATGGACCCATGAAGATCATGAAAGCCAATACAGCTATAGCGATAACTGAAGGAGCATCTCAGTGGGTGGAAAAGAACCGGCATGAATATACAACTGAGGACAAGAAGAAGGCAAATCATGACAATGTGGCGAAGGATATTTTATACAAGACGCTGGATAAGAATATGTTCAGCAAAATCAAAACATGTGCCACTGCCAAAGAAATATGGGAGAAACTGACTCAAATCTGCGAAGGCAATGACAAAACCAAGGAGAACAAATTGACCGTGGCCCAGCAGAAGTATTAGTCGATCAAGATGCGAGAAGGAGAGACTATGGCTGCGTTTGATGAGCGTTTCAGTGTTGTGGTGATAGAGCTTACAAGTTTGGGCAAGGAATACAACAACCGAGAGTTGGCGCTTAAAGTGATGAGAGCATTGCCTAGGGAGTGGGATGTCAATACCATGGCAATGCGGGAGTCCAAAGATCTGAACAATCTTGAGCTCCATGATCTGTTTGCCAATCTCAAGGCCTACGAGTTCGAGCTGGAGACCAGATCTGAGGCTGGACCGTCTACGTCTCAACCAACCAAAGCTCTAGCTGAAACAACATCTAAACAGTGCTCACCAAGCAAATCTGCAGATCAACTGAGCAACGATATCATGTCCCTCTTCATCAAGAAGTTTGGGAAATACCTGAGAAGATCTCAAAAACCTTCTTTTAATTATAACAAAATATGAAAAAATATCTACTGATATGAACTGTTATAATTGTGGTCGTCCAGGGCATTTCGCAGCAGATTTCAACAGGCCCAAAACGAGGACAGATCTAAGAGAGATGAGAAGAAAGACGATAGATCCAAAGAAAGATCCAAAGAGAGAAGGATGAGGACCAGATCTGAGAAGAGGCCCAACCGAAATAATGATAGAAAAGTACTTGTTGCTGAGGAAAGTACTGGGCGGACTCAGATTCAGATTCTCATCAAGCAGCTCCTCATCCAATGACATTGAGGCAGAAGAAGTTCATTGCTTAATGGCAAATCAGACAACTACGGAAGATGAGGTATTCGATTTTTCAAACTCTGAATTTACACGAGAGGACCTGATCAATGCACTCAATGAAATTGTCCATGAGTATCGGAAGTTATCTCAAACATTTGAGGAAATCAAAGCTGAAAACAATGGTCTGAAAAATATTTCAGTTGAATCAAGCACTGCTCAGCTGAGGATACTGACAGTCTAAAGACTGAGTTGAGTAAGCTGAGGATTGAGAATGATCTCCTGAGAAATAGGTCTAGTGAGCTCAAATACGAAAATGAAAGGTTAAATGAAGTAATGAGCTCCTGGACCAAGTCTTCCGTTTCCTTGAGAAAGCTTCATGAGACTCAGAAGCCACTGAACGACAAATCTGGCTTGGGTTTCTGCGTTGGAGAAAGAAGCTCTGAGGGAACGAGTACTCAATCAGATCTGGCATATGACAAGTTCAAAACGATGAATTTTGTCAAAGCCAGTGTGATACAAAATGCTTATGAGTCGGTAAAGTACGATGACCAGACCTCTGGACAACTGAACCAAAAAGGCAAAGTTGGTATCGGATATATCAGACCTGAGAACTCCAAGTCAAGCTGGCTAGAGAACAGACTTGAGAAAGATAAGGCGAAAGCTGGTTCTAAGTCGTCTGTTCCCAACCAGTCCAGGCGTGGTTCTAAGAAGGTCAAATCTGTGTGGGTAAAGGTTCAACCCCAACGAGGTCTGAATGGTCCACATACTAAGCCAAAGCTCAACAGACCTCACAATATTTCTGCACATACCCTTATGGACTCACATACTGGGAAGACTGTTAAAGTAATTCAAGTATTGGTCCCGAAAGGGATAATCCGATCTGGACCCAAGTAAAATTGGGTACCAAAATCTGTTTTCGTGATTGCAGGGTAATAGGTACAAAGCTGGAGAAGAATCTATCATCTGGTACCTGGATAGTGGCTGTTCACGACATATGACTGGAAATCCAAAGCTACTATCAGATTTGACACCGCACAAAGGAGCTAAGATTGTGTTTGGTGATAACTCTCACGGTAACACTGTGGGTAAGGGTAAGCTTACCCATGGTAACATCTCCATAACTGATATTCTTGTCGTTGAAAATTTGTTCTATAATTTAATTAGTATAAGTCAACTGTGTGACAATGGTTATACAGTTAACATTGAAAAGCACATATGCACAGTTCAGAGTCCAAATGGTTTGACTGTATTGGTAGGCAAAAGATCGGGGAATACCTACATTATCAATTGGTCAGAGCAGATGGGATCTGAACAGATTTTTCCTAGCACCTGACTCTTCCAAGAGCTGGCTGTGGCACCAAATAATGAACCATATGAACTTTAAAACTCTTGCCAAATTGAGTAAGCTTGAATTGGTTTCTGGTATGCCCAAAATAATGTTTTCTAAGGACAAGATTTGTCCAGCATGTCAGCTGGGTAAACAGATTCGATCTACTTTTAAAAAGAAAATGGTCAACGTTTTTCCCGAAGCTTAGAGCTTTTACATATGGATCTTTTTGGTCCTATACCCGTAACCAGATTAGGGGGAACGAACTACACCCTAGTTGTTGTTGATGATTTTACAAAATTCACATGGGTGTTGTTTTTAAAATCAAAATCTGAAACTGCTGACCAGCTGATTAAGCTTTTAAAACTTTTGCAAAATGACAAATCTTGTACTGTCAACCGGATAAGATCCGATAGAGGAACTGAGTGTTTAAATTATAAGCTATCATCTTATCTGTAACACATTGGGATAAAGCATGAGCTTTCAGCAGCGAGAACTCCTCAGCAGAACGGGCTAGCTGAGAGGAGAAACCGAACTTTAAAATAAGCTGCTCGATCTATGATTGCTTATTCCGGTATTTCACAAAACTTATGGGCAGAAGCAGATAACACATCTTGCTACACTCAGAACAGATCTATGATTAACAAGAGCCATGGAATTACCCCATATGAGATCTGGAGTGACAAGAAACCTGATATATCTTATTTCACGGTGTTTGGGTGCAGATGTTTCATTCACAATAACGGTAAAAAGCACCTAACAGCTTTCGATGCCAAATCTGATGCAGGTTTATTTTTCGGATATTCAGCTGTGAGCAAAGCCTATAGAGTGTTCGACAATCGAAGTCTGACGGTCGAAGAATCAGCACATGTGGTGTTTGACGAAAACAGCTTTCGATCCAACTCAGCTGCGAGCTTACATGAGTGGTGTTCACGCCTTAAAACAACCAGCCTTGATGAATCAGATGACGACGTGCCACAATAAAGACATTCAGATTATCCCCAACTAGATCTGGACACACCACAAGATAACGCACAAACAGATCTGGCAGGTAACCCAGTAGTCATTGATGTGACTAACGTTGACCCTGTGCAGGAACAAATCTCATCTAGTGTGCCAGTTGCGGATGTTGGACCATCTACTGCTCAATTGGATATGCAAGCAGATCCTGCAGTACATCAATTGGTATCCATATCAGATACAGATGCCCAAGTTGTCAACGCAAATCACCAATTGGTATCTGATCCAAATCTGGAACGACAAAGCCCTCATCAATTGGTTTCAGATAATCCAGATCAAGCCAACCAATCGAACATCCAAGCTGAACAGGGAGCTAATCCAATCGGATCTGATCTTCGGTGGAATATAAATCATCCACCCGAGAAGATCATAGGTAACATTCACTCTCCTGTTCAGACACGAAGCCAGCTCATGCATGATCACTTTGATTCAGCATTCATATCACATATAGAACCAAAGCTGATAGAAGAAGCCTTAGCTGACCCGAGATGGATAGATGCAATGAACGAAGAACTTAGTCAATTTAAAAGAAATAATGTATTGCAACTAGTTCCCAGACCTACTAATCATTCAGTGATAGGAACTAAATGGGTCTTTAGGAACAAGTTGAATGAAGATGGCGATGTTGTTAGAAACAAAGCTAGACTGGTAACACAAGGATTTAGAAAGATGGAAGGCATAGACTTTGATGAAACCTTTGCACCAGTAGCCAGATTAGAAGTCAATCGCATGTTTTTTGCATATGCTGCCTATAAAGGTGTAGCGCCCCAAAATCCGTAGGACCACAATTTCTAGTCCTTTTTAATTTGAGGACCCTTTTGAAATCTCAGACTTCAACTTGTTTGTTTATTTGAAAGTGATTTCTTATTTTCAGAGTTTAGACACGGTGCATAGGTCTGAACATATGTCACTCCGAGCACAAATCGAGCTATTTCAGATTTCACAAATAAAACAATTTCGGGATGGGAAATGGTTCATTTTTTTAGATTTGAGTAACGCTTTCACAAATTAAAATAGTGACAGTGGACTTTTAATAAAATCTTGAGAATTAAGCATGGTACACCATGACTACTCAAGTGTTTTTCCCCTGACACCCACCAACTCCCATTCCTATTGTCCTTATGAACTATAAGTTCCATTATTTGCAAGAAACTTTCATTTTCATGTAAAACCAGTGGAGCTCGTCGTTGTGCTTGAGGAGACTTGCTGTGGTGACCTGCTGTGCTCTGTGTTTCCCAGTGATAAGGCAAGTAAATCTGATTCTTGCTACGCCATGAAAGTATATATTGATCCTTTTCAGATATTGTTCATGCCTCTGTTGGTTTTGAAAAATATGTATGTTGTTTCGGGTTCACAGTTAATTTCCGTCGGAAACTCAAAATGTGCTTTACGCAAAAGATGTTGTTTACATTGCTGAGCATGACAGATTCCACTTCAATGTATAGCCACAAAGTTCTTCTTCTGGTGAATGGCAGTGTTTGAACTTGACTCCAAGTAATCAGTGATGCTGGTCGAATCGGGATGTTGTTCTGGTTTGATAAGCAGAATTGGTATCTCTGGTTGTCATTCGTAATACCGCAGCACTAGTTCCATAGCCATATTTCTATTTCGTATATTAGCAACCATATTTCATAGTAACACATGTTTTTATACCATTATCCAGTTTTGCTTCATATCCAAGTTTGTTCAGATTTCATGTTATCGACCATTTTACCTTTGTGTTGACATCTGTGTTGACCCACCCAATTCGTTGACATCTGAATTGACCAATCCAATTGTATTGACGTCTGAACGACCTTGTGTACAGTGTTGTCTTCGTTGACATCTGAGTTGACCGATGCCAAAATATTTTGTTACTTCTATACACTATTATTTCATAGACAGATATCTGTTTCTAAACGCTATCCTCTGGCGACATCTGGATCCCTCGCTAGCGAAAACATTTACACTCTAACATCTGAACTTCCTGTTAGTGATAGTGTTCCCAGAGTCACAGCTGTCTCTAACATCTGAATTGTATCCCGTACCCAGACACTATTTCATTCAGACATCTGTTCTCCCTAGTCTTAATTGGCTGCTCAGTGAAAATGCTATTTTGTGAGAAAAGGAGTTTTAAAATGAAGTGAACCCCGATGTTGAATCTGATTTCATCAAGATGTTGTTTAAAGGAAGAAAATGTTCAGATTCTAAGATTTATGGCGAAGATAACAGACGGTCCATATAGGAAGGGTGAGCAGCAGTCGAGCGTGACAGTTGCCCCTTCATACAGGGCGAATTTCGCCATATAGTAACTGAATTCAGAAGTAACTTGATCAAGTGCAACGGGACCTAAGGAGAGCTTCTGAGCCATAAGTCTAAAGAAAATAATGTTGAGATCTGAGTTCTCCCAGAGCAGATGTTTATGATTGAATTATGTTTAAATGACTTCCTTTAAACTATGATATCTTATGTATTGTGCCTGCCTGCATATTGTGCTCTTGTTATTCTCAGTTTTGCTTGTTGAGCCCCTACGCTCACTAGCTTTCTTGGTGCAAGTGAGTCAGATCTGGGGCAGGCGGAAGGCGGGAGCTGATCCAGCTGTGGTGTGTGGGTGTTTATCGAAGGCCGGCGGTTCCACAATAATGTTATTTTTGTTTTTGATCTTTTGTCAAACCTGTATTAAGATCTATTACAACAATAGTGAATTCAGATAGAGTTCCAGAAGTTGTAATTTCACAGTTGCATTTTGTATCTCAAGTCTGTTTGTTGAAATCTGTTATTACTATTTGGCGCCATTCGATGGTAGTTCGAATTTTCTTTTGTAAGGAAATACGGCTTACAATATTTTATTTCAGCCCTTCAATTTCTCTTTTATTTCTTCTTATACAAATCCGTTGGCTCCCATGGGCGTGGGCATCACAACTTGGTATCAGAGCATGGTCCAGAGATAAACACACACATTTCCAGTTGGGACAGATTTCGTCAACCGTTTCTCGAGAGCTGTGAGTTTTATTTTATGTTTTAAAGTATGTATCTTTTTGATTTTATCATGTTCTGATGTTCATATGTGGTGGATTGCGGGCTATAGATTAAGATGTCTGGACGAGGAAGAGGAAGAGGAAACACCCCGATAGATGAATCCAACCCTGATAGTAACGCTAGTATTGCCCAACTCCTTAGGTTGTTGGTAGAGCAATCGGGCAGAGGCAATGGCCAATCCTCGAGTAGCAGAGGACTGAGTAATGATGACCCTTAGGAAAGATTTCGAAGACAGAAGCCAAGAGAATTCAGTGGCTCAATAGATCCGTTTGTCGCAGAAAGTTGGATAAAGTTTATGGAGGTGATATTTGAGTATCTCCAGACACCAGATTTAGAAAGGGCCCGATGTGCGATTTATATGTTAAGAGATGATGCTATGCTTTGGTGGGAAGGAGTTAGGCTTATGGTGGATGTAACGAACCTCTCCTGGGAAGAATTCAAGAGAGTGTTCTTTGAGCAGTATTTTACCGAGGAAAAGCGGTCGGAGCTGAAAAGAGAATTTTTAGCTATAAAACAAGGGGACATGTCTGTTCAAGAGTATATTCGGAAGTTCGAGAGAGGATGCTATTTTGTGCCATTGATTGGAGCAGATCCCAGAGAGAATTTGCGACATTTTGTCGATGGATTGAATCATGCACTCAGACATGATGTTAGACTGGTTGAACCCAGGGATTTCAGGAGCGCGGTAGACAAAGCTCTCAGAGCTGATCAAGATTGGAAGGCTGTAATTGTGAGGATTGAGAATTTGGTTTAGTGATTAATTGTGTTGATTTGGGATTAATCACGTGAAGTTGAGGTTTCTGCTGAATTTTTGAGCGTCGCGTTAAGTTTTTGGGAATTTCCTACCGTAGCGATTTTGGAGCAAAAATGTTATATCAGCAGGTTACTGTAGCTCCTGCTGGTGGAATTTGAAATCAGCAGGTATGGTGACATCAGCGTGACGCATGAAGATCTGCTGGTTTTGATGTTAGATTGAAGGTCTGCTGGTTTAGTTCGAGTTGAAGTTGCTGCTGGTAGATTTTGAGTTTAGCGCGAGATCGAGCGAGAAAGTCACGCGTGTTAGTCAACATTTTTGGAGTGTTGACTATTATTTCAGCAGATGTCTATCTAGTTCAGCAGATGCGTTTGTGAGAGAGATCAGCAGATGGTTTGAGAGCTGCTGATAGATATGATGGCGTAGGCGTGACGTGATGTTTGCTGCTGATTGTAATTGCGTTGTATTGCTTGCTGCTGATCAGCAGATGCGCAATGCTAGCGTTGAGAAGCGATTTCCCGTTGATTCCGACCTCCGTTTTTAGAGTTTTTGGTAGCGTTGGAAACCTCTTGAGAAGACCTTTCTTTTCCTACCAATCTTGGAGGCTGTGTTGAGCTGGAAAGAGAACGCGAAGTTGCTGAGTTTTGAGCAGTAAGTTGCGCCGTGAACTCTTCTTAGCGTGAGCTTTCGGATTGTTGCTGGAGCTCTTCGGCCGTGTGATTTGAGGCTAAGTGGGATCTGTTTGCAAGCTGTGAGAATTACCGTACTCTGTCGTGGTTGTGAGGTAGTTTATTGAGGAATTAAGGTACGGTTGAGCAGCCCTTAGCAGTTGAACTTGAACATGGCTAATTATCAATGTTGTGAATTGTGGTTATGTGACTTACGTGAAATTGAATTGTGGAATTGATTGAGTTATGCTTTATTTCACGTATTATGCATTGTATGCTTTATGCTTTGATATCGAATGGCATTCATGCATACATCTTGAGCCTGAATTGACAGATTTGATTTGATAACCTGATTGGGTGCCACGTTGTGACTGGCCGACTGTTGAGTCGTGCCCGAAAAGTCCAACGCTATCGTCGGAGTGGTGACTACCGGATTCGAGTGTCTACCACCGAGCTGTGATGGGCTGACGGGCCCCGATGATCACGGACCGATGATTTCCACCGGCTGATTGGCTGTGTGTGGTATAGAGGCTTGATTTGAGTTGCCAGTTGATAGACTGGTCTAGCTATCCGACTTCTTGATAGCCCTCATGCATTCATAGCATTGATTATAGCTTGTTGCATGTTTACTGCTTTGATAGCTCTTCGTACTGAGGCTTGACCTCGTATTTCTTTCCTGCTTTTGTTGTTTGGGTCTGTGTTACCCATTTGCAGGAGTTTCAGGTAACCAAGCTGGACCGAGTGGAAGTTCAGTTGGTCGATCCCCGCATCCCTGAGTCCCAGTTTATTTATGATATGTATTGAACCGGGGGATGCCCCGTGTTTTATTGTATTTGGGGATCTGTGTGTTAATTGTTGGTAATTAGCACGGGGCCTGACAGAAGACATCTATGCAAAAGGATGATGAACGATGAAAACTTACGGAAGGTCGGGTGGCAGCGAAATTAGCTCGGGAACAGGAAGAAATTTCGGCATATTTTCGGTACTAGTAAAGAGCAAAGGTACAAATGAACGAAGAGAGTAGCTTATTTATAGGAAAATCGGTGAGTTTTTCAACCGTTAGATTTCTGTGAACGGTCCAGATTACCTCGGGAATTCCAAGCGACTTCTCGAGATGCGGGCTAAAAACTAACCGTGCGATTAAAAATAATCGAATGCTGGAAATGATTTCACACGGATCGTGGTTTTCTTCAAAGAAACACAAATACTACCTACAATCCCGACCTCAATCTCACATAGTCCTATACTCCTATATCTCGTCTAGGACTCCTTGAGGGGGGTTACTATTGATACATACTAAAATGTTCATCTCGGCGCCCGAGGTATATCTCATAGAAGTAACATTCATCATCCCGACGCCCTTCGACCCACTATACCCTCACTCGCTCGGGAGGGCATTTTGTTGATTGAAAGCGCCACCTCGGGGTCCCGTGATATGATTATTCACGCATCCCGATCTAATGGCACGACGGGAGACAATCCGATCCCACATGAGCAACTTAATAGACAACTTGGCTCTCTTGTTCGACCAATGTACTGACACGTATTAAGAAAAATCATCCCTACCTGCAGATGGTAGATGAGGGAACATATTAGGCCCACCCAAATTCATAATTACTTGGACAGGTACGTTCAACCACTTTCTCTTACCTATAAATACTCAGGTAAATCTCCTTTCTTATTCATTGGATAACTTCATCCCTTCTACTCGTATTTATCTCAAAACACTTATTCTAACTTAAGCATCGGAGGGCTTTCGTCGGGACACCTCCCGACTCCCTTTGACTCTATTTTGTGTTGGCAGGATACTACGGGTAGAACGCACTCAGACCTATGCAATTGAATAGCACGGCCCCCGACCTACCAAGATAAAAATAGTGCGGCTCCCGACCTGGTGAATCCTAGGTGGCGAAAGTTCATTGGCTGAGCAAAATTCGGTTACATCAACAAGTTCCAAAAAAATAGACTTAATCGCAATCCGAAAGCCTTGATTATATTAAAAATAATATATTCCATTTTCATTACGTAATCAGTTCACATAATAATTATAAGAACAGTAATAAAAAAACACTTATTTAACAAGCAACGGAAATATCTAGAATTAATTTCTCAATTTTCCATATCCATGTACATTATATATCACCAAATTTAACTACTGAACCTAAATTTCACTTTTGATCCCAATGTATAATAATTTCCTGCACTAACGGCGAGCTCAGCAAGTTCATGCTAGAAATTAAGAGAATGTGGATTTAATTCATTATGTTTGAAAATCGCTTCATTAAATAACTAAAAGAAAAACATAATCGCCCGTTGTGTACAAAATAAATTTTGTAGCTGAGTACAGACGTTTTTTTCCTCCCCACATGCATACAAGTAGATAAATTAGAATTAATTTTAACTCCCACATCAAGAAGAAAAGTAAAAGGTCCGAGAAGAAAATAATCATATTTGTCCAGTGTACATTGCTAAGATCAGAAAATGAAATAATTGAGAATCTCGAGTAACTGGCCGAGCCGCTACATTAGCTAAAGTCGTGATGAATCGCGTTAGTAAAATCAGTCCTATAGAAATTAGTATGGATAGGGTTTCTTGTTGAGTTAAGCGTGAATGGATGAGAGCAGTACTGGGATAGGACCTCCTGGAAAGTTCTCGTACGTCAAGCTGCTGACGTTGCGCCGCTTGATCTGGTTGGCCATGTGGGTTATAAAAGTGTGATGACAGATCTTAACGGGTAATACTATCTCTGTCGGGGATAAGATCGATGGTAGAGGAAGGATAAAACTGATCTCTAAGGGAATTAAGACAACACCAGAAGTTAGACACGCACATCCCCTGAATCATGGGCTTAACAGCCCAACCCTAACGCACACAATAGGTGACACTCTTCGCTGCAATATTATAAGAAAATAAATTTACACAGTGGCTAATATCTATAGCTTTTAATCTAGTTATAAGCGTTTGATTCTAACACTTCTTGTTTGCAAATGCATTAACATATATAAAGATACCGTCACGTATTAGTTCTACAAGCTTTTATTCAGTACTTGAATGGAAGGAGTTAGTCATGAAATAGTTTCTTTGAATAAAATTTAAATATTCTTCCTTTTCTTGTTTTTTCACGTTTTCCGTGCTATTTCATGCTGTAGAAAAAGAATATTAAAAAGGTCTAAATAATGGACTAATGTTGAAAGTTTACCTAAAATAAAGGAATAAAATCATAAGATATATTCAGAATAATACTTTTTCTTAAGTGATAATAATTCAACATCCACTGTGCACCGTAGTCGATGGATAAGCTCAAGATGAACAGACCCCTCACTAGTTACAAATATATTAAACGCTATTATATTTATATATACAAACATGATGAGTATGGCCAGAAAAAATATAAAAAAAAACTGACACTGGAAGAATATTGTAATGCACGACAAAAACATTAAACATGTCATGATTCTTGGGAGTCGTGGTAGAAAATGGATTAAACAATGTCTTAAGTTATCTTGAAAAACTTAATGATTATCATGAAAAGATATTGAAAATATAAAACAAATAGGCAGGGGTAGTTCTTCGAAATCGCTAAATAGGGCTCCTTCTACAACTTTTTCAAAATAAAAATTCATATATGATAAAGTATCTGATGTATCCGAACTTTCTCAGTCACGAGCTGCCATCAGACCGGGAGATCAGTCCTATAATTTCGAACTACTTGAATGAACGAGCGAAATTGTATTATGATGGGTGACCTACAACCTCAGAAACATGTGAGAGGATCCCTCCGATATTTAAGTCAGATAGGATGCCCGGTGATAGCGAACAAAGGCGTATGTTAAGCCAAGAACTTATGAATTTGTGTCTGGTCTATAAAATGAAGCATGTCTGGTATTTATAGGGGGTGACAAATTAATGTCTGGCATGCCATGTACTCGAGTGGGACCTGGAAAACTAATGTGAGCATTATTCTGGAATGTCATGTGGTTGAGTGGGACCATAAATGCTCTTCCTTACACCTCTTACCCCGTGCTTGAGTAACCGGGATCTGGCCTGTTCCACGCATGTCTAATCTGGATCGTAACTATACGTGTTCTAGAGTATTAGTTCGGGCGAGACTGTATTCCACTTCAGGCATCCCACCTCGATCACTCGACGTGCGGAACCGTTGTTGTCTTTCGGCTCCTCGGGTCCCGAGGTGAGTTATTGTTAAGAATAAAATTTAAGTTTTGGTGATAACAAATACAAGAACTCGAACAGTTTACAACAGTAAAGATGTAGAGCTATACAGAACAGCTTAGGACGTCGCAGACAAGCTCAGAGCGTATTGATCAGCTAAGAGCGGGCAGATCAGATCAGAATGATGTATATCAGCTCAGAGCATATTTAACAGTTTACGTCGACACATTTCAGCTCAGAGAAAGCAAACAGTGTACAATGTAGCTACTCATATAAGGACGACGCAGATCAGCTCAGAGCAAGTCGAACAGCTCAGAATGTCGGATTTAAGCTCAGAGCAATACGAAGAGTTTAGAACATCGGATTTCAGCTCCGAGCAAGTCGCTCAGCTTAGAGAGTTGCGATTCAGCTCAGGACAAGTAGAACAGCTCAGAGCATCACCTTTCAGTTCAGGGTAAATAGAACAGATTAGAGTGACTCGGAACAGGTCAGATTGGAGCTTCGAGATCAGAACAGTGCGTTAGTGTAGGAATCAGCTTAGAGAAGATTCAGATCGGAGCTTCGTACAATGATGGTCCCAGAAATAGGATCAATAAGTAAATAGGAGTTCAGAAGGGGGGGTTGAATGAACTCCTTCGATTTTTGAAATCTTTTAAAATGTTTTACAACACGGCTTGACTTAAGTCCGAGTTACCAGACTTAAGATATCTCAGTTTTATGCAATTTTCTCGGTTAACTTGAAAAGTGCGGAATAAAATCGATTCACTTGTGAACAGTAAATAATAAACAATATGTAAACGCGTAAAGTTAATAGCAAAGAGATCAGGATTTGTTTCTGGAAGTTCGAACTTCAATGTCCTACGTCTCCCCTTCTTCCTCCTCGGAAGGTATCACTAGAAGATTTGATGAGAGTAGTCCTTCTACAAACACCTGATCCCGAAGCCCGCAGCTACGAGAACTCCTAGTATCAACACACTAATCCAAGCAGACGCAACTGCTGGTTTACAACACTTGTATGTTTTTAGAACTTCTTCACAAAGACAGTTCGTTACAGACTCAATAGAATATGACAATGAATACACGATATGAGTACTGTAAAATCCTTTGGTTTCTTAAACAAAGAAACTTGATTCAAAGGATGAACCAGAGGATGACTTGAAGATATTTCAGTGAATAACAAAGGTTGTATTCCTCAAGTCTTTGAGCTTCGTAAATATGAATGCAAGGAAAGCTCGTGATAAGATTTTGACAGCGTGACCGCAATAGAATGATAGCAAAGGATGATTTCTTCAATCCAGCTTCTGGTATTTATAGGCTTTGATTGCAACGGTCAATAATGCTTCAAAGGAAAATAAATCCCGTTTGAATCACTGTCAAAATGGTACGTCGTAATCACTGCTCCACTACAAGGTAAAATTGCTCATTGACAGAGCCAATTTGTCTTCTTTCCATTTCTGTGCAAGCATAGAAAAACAGCCTCTGTACATCGTACTATTACCCAAAATAGTACCTACCTTGTCTCCTTAATTCCAGGCAATTGTACTATCCTGATGATCTTTTCCATTTTGAGTAAACGATCGTATTTGAATCAATTTAAGCTTGCGCCTGAAATTACTTTGATAACCAGATCCAATTTCCTTCGTCGTGGTTTCAAATGTTGCGACTGGAAAATACTTCCAAGTATGCACCAACTGGTTTTCCAGCGCCTGATTCTTTATATAACCCAACGACTGGTTTCTAGCGCGAAGTCAAAAACGTTGTCGTATCAAATTATTCAAGAGACATCATTTTGTCATCGCTATCCTCAAATACCCTCGACTGGTTAAGAAACTCACTGTAGCTCTCGTCTAGTTATAATACGGTGTCGCTTCAACTTGTTTAAACGCTGTCGTTTTGCACACGCTACCATTTGAATTCTTGCGTCTGGTTTATGAAGACACTGTATCGTGCATCTGGATCAACAAACTACTGTTCACTGCGACTGGATAATCAAACTACTGTACACTGCGTCTGGATTATCCAACGACTAGTCAAACCCTTTACTGTAGCTTCCGTCTGGTTTACCAAAACACTGTCTCTCGACTATTTATGTGATTCGTCGACTAATACAAGGTACTGTAGCTCTCGTCTGGATAATCAACATCTGAATCAATTTTTCTGCGACTGAATACCCAATACCACTGAAGCTTGCGTCTGGATACCAAGATCCTGTCTTGCGACTGGTTTTGAAACTTGCGTCTAGATTCTGTTATCACCATTTTCAACGACTGATTTGTTAGAGTAGATTCCCAACTAGCCAACTTGTGGCGTGTGGGTTTTATAGACTCTTGTACAAACAGTCTTTATATATGATATTCGCATTTACTTATATGGCGTTCTTTAATGAATACCCAATACCACTGAAGCTTGCGTCTGGATACCAAGATCCTGTCTTGCGACTGGTTTTGAAACTTGCGTCTAGATTCTGTTATCACCATTTTCAACGACTGATTTGTTAGAGTAGATTCCCAACTAGCCAACTTGTGGCGTGTGGGTTTTATAGACTCTTGTACAAACAGTCTTTATATATGATATTCGCATTTACTTATATGGCGTTCTTTACTTTCATTATGTGTGTAATGATTTACAATTGTGTTGAGTAAAGACCTAGAATGCACTAAAGCGTATGTTAGATGTGATAGTGGGTATGACGGCTATCATCGAACACATCTAATAGTCGTTGTGTATTCTGAACATGTTCCTAGTCGATTGGGCCGTCAAAATCAGGATAAGGCCGCCCGAGTTCGAGACTAGTATCTGCGATGCAAAGTACCATGTTTCATTGGTAGGGAACATTGTGATGTTCTGAGCATGCAGATA
>KV012857.1:245813-258389 GCA_001598015.1 Dorcoceras hygrometricum
TTCAGTCTCTTTTCTGGAGCATACTCCAGGGTATCAAACAGCTCCTCCATCTGAACAAGCCACGCCTCAGCCCTAGCGCCACCCTCAGTACCCTCATTTCTCTCATTCATGGTTTTTTACTTTTCATTCTGGTTGTGATACAAATTTTCCTACTTGGTTCTATGAGTGGTGGTGTCAGGCCCCGTGCTAATTAGAACAATTAATACATAATAAGCGCACAATCACGGAAGCTTAAAATCAGGGCTTAAAAATTTTTCGAAATACAATGGCCTGAACTTCAAATCATACATTCAAAATATTCGATATTCAAATTATAAGTTAAATCAAGACAACAAGTCATAATTCAATTCAAATTACAGATCCCCCAAATACAATAAAACACGAGGCATCCCCCGTCTCAATACATATTTCCCTTTCTCTTTCCCGTCTATCTGCCTCTCGAATCATTTCCGCTGCCTCTTCCACACTGAGACCACGACCAAGACCTGAACTGCTTACTCCTTGGTTAATCGGAGTAGAAAGAGGGCGGCTGCTACTTCCTTCCCCCTTTTTGGCATCACCGCCTCTTATGTAATCGACGATGTCACCAAGTTGGGTGGAAAGGCTTAGAATATCCGCTGCTATTCTGGTTTGAAATTCTAACTGTTCATTCTGGATAGAAGCAATTTGCCCGTCTAATAAAAGAACTTTTGCATCAAGCGCATTGAGCTTGTTCCTGACATCCAACGAATCTGTACCAGCTTTAACATCATGGGCCATAACAGATTTCCTCAGTTCATTTAAACGAAGCAACTGAATATCATCTTGAGTTTGGCCTTCTTGTCTCGCACTCTCTATAAGACGTCGTAAGTAGTCATTTTGGTGACCCAGAGAGGTTTGAAGACTTCGCTCAGTGCTATGGAGTCGAGATAAAATTTCATTATTAGCATCATCCATACGTTGACAGAGAGAAGCTTGTAGAGCATCCAGAAGAGAGGAAAGATCAACAGTAGCAGTGGGAAGAGAAGTCTGAGTATCTGCAGCGCTGTCCAGGTGAATATCAGCGGAATCAAAAAGCTCCATTGAGACCAGAAGAAGAGCTTGTAGAATCTTGACTTTGAAGCGGATGCGGAGGGGATTCTGGACTTTCAACAAAATAGAGGTTCTCCTCCTGTGCAGTAGGAGAGACAACTGGTCCTAGAGCAAAAGAAGCATCAGGCGGAGAAGGAGAACAATACACTGTAGAACCATCAGATGAATCCGAATCAATCTCTGGAATACTCTGTACACGAGAACTACTGAAAAATTCAACACAAGTATCGGTATGTACACCCTGCTCAAAATCATCGAGAATATAGTCTGGAATCCTTTCAACTCCTAAATTATATACAACAATATCTTTGCAAACCGATCGTAAACAACCAAACACAAGTATCGGTATGTACACCCTGCTCAAAATCATCGAGAATATAGTCTGGAATCCTTTCAACTCCTAAATTATATACAACAATATCTTTGCAAACCGATCGTAAACAACCAAAAATGTGGTACCGCACAACATCTGTACAAACTATTGCCCAACCCCAAGTTTTGACCAAAGACGGGGCGGTTCCCCAATATTGGAACGGTTCAATCACACATCCAAGTGGAACAAAAACTTCCTCAACCACACTCTCTGGCACTTGTCTTTTATTAACAAACAATGACAGTTTGCAGCTACTCCTAAAAAACTCAGGACCTTGAATAGGTGTCCACAAACCATCGATTTTCACCATTGGTCGCACCCAGCATTTTGATTTTGCCTGAGAGAAGAACTGGGCAAGTACAGCATCACTACCTATAGATGTATCAAGATATGTCAAAGAGCACGGTTGCTCTATAGGTAGGCCATTTTCTCTCTACTGTGTAACAACAACTTCGAGAGACTTTGAGTGGGCAGCAGACAAAAGATCGATTATATGAGATGCGGTTGCTGTCCACGGCTGCCCAGGAACAAGATATTTCTGACGTGATTCCAAAAATTTCCTGAGCAGCATCTCCTGATATTTCGCCAAAATGTACTCCTTTCTCTTCACAGCCATTTCTAAGGAGTCTGCCTCCGCCCATGCCAGCATCAACTTTTCTTTTTCTTTCAGAGTTTTCAAACTGGCATAATCAGGTAACTTATTTAAAGAAAAAGAATGAAAGAATTCCACGACATCTACCATCACCTGGTCACGGATCCTGACCAAAAATTCTACATCTCCACAAATTAGCTCAACTGTTTCCCGTGCAGGATTTCCTTTTATTGGTTCATCTTCAACTAGGGGTTCCTTCCCTTTGTCATGTACAGAGATCCTGGGAAGGCTGGCATAATATAAATCATGTTCCTGAACACCAGGGATGTTTATGGACTCGCCAAGCCTGAATTTGGTAATCTCTGCTGCAGAGACTGATGGTAGCATCATGTCCTCAGTAATTTGCATCAATAAATCGTCTATGGACATGAGCTGTTCCTGGAAGCCTGGGGCTGGTCCCCTCCACCTGGAAATAACGAATCAGCAATAAACTCCTCATCTGTATCACTCGATAGAAACCCCTCAGCATATCGTCGAGCAATCTCGAAAGGCAAATCAAACCAGGGCACAGAGTCTGTTGCTGGTGAGGCATGCTGATCATCACCCTGTGTCGCAGCAGCTGTATCCAGTCGAGTCAAAATTTGTTCAATAATAGCATCTGGATCAGCAGCTGGTTGTGATGCTACTGGGAAATCAGCACTTGTTCCCTGTACACCAGTCGCACGCTCTTCGACTGGTGGTTCAACAGTAGAGCAATCATCAACTTGCTTTTCAACTGATATTCTTTTGGCGGAGACTGGTTTGCCTTTGGTGGTCCTTTTCTTTTTCACGACTTGGCCCACCCCAGCATCGCCAGTCGCTTGTCTCTTCTTTGGCACCGTCTTCTTCACCGGTGTTTTCTTCGCTCTAGGTGCATCTGTCACCTCCTCTACACCAATCCTCTCTTTAATGGAAACATATCTCCGCACTGTCTTCTCATTTAAAACTCTGGGAACAGGAAATGCTTTCGATTCACCCAGCTCCAATCCTGGTACATTTCTCAACAGGACACAGATCTGAATTGCGTAACCCTTCGCCTGTCGCGAACCAGGGGTTACCATCTCCTTGAAAACACCAAATAGAAGACTGCTCCAGTTGATTTTTACGTCAAAAGTGATCGCCGTCATCAGCAAAAATCGATCACGAGTTACAGAATCAAAGGACCCAGCCTTGACATAGATTGTTTTTGCCAGGATATCATGCAACAGACGGTATTGAAATTTCATGGCCTTCTTCAGACAAGACATACTTACTTGTTCTTTGGAGTCAGAAAATAGACTGCGGGCATCAAAAACAAAATTCTTCGGAACATCCGTTAAATCAACCAGACCCTCGGTGGGCAACTCAAAAGCTGCTGCAAACATTTTCTGAGAAATTTCAATCGCCGTACCACCATACCATCCTCTCTGACTGATCTATTTGCGAAGAACTCTGTTAAGGCAGCTTCGAAGAACACGGCGGGGCAACCCAAAAATTTCTTGAGCCCCGTTGTGATGAGAGTTTCGAACATGTACCATACCGGCGTTGTCAAGGCCAAACACAGATTCGAAGTCGATATGGTGACTGTTGCTAATAAGGGAGGATGCCATTTCTGATGAATATGAGATAAGAGATTGCCTGAAAGAAATGATTTGCGAAGAGCTGCGCAGATAAAACACGAGAGTACAAGAAAATAGATTTGCAAGTAAGGGACAATAAAAAAGTGTACCGCATATACATATATGGAATACAAAAGGATTAAAGATTGGGAACGGTGTAGATGTGACTGTTGGAATGATGACAAAAACACATGTCAGTCATCGAGCGACGCGTACTATGTTTGGAAAATATTTTCAAAATATTTTAACCGTACTCAGTAAAAGATTTTGCAATATATTTTAATCGAACAGAATATTTTCAAAGAATATTTGAAAAATAAATATTTTAATCGTATAAACGCGCGCCAAAAATATTAAGTCACAAATGCTGCGTCTGGTTTAATAACCTTGCAGCTGGACTTTTAATATTGCCAGGTGGGCAAAATCTGGTCACAAATATTTTTCAAAGAATATTTTGAAAAATAAATATTTTTAATCGTATAAACGCGCGCCAAAAATATTTAAGTCACAAATGCTGCGTCTGGTTTAATAACCTTGCAGCTGGACTTTTAATATTGCCAGGTGGGCAAAATCTGGTCACAAATAAGTATCAACTGTATATATGCAACGTCTGGGTGTCCAGACGTAACATATTCAGTCGACGTCACACTTAACAATCCAGACTTTGGTTCCCCCTGCGACTGGTACCTTGCGACTGGTATACCAGACGACTGGTATTCTCCAACGCAAGTTGAATCCCTCGACTGGTAGTCTACTATTCCCCCTGAACAAGAGACTTGCAACTGAGGTAGACAACGGCTTTCAATCTACAAATATGTTAGTGCACATACAAATCAAGGCAACTCAAGAAGACCTAATATGTTTCTAAAATAAGAGAACTTAGCGTCTGGTAGAGGCTTTGTGAAGATGTCAGCAACTTGTTGCTCCGTCGACACATACTCAAACCGGACGTCCTTCTTTAGCACGTGGTCCCTTATAAAGTGATGCCTGATATCGACGTGCTTGGTCCGTGAATGCAGCACAGGATTCTGAGTGATTGCTATTGCACTGGTGTTGTCACAGAAAATAGGAGCTTCGGAAGCATCAATGCCATAGTCCTTCAATTGGTGTTGAATCCAGAGGATTTGAGCGCAACAGCTTCCAGCATCAAGATACTCTGCTTCAGCTGTTGATGTGGCAATTGATGTTTGCTTCTTACTGAACCAGGAGATTAGTCGATCTCCTAAGAATTGACATGTACCACTTGTGCTCTTGCGATCAATCCTGCAACCTGCGTAATCTGCATCACTGTACCCAATTAGTTGAAAGCCGGAGTCTTTGGGATACCAAAGACCCACGTTAGGAGTACCCTTCAAATATTTCAATATTCGCTTTACAGCAATGTAATGCGATTCCTTTGGCTCTGCTTGGAATCTAGCACACATACAGACAGCAAACATGATGTCTGGTCTGCTAGCAGTCAAATATAGCAAAGAGCCGATTATACCACGATACAAAGATACCTCAATGGCAGTTCCAGCTTCATCTTTGTCGAGTTTGATTGTGGAGCTCATGGGAGTCGCTGCTGCTGAACTGTTTTCCATTCCAAATTTCTTCAGCAGTTCTTTAGTGTATTTCGCCTGATTGATGAATATACCATTCTCCAACTGGCGAACTTGTAAGCCCAAAAAGAATGTGAATTCCCCCATCATGCTCATCTCGAATTTATCCTGCATCAACTTAGAAAATTTCTTGCACAGTTTGGGGTTAGTTGACCCAAAAATAATATCATCAACGTAAATTTGAACAAGTAAGACATGGTCATACTTAACAAATTTATACAATGTTTTATCTACTGTGCCTGTTGTGAATTGATGTTCAAGCAGGAATTTTGTGAGTGTATCATACCAAGCTCTGGGTGCTTGTTTCAACCCATATAGAGCTTTATCCAGTTTGTAAACAAAGTCTGGATGTGTATGATCTATGAAGCCAGGAGGTTCTGCAACATACACTTCCTCTATCAAGACGCCATTTAGAAAGGAACTCTTGAAATCCATCTGAAAGACTTTGAAGTCTTTATATGCAGCATATGCAAGGAACATACGTATGGCCTCTAATATTGCTACTGGTGCAAAGGCCTAATCAAAGTCTATACCTTCCATTTGCCTAAAGCCTTGTTCAACCAGCCTAGCCTTATTTCGTGTTACTACTCCATCTTCATTCAGTTTATTCCTAAAGACCCAACGTGTTCCAATCACTGAATGATTATTAGGTCTAGGTACAAGTGTCCATACTTTATTGCGTTCAAATTGATTGAGTTCCTCTTGCATAGCATCTATCCAACTTGGGTCTTCTAAGGCCTCATCTATTACCTTAGGTTCTATATGCGAAAGAAAAGCAGCATCAAAATGATCATACTGAGATAGCTGGCCTCGCGTGCGAACAGCGGATTCGAAATTACCTATGAATTGCTCAGGTGGATGATTTCTATTCCACCGGAGATCAAGTCCAATGGTATTTGTTCTTTGTTGTTCCCCCTGTGTTGATGGATGGTTAGCAACGAATGGATCAGCAGACTCCATAAGATGTGGTGTATTGCTGGCTTGTGCGTCTGCTTCCAACTGGTAAGAAGTGCTTGCGACTGTTTGATCAGTCGTAGGTGAAGACATGCTTGCAGCTGGATGTCCAGATGTTGATCTTGTGATGCTTGCGACTGGGTCACCAGTAGTTGGTTGCGATGTCAATTGATACATAACGCTTGCGACTGGTTGTCCAGACGCCATTTGAGTTGAAGTGCTTGCTACTGGTTGTGCTACGTCTTGTATCTCAATATTCATGGGCGCAACGTCTGGTTGTACATTGGTGTTAACATTTCCAGTAGCTGGAGCACTTGATGCATTATGATCCACGACTGGTTGTTCTTCCTCATCTGTATATCTTTGTGGCACGTCGTCGTCGTCTGATTCCTCAAGACTTGTTGACTCCAGTCGTGAACATAAGTCATGTAAACTTGCAGCTGAGTTTGACTTGAAGCTGGTTTCATCGAAAACCACATGAGCGGATTCCTCAACTGTTAGACTTCTGTTATTGAATACTCTGTACGTGTAACGCCCCAAAATCCATAGGACCACTAATTCTAATCCCTGTGATTTGAGAACCTAATTCTGATTCCAAGATTTAAGCCTTTGCTATTTGTTTGAAGGACCGATTTCTCATTTCTAGAGTTCATAAGGTGCAGAGGTCCGATCAGTTGTCAACCAAGCGCGGCCAAGCAATTTTAAACTTTACAAAATGTCATGGCTGGTATGAGAGGATGGTTAATTCTCCATTTATGTAGCACTTTTGCAAATCAAAATAGTAACAGGGGATTTTAAGTAAATTTTTGAGATTTAGGCGTGGGACACCATGCTTACTCAAGTGTTTTTCTCTGTAACAAATCAGACTCCCATGCCACTGTCCTTGTGAACTATAAGTTCAATTATTTGCAAGAAAATGTTCATTTTTGCACCAAAGAAAATAGATAACACATTGCTGCGCTGGGGAATACTCTCTGTTAGTGGCCTGCTGTGCCTTGTGATTTTCCTTCTCCTTGAGGCAAGTAAATCTGATTCTTGCTACGCCATGAAAGCATATGTATCGTTTTTGTTTCATTTTGAGATTCTTGCCAAAATATGTTTAATATCAGCCTTTGTTTATGTTCTGCTGGTATTGATATGTATGTTTGATGTACGGGTTCACGATGGATTTTCTGGTTTTCAAATGCAAATGAGTTTTACAAAGTGAACGATGTAGATGTTGATGTTATTTAAAACGTTGAGCATTTCCAGTCTTGTTTCCTCGTAATTTCCAAGTTCTTCTTGTTCTTTTGGTAGAAGGTAATATCAGAACTTGATGATTGTGTAATCGGTAGTTGCTAGATTAAATCAGAATAAAGTCTAGTTTAATAGGCGACGGCTGGTAGCAAAATTGTTGTTTTGATATTATGAGGATAGTCGAAAACCAACAGGTGCCTTATTTGTTAGAAACCAGCAGGTACCCTTCTTTGCGAGAAACCAGCAGGTGCTTGCAGGTGCCTTCTTTGTTAGACCAGCAGGTACCCTTTCTTTGTGAGAAACCAGCAGGTACCCTTCTCCGTTAGAAACCAGAAGGTACCCTTCTTTGTTAGAATCCAGCAATGCATTGTTCACTGCGACTGGTTTTAAAGTTAGCGTATTTCATGTGTCTTGAGACTGGTGGTTCATGAACCAGCAGCTGGTTGTTTATTGTTACTCCGTTGACCTTTTAACTTCGTTGACCCCAAATTAAATATACTCAGCGACTGGCTGTCTCTTGTTTTGCAACTGGTTCATACCTGCGACCATTTAACTTTTCCAGCGACTGATTTCCTATGTCTCAACTGGATGCTCAGTGAAAAATGTTTTGATGAAAAATGATTTTACGATTTAAATGAAGTGAACCCTGACATCAAGATTTGATTGTTCCCAGTAATGTTTATAGAAGGAAATGTTCAAACTTTAGGATTGATGGCGAAGATAACATACGGTCACCATGGAAGGGTGAGCAGCTGTTTAGATATCACTTGCCCCTTCACAACGAGCTAAATGCTAAGGCTGATATCAGTAGTCACTTGATCAGGTGCACAACGGACCTAAGTAGAGCTTCTGAGCCATAAATCTAACGAAAATGTTAACGCTGGGATTTGAATTTTATTCCCATAACAGATTGTTATGATGTTTTATGCCTTCTTTTCAAACTAAGTTGATACATGTATTACGCCTGCATATTTTGTGCCTTGTTACTCTCAGTTTTGCTTGCTGAGCCCCTAGGCTCACTAGCTATCGTGGTGCAGGTGAGTCCGCGCTGGAGCAGACGGGAGGTGGAGTTTGAACCAGTGGCGGCATGTTAGTGTTTATCGAAGGCCTGCGTTTCCGCGATGTCTATTTTGTACTTGCTGTTTTTGTTGTCTTTGATCTTAGTTAAGTCTGTATTAAGATCCGTTACAATAACAATGAATTCATATAGAGTTCGGTAGTTGTAATATCGTGATTTCGCAACTTTTGTACTTCGAAATTTTAATGAAATCTGGTTTTCTTCTATTGGCGCCGACGGTTGTATTTTGATTTTTATTTTGAACAAGGCAATACAGCTTGTTCTAATTATCATTCAGCCCTTCTATTTCCTCTTTATTCCATTTTCTTCAGTCCCGTGACCCCCATGGGGTTGGGCGTCACAAACATGGTATCAGAGCATGGTCCAGAGATAAACACACGCACTCCTCGCTGGAACAGATTTCATCGACTGTCTCTTCGGCGTAGTAAGTATTTCCCTTTGTGTTTTAGAGCATGTATTCTTGATTCTTGCATGTTCTGATGTTCTTATGTGGTGGATTACGGGCTATAGATTAAGATGTCTGGGCGAGGAAGAGGGAGGAGAAGTGCCCCTGAAGATGAACCAAATCCTGATAGCAACGCTAGTATTGCCCAGCTTTTAAGATTGCTAGTAGAGCAGCAGAACAGAGGCAATGGTCAATCCTCCAGTAGTAGAGGACCTAACAACGATGATCCTCAAGAACGGTTTCGAAGACAAAAGCCAAGGGAGTTTAGCGGCACAACAGATCCTTTTGTTGCCGAAAGTTGGATTAAAGCAATGGAGGTATTATTTTAGTACCTTCAGACGCCAGACTTAGAAAGATCCCGGTGTGCAATTTATATGTTGAGGGATGATGCGATGATCTGGTGGGAAGGAGCAAAGCTTACCGTAGATGTAACAAATCTCCCCTGGGAGGAATTCAAGCGGGTGTTCTTTGAACAATATTTTACAGAGGATAAGAGGTCTGAATTGAAAAGAGAGTTCTTGATGATCAAGCAAGGGGACATGACTGTCCAGGAATATGTTTGAAAGTTCGAACGTGGATGTTATTTTGTACCATTGATTGGAGCTGATCCTAAGGAGAATTGCGGAAGCGGGTGTTCTTTGAACAATATTTTACAGAGGATAAGAGGTCTGAATTGAAAAGAGAGTTCTTGATGATCAAGCAAGGGGACATGACTGTCCAGGAATATGTTTGAAAGTTCGAACGTGGATGTTATTTTGTACCATTGATTGGAGCTGATCCTAAGGAGAATTGCGACATTTTGTCGATGGATTGAAACAGCGCTTAGGCATGATGTGATATAACCAAAAGATTATCGAGAAGCGGTGGACAAGGCTCTAAGAGCTGATCAGGATTGGAAAGCAGTTGTGGAGGAGCGACAACTGAAGAGGCAGGCTTTCCAACAGAAAGACCAGCGACCACCCAAGAAACCATACAAGAATCAGCATAGATCGCAGGAACAAAAGCCTCAGGAGCAGAAGCCGTTGGCTGTGCAATTAGTGCAATTTCAGCAGTTGGCAATAGACCTCAGTGCCCCAAGTGTCAGAAGACCCACCTTGGTCCATGTAGAAAGGGACAGAATGTTTGTTACAAATGTGTATTGCCAGGGCATGTTATGAAGAACTGCCCAAAGTCGAAACATTTGGTGACTAGTAGAGCTTACGTTATGACGACGGAGCAAGCCAAACCAGATTCCACAGTTGTTACGGGTAAGATCTTGATTGCTGGTTTGCCCTCTTCGGCCTTAATAGATTCAAGCGCGACGCATTCATTCATATCAGTAGCTTTTGCTAAGAAATTACCTGTTAGACCCAACCAGGTGACTATGGGATTTTGCGTGACAGTACCCTATGGGGAAGAACTAGCATCCCATGATTTGTTTCGTGGCTTAGAACTTAGGCTTCAGGGACATCTGGTCACTGCCGATTTAATTGTATTGCCTATGCCTGAGTGTGACCTCATCTTAGGAATGGATTGGTTGACCAAATATGGAGTTGTAATAGATTTCAAGCTTAGAACCGTAGTGGTAAAACCACCAAGAGGAGACTGGTTCACGTTCGAAGCCAATAAGAATGGTAAAATTCCTCGAATTATTTCAGCTCTTAAGGCGCAGAGTTATTTGAGGAAAGGAGGATCATGATTCTTGTTAAGACTATCGTACTTAGTAGCTACTAGTAAACCTTCACTTTCCGATGTCGAAGTAGTAAGTGAATTCCCTGAGGTTTTTCCAGAAGACACATGCGGACTGCCACCTGATAGGGAATTAGAATCTGGAATAGAAATAGTAACCAGCAGCAGCGCTATGGAGTTGGAAAATATCTTGTGAGATCAAATTTGTTGGACCAGATCCGTGATGGACAATTAATAGATGAACAACTCCAAAAGTGGGTAAAACAAGACAAAGAAAGAGGCATCAGCCTCTATTTCTCGGAAGAAGGAATAACCAGATTTCAGGGAAGGATTTGGTTGCCTCAAACAGGAACCTTGAGATCGGAATTGATGGAAGAAGCCCATACAGCTCCATATTCTGTGAATCCCGGAGCTATTAATATGTATAAGGATCTCCAAAAAATGTATTGGTGGCCAGGAATGAAAAGAGATGTAGCAAAATTTGTTTCCGAATGTTTAACGTGTCAGTTGGTGAAAGCGGAACATCAGCGACCAGCAGATATGTTGAAACCGTTGCCTATTCCAGAATGGAAATGGGAATGCATTGCAATGGATTTTGTGACTGGTTTACCTAGGACTGCCCAAGGTTATAACTCTATTTGGGTTATTGTAGACAGACTTACGAAATCTGCTCACTTTTTGCCGGTAAAGACAACCTATGATGCAAGTAGATATGCGGAGTTGTATGTAAAAGAGATCATCAGACTTCATGGTGTTCCAGTGTCAATTGTGTCTGATAGAGACCCCAAGTTCACGTATGCCTTTTGGAAGAGTCTTCATCGAGCTATGGGGACAAAGTTAACGTTTAGTACAGCCTTTCATCCCCAAACTGATGGGAAATCAGAAAGAGTGATCCAGATTTTAGAGGATTTACTCAGCGCTTGCGTTATAGATTTTTCAGAAGGTTGGGATTCGAAACTGCCATTGGTGGAATTTGCATACAATAACAGCTTTCAAGCCTCCATACAGATGGCACCGTATGAAGCTCTTTATGGACGCAAATGTAGAACGCCTCTTCATTGGGATGAGATAGGAGAGCGAGATGGTTTGGGACCAGACTTGGTAGAGCAGACGGTGAGTGTTGTTAGAAAAATTAAAGAGAGAATGAAAACTGCTCAAAGCCGGCAAAAGAGTTATGCAGACAATAGACGCATAGAGTTAAGCTTTGATGTTGGTGATCACGTATTTTTGAAGGTGGCTCCAATGAAGGGAGTAATGCGTTTTGGGAAGTAGGGGAAACTGAGTCCCAGATTCATAGGCCCCTACGAAATTCTAGACAAAATAGGAACATTGGCCTACCGGTTAGCACTGCCGCCCCATCTATCCTCAGTGCATAATGTGTTCCATGTATCAGATTTAAGGAAGTATGTTCCCCACCCGTTGCATATTCTAAGTGTTGAACCGATTCATTTAGCGCCAGATTTGAGCTACGAGGAGAGACATGAGAAGATTCTTAGGGAAATTAGGAAGCTGAGGAATAGGAACATTCCAACGGTTAATGTTCAGTGGACAAATCAAACCGAACGAGAAGCTACATGGGAAACAGAAGCTAATATGCTTAGTAGTTACCCAGACTTGTTCGTTAAGTAAATTTCGAGGACGAAATTTTTATTAGGTAGGTAGAGTTGTAACGCCCAAAATCCATAGGAGCACTAATTCTAATCCCTGTGATTTGAGAACCTAATTCTGATTTCAAGATTTCAGCCTTTGCTATTTGTTTGAAGGACTGATTTCTCATTTCTAGAGTTCATAAGGTGCAGAGGTCCGATCAGTTGTCAATCAAGCGCGGCCAAGCAATTTTAAACTTTACAAAATGTCATGGCTGGTATGAGAGGATGATTAAATTCTCCATTTATGTAGCACTTTTGCAAATCAAAATAGT
>KV012857.1:280634-297488 GCA_001598015.1 Dorcoceras hygrometricum
CTGAGAGGAGAAATCGCACTTTAAAAGAAGCTGCTAGATCCATGATTTCTTATTCAGGCATTTCGCAAAAATTCTGGGAGAAGCAGTTAATACAGCATGCTATACTCAGAACAGATCAATGATAAATAGGATGCATGATAAAACACCCTATGAGATCTGGAATAGCAAGAAGCCTGATATTTCTTATTTCAGGGTGTTTGGATGCAAATGTTTCATTCACAACAATGGAAAGAAGCATCTAACAGCTTTTGAACCAAAATCTGATGCAGGTATCTTTTTAGGATATTCAGCAGTGAGCAAAGCATATAAAGTGTTCAACAGCAGAAGCTTAAATGTTGAGGAAACTGCTCATGTGGTTTTCGATGAGACTAGCTTCAAGTCAAACTCAGCTGCAAGCCTTCACGACTTGTGCTCACGTCTGGAATCGACAAGTCTTGAAGAATCAGACGATGACGTGGCACAAAGAGAATCAGCTGAGGGGGAACAACCAGCAGTGGTCACAATGCACAACAACGCTCAACAAAATCCAGCAGGTAATCCAGTTGTTATTGATTTAACTAACATGGATCAGCCGCAGGATCAAATTACAAGTGCACCAACTGCTGGAGGAGAAGCGTCGAAGAATCAAAGTAATATACAATACAACGACGCTCAAGCCTCGACTGGTCAACCAGTCGCAAGGGATATTGAACCAGTCGCGAGTTCACCTGCTGGACAACCAGTCGCGACTTCCACTCAATTAGCATTAAGACCATCGACTGGTGAACCAGTCGAGAGCACATCGAGGCCACCTGCTGATGTACCAGCCACGAGCACTTCTCACCAGCAGGAAGCAGACGCACAAGCTAGCGATTCAAATCAATTGGCGTCTGCTGATCCAGTCGTGGCAAATCATCCAGCAACACAGGGGGAACAACAACAATCAAATCCCATTGGACTTGATCTTCGGTGAAATAGAAATCATCCACCTAAGCAAGTCATAGGTAATTTTGAATCCCCTGTTCGCACTAGAGGCCAGCTATCTCAGTATGATCATTTTGATGCTGCTTTTCTTTCGCATATAGAACCTAAGGTAATAGATGAAGCCTTAGCTGACCCAAGTTGGATAGAAGCTATGCAAGAAGAGCTAAATCAATTTGCACGTAATAAAGTATGGCAACTTGTACCTAGACCTAAAAATCATTCAGTCATAGGAACTCGTTGGGTCTTTAGAAACAAACTGAATGAAGATGGAATAGTAACAAGAAATAAGGCTAGGCTGGTTGCACAAGGGTTTAGACAAATCGAAGGAATAGATTTTGATGAAACTTTTGCACCAGTAGCTAGATTAGAAGCCATACGCATGTTTCTTGCATATGCTGCATATAAAGACTTTAAAGTATTTCAGATGGATGTCAAGAGTGCGTTTCTTAATGGCATCTTGACAGAGGAAGTGTATGTTGCACAGCCTCCTGGCTTCGTTGATCATACAAATCCAGAGTTTGTTTACAAACTGGACAAGGCTCTATATGGGTTGAAACAAGCACCCAGAGCTTGGTATGATACACTCACAAACTTCCTGCTGGAACATCATTTCACAATAGGCACAGTAGATAAAACTTTGTTTAAATTTGTTAAGGATGACCATGTCTTACTTTTTCAAATTTATGTTGATGATATTATTTTTGGGTCATCTAACCCCAAACTGTGCAAAAAGTTTTCCAAGTTGATGCAGGACAATCATGATGGGGGAGCTGACATTTTTCTTAGGCTTACAAGTGTGCCAGTTGGAGAATGGAATATTCATCAACCAGGCTAAATACACTAAAGAACTGCTGAAGAAATTTGGAATGGAAAACAGTTCAGCAGCAGCTACTCCCATGAGTTCCACGATCAAGATGGACAAAGATGAAGCTGGAACTGCCATTGAGGTATCTTTGTATCGTGGTATTATAGGCTCTTTGCTATACTTAACTGCTAGCAGACCAGACATCATGTTTGCTGTCTGTATGTGTGCTAGATTTCAAGCAGAGCCAAAACAATTCGCATTACATTGCTGTAAAGCGTATATTGAAATATTTAAAGGGTACTCCTAACGTGGGTCTTTGGTATCCCAAAGACTCCGGGCTTTGAACTAATTGGGTACAGTGATGCAGATTACGCAGGTTGCAGGATTGATCGCAAGAGCACAAGTGGTACATGTCAATTTCTAGGGGATCGACTGATCTCTTGGTTTAGTAAGAAGAAGACGTCAATTGCCACATCAACTGCTGAAGCGGAATATCTTGCTGCTGGCAGTTGTTGCGCACAAATCCTCTGGATTCAACATCAATTGAAGGATTATGGCATTGATGCTTCTGAAGCTCCTATTTTCTGTGACAACACAAGTGCGATTGCAATCACCCAGAACCCCGTACTGCACTCACGGACCAAGCACATCGACATCAGGCATCACTTCATAAGAGACCACGTGCTAAAGAAGGACGTCCGGTTGGAGTACGTGTCGACGGAGCAACAAGCTGCTGACATCTTCACAAAACCTCTGCCAGACTCTAAGTTTTCTTATTTTAGAAACACCTTAGGTCTTCTTGAATTGCCTTGATTTTATGTGCACTAACAGTTGCAGGTTGAAAGCCATTGTCTAATTCAGTTGAAGGTATCTTGTTCAGGGGGAACAGTAGCCTCCAGTCGAGGGGACAACTTGCGTTGGAGAGTACCAGTCGACTGGTGTACCAGTCGCAAGGTTTACCAGTCGCAATATACCAGTCGAAGAGCACCAGTCTCAAGGTATGTACCAGTCGCAAGGGGAACCAAGTCTGATTGATAAGTGTGACGTCATCTGAATATGTTGCGTCTGGACATCAGGTGTTGCATATATACAGTTGATACTTATGTATGACCAGATCTTGGTTACCCAGCGATATATTAAAATACCAGCTGCAAGGTTTTAAAACCAGTCGCAGCAGTTGTGAATCTTTACTTTTTGGCGCGCATTTCTACGATTGAAATATATACTTTGCAAATATTCTTTGGAAAATATTCTGCTTACTTAAAATATTTTGCAAAATCTTTTACTCCGTACTGTTGCAATATTTTGAAAATCTTTTCCCAAAATAGTACGCGCCTCTGGATGATTGACACGTGTTTTTGTCATCATTCCAGCAGTCACATCTACATCGTTCCTTTTCTAAAACTTTTCGTATTCCTTATATATATTACGCGCTTACTGTTTATCTTCTCTTACCTTGCATCATTTGCGTTCTCGTATTATCTAGTATTCTCTCTATCAAATACATTGCAGGTGCTCTAACACTTTACCATTCATCGGAAATGGCATCTTACTTAATCAGTCGTAACCACCACATTGATTTCGACTCTGTTTTTCGCTTTGATGATGCTGGTATAGTACAGATGTTTGAATCTCTAGTATCGACGGGATTGATGGAGTTTCTGGGTTGTCCCGCTATCTTCCATGAACAAGCTCTTATCGAGTTCTTTGAAAATGGTTCAGTGAGAGATGGCATGGTTGTTAGTGTCATCGGTGGAATGGCGGTTGAGATCAGTGAATCCGTGTTTGCTGTGGCGTTTGGGTTGCCAACTGAGGGGCTGACAGACCTATCGGAGGTGCCCAAGGATCTCTTATCTAACGCGCAATGTCTTTTCTCTGCTTCTGAAAAGGAGGTCAGCGTTTCGTGTTTGAAAAAGGAAGTCAAGATGCAGTATCGTTTGTTAAGTGATATTTTGGCGAAATCTCTGTTTGTTAAAGCCGGGTCTTTTTGATGCGGTGACTAGGGATCGCTTCTTATTAATGACGGCGATCACTTTTGACGTCAAAGTCAATTGGGGAAATCTCCTGTTTGGAGTGCTCAAAGAGATGGTGACTCCTGATTCACGCCAGGCCAATGGTTATGCCATCCAAATATGTGTTTTGTTGAAAAATATACCCGGACTGGAGCTTGGTGACTCAAAGGCATTTCCTGCTCCCGCATCCTGAATGAAAAGACTGTTCACCGCATTGTTTCAGTAAATGAGAATGTTGGGGTCGAAGAGGTGGGCGATGCACCTCAGGCTAAGACAACACCGGTCAAGAGTACGGTGTCCAAGAAGAGGCCGGTGAGTGTTGATGCTGATGTGGCTCCGGTGATTAAAAAGAAAAGGACCACTAAAAGCAAGCCAGTCGCAACTAAGAAGCTTGTGCTTGAAGAACCAATCTCTGCTGTCCCTTCGACTGAGGAGCAAATTCCAGTCGCAGGAGTTGCGACTGAGGAGCACATACCAGTCAAGGAGATTGCTACTGAGGATGCCGATGCCACCATTAGACAAGTCCTAACTCAATTGGACTTGATTTTTGAAAAACAAGATGATGTACAAGGTGGTCGGGTTGAGACCTTGTTTGATCGGGCTTTTGATGAAGCGTTTGTTGCTGGGGATCAAGAGGACCAGGCCTCTGAAAGTTTAGATCACATTTTCTTGGAATTGGATACAGCTGGGCAAACCGCTGGAACAATGGAGGTTGGGGATTCTAGTAAGAAAACTGTAGCCAGCAAGCGAAGCTTTGAGGAGCTCATGTCTGTCGATGATCTTCTGGTGCAAATTTTTGATGACATGATGCTACCATCCATCACTGACGCGGAAATTTCAAAGATCAGGATTGGTGAATCTATTGCTATGCATGATAAAGGGAAGGGAATCTTGGTCGAGGATGAGCCTGTCCAAAGAATTCCTGCGCAAGAAGCGGTAGAACTTATCTGTGGAGATGTCGAATTTCTGGTAGATCTTCGTGATCAGGTGATGGCTGATGTGGTTGATTTCTTTCATTCTTTTTCCCTGAATAAATTGACAGATCTTGATGCACTACTGGCGTTGAAAGCGAAGGAAAAGTTGATGTTGGATTGGGCCGAGACACTCATTGGAAACGGCCGTGAAGAGAAGATTGTATATTCTTGCCAGGTACCGGGAAATGCTGCTCAGAAAATTATTGGATTCTCATCGCCAATATCTAGTGTCTGGGCAACCGTGGACGGCAAATGCAAGCCAAATATTTGATCTTTTGTCTGCTGTCCACTCTAAATCTCTGGAAGCTCTTCGCATTCAACAGCAAGAACATGGTATTATTTTCGAGCAACCTTGCACTTCTACGGCTTTTGATTACGCCGTAGATTGCGGCGCTGTGCTTGCCCAATTTTTCTCCGTGGCCAAGTCTACCTGCTGGGTGAGACCGATGATTTTTGTGGATGGAATTTGGACTCCCCTGCAGGGCCCTGATTTCTGGAGGAGCGGATGCAGGTTGTCATTATTTCTGAACAAAGTAGAGATGCCCGCCCCCGCTGTTCAAGATATTTTTGTTCACTCTGTATTGTTTATTGAGCCAGTACAGTACTGGGGAGCAGACCCATTTTTGCCAAAGACTTGGGCGTGGCACTGTGTTTGTACGGAGGTTTTTCCTTTCAGTATATCTGGGCGCTTGAGGCCAGCCAGTTGTTCTACAGATATAGTTGTTTACAGTTTAGATGTCCAGAAACTTCCAGCTTACCTTCTTGATGACTTTCAGCGCGGTGTACTTACAGATTGTTTTGATGGATACTTTGGTGGTTCAGTTGTTCTGTCCGATTCAGAGATTCTTTCAGACTCTTCCAGCGGGTGCACAGTGTATAGATCTCTTTCTCCCGTTGAAAATCCTTTTGCTCTAGGACCTGCCATCTTTTCCCGAGTTGATCAAGCGGAGCAACTTTATTTTGTACAGAGTCCTGTTTCTCCTCCTGCCGCCTTTTCTCATCAGGAATCTAGTTCCTCCTCCTCTGATGTCTCTATACATTTTGACTCTGAGGATTTGCCTATGCGTACTCCAGAAGCTGCTCATACTTCGGCTCCAGTTGATTCAAATGTGTCTAACGCTGCTCTTGATGATCTCAAATCTTATTTTTCTCAGCGCATTGATGAGTCTACAACTGAATTGCGTTCAAAGGTCAATGAGGTTGAATTCAATGTTCGAGGGGATCTTGTTAAACAGCAAGCCTGGCTTCGCAAAACGTTTCAGAATGCTTGTGATATTCTTGAGAGGCATAGCAAGCAAATGAATGATCTGAAGAAAGGCTTGATGGCTCCAGTAGGGACGATCTTTCAAGATCTCTTTGATATCAAGAAAAATCAAAGAGCACAAGAGGCCAAACTTAATGCATTGGATGGACAAGTGGCTGCCCTTCGAAATGACCAGTTGGAGTTTCAAAACAGAATATCAGCGGATCTTCTAAGTCTCTCCACCCAATTTGCTGATATCGTCGAGTTTATTCGCGGCGGTGATGCCAAAAAGGGGGAAAGTGGAAGCAGCAGCCGCCCTCCTCCTGTTCGTGTGGAGAGCCGTCCCTTGCGTATTCCTCCATCTCCTCGTGATGTTGCTGGCAGCAGTGGTGCAGTGAGAATTCCAACTTTCCCACGCACCACTGGAACCTTTGAAGAACGAGTGGAACAGGCGCGAAGACACCTCTTAGAGAGCGGGCTAGTTATCTCTGTAGAAGAAGCAGCTGAAAGAATTCGTCAAGCAGATATCCAAGAGTCTGACAGATTGCAAAGAGAAAGAGAGAGGGCTAGAAGAGAAAAGAGAAGTAGTTCCTCTAGAAGGAGAAGAGGATTTTGATCTAAATGTATTTTGTACAAAACTTATGTACAACTCTCCCTTTTAAATGAAAATTTGATTTTCAGCAGCTCATGTGCAATTCATTTTTGCCTATCTATTTATTGCGGCTGCTGGAGTTTTGTCATCACCAAAAAGGGGGAAATTGTTAGGATAAAATTTATAGTTTTGGTGATAACAAAGTGGAACAAGTTATCTGGTGTTGTTAATAGGAAAGGAAAACCAGTCGACAGGATTTCTATTCAAACGCAAGGAACAGTATATCAAGACGCAAGCTTTTGTACTAGAAACGACGGCGTTTTGAGTAAATCTACCAGTCGTAGTGAACAGTGGTTAGTTTCAAATCGCAGTGAACAGTGAAGTATAACCAGTCGAGAGCTTTGCAAACGATGTCGTATGATTAAGTTAAAACGACAGCGTTTTTGATAACTAGTCGCAGGATTACATTGAATCCAGACGCAAGATTTCAAACAGTAGCATGTGCAAACGACAGCGTTTTATTTAGCTGAAGCGACATCGTATTGAAACCAGTCGCAAGCTATAGTAATGCTATATCCAGTCGAGAGCTACATAGTTTATTCAAGTCGTTGGATCTTATGTATAACCAGGCGCTGGAAAAACACACGTGGAAACCAGTCGACGCATACAAGTATTTTCCAGTCGCAAAATTTGAAACCACGATGAAGGAAATTGGATCTGGTTGTCAAAGTTGTTTCAGGTGCAAGCTAAAATTGATTCAAATACGATCGTTTACTCAATTGGAAAAGATTCGTAGAATCGTACAAATTGTCTGGAATTAAGGGAACAAGATTGGTACTATTTTTGGATGAATAGTACACATTGGCAGAGGTCGTTACAACGGGATTGCTCTCACATGGAAATAATTCTCGTATCCCTGACTTAACGCAATTTACCTCGTAGTGGAACAGGATTGACGGCGTACTACTGAGAAATTCAAAGAGGATTTGTTGCCTTATTTGGATTCATCGACCGTTGGATGAAGGATATAAATAGCAGACGCTTTGAATTGAAGAAGACAACTCTTGCCATTGCTATTACTGAATTGCTGCCAAATTCAATCTTGAGCTACACTCTGTTGAAAGCATCCAAAAAGCTCAAAGACTCGAAGAACTCATCTTTTGATCTTCATTGAAATACTTTCGAGTCAATCTTCTGGTCATTCATTGTTGAAACCAGAAGATATTTACAGTCTCTAATTCGTGTTCTCATTGTCATATTTGATAGAGTCTGTAACGAACTGTCTTGTAAAGAGGTTCGAAAAACGTTCAAGTCTTGTAAAAACCAGCAGCGAAGTCTGCGTGAAGTGTTGTAAAGCGCTAGGAGTTCTCGTAGCTGCGGGTTACGGGATCGGGTGATTGTAGAAAGGCTACTCTCATCAAAGTCTTTTAGTGCTACCTTCCGAGGAGGAAGAAGGGGAGACGTAGGATATTGATATCCGAACTTCCAGAAACAAACTCTTGACTCTATCTCTTACTTACGCATTTATTTACTGTTGCGCATTATTCACTGTTCACAAACTAATCGGCCTTTTTCCGCACAAATATTGTTGGCTGAAAAGTTTGTATAAAACTGAGATCCAAACGTTTTAAAAGAGTTTTGACATAGAAAAATCGAAGGAGTTCATTCAACCCCCCCCCCCCTTCTGAACTCCTATTTGCTTAGTGATCCTATTTCCGGGACCATCAATAAGAGCATGGAGACTATGGGTCTGTCTCACAGAGATGGACAAAGTGAAATTTACATTCAAACAATATCAGAACTCAGTGAATGGATCCTTCCTGTTAAACACTATGATAGGAAAAACTACAGGCTTTGTAGAAGATATGTTTGAAAGAAAAGAAATCTGTGGAATAACAAGCTTCCAGGGAGCAAAGAGACTCATCGGAAATTCTATAACATGGCCCATGTTGTACAATGGATTGAAATGATCTGTCCAGAATTCCTGAATCAAAAGAGCCAGAATTTGGGAAGAGCTTTCGTCCAAGATCTGACCGGAAGCATATTGCTGAAACAAGCCCAAGTGGTGAGGGATCACACAAGTCATGTTTTCCCCGGGGACCCCAAAAAATCAAAAGATTCTCCAAAAATAAAGAAGACATGTGATCAGCCACTACAGAGTCCACCACTTATTTAGTGGAAGACAAGGCTACCTAACAAATAATTAAAGGGGAAGTTGGCAAGCACTGAAAGATACATTTATCAAGGCTAAAGTTCAGGGTTGGAATCCGCTCAAGACATCTATAAATAGAGAGCTGAAAGGAAGTTGAATAAATCAAGAATTCCCTTCAATTTTCCTTAAGAATTTTCTCAGTTTCAATATTTATTGTAAGGAATGTATTTAATAAGAAGGTGTTTAGAGATATAATTATTTCATATTAGTGGTCAAATCAGTCGCGATTATTCAGCTTAGGGAGTTAGCGGCCAAAATAGAAAATCTCTGACGCAAGCTGATTTGATACTATGCACTAAGCTAGTGCTGAACGAGCGCAAACTGGTAATCGTGCTGATATTTCTAAGCTGATTGGAGTTTATGGACATAAGCTAGTATCAGCTCGAAGGCGGTCTGAGTGCCCGAAGCTGGTATCAGATCAGCAGAAGTCGGATCGAGAGAGCTGAACTGAACCTAGTGGTGAACAGATCAGATCAGAGGTCTAAGCTGGAGCAGCACAGACCCGACCATAGAATCACCGCGCATATTACTAAAACAGAGCTTAGAGAGAACCATCTTAAAGGAGACAAACAGATCAAAAACATATAAGATCAAAACGAAAGTAGCCAAGAACCAGAAGCAGCGGAGTATGATTGAAGTATGAATCATGAATCAGCTTAGGGGTTTTGCTGGTTGATAGTGCGACCGGATTGAAGTAGCTTTGGTAAGAATGGACAAGGAAGTGGTTCAAAACGAATATCAGTTGGAAATGTCAGCTGGATTTAGCTTTGAGAGTTACATAATACTCTGAGCTGAATACTCAGTGCCAGTCTAGATATGTAACCTGACCCGAGTAGCAAGAGATGAACCGAGTGCGAGGACAGAATCGCTGCAAGAACTGATTTGAGGAGTCTAAGCTGAGTTGACCATCATAGGCTGCTCCAAATTTGTATACTGCGATCTCATGGCATCAAAAAGCGACTGTGCTGATGTAAGCTGAATAGACTTCCTAAGCTGAATTGGTAATATGCGACAGCTCTGAGTCTCCTAACCTGAGTAGTACTACGCATAGCCAGTACTAATGGCATAATCTGAATTGAACATATACTGGTTATCCTGAGTACCCAAACTGATATGTGGATGCGAGAGCTGATCAGTCCGCGAGCTGAGAGCTAAATTGAATGTACGTGTTGAATTGCATGCCTAATATGATACAATGTATATGCCTGAGCTGATCTAAACGAAAAGTAGATTTGATATGAAGAACGTAAGTTGTAGATATCTATCCTTCGATCAACATCATGTCAGACTTATCTTAAAGTGTCGGATCATGATTTTCATTTAAGGATGACGGTCCATACTTATCTTCTCGAGTTCCAACCCCGATATTTTCTGGGCAAGCGATGGTAGGATATCTTGTAATTATGATTGGAGGAGATTTATTGAAGATACCTAGACAAGAAGAAGAATCACTGGAAAACAGGTTTGATGCGTTACAATCTTGTACCAGTTTGGAAAAGCACAACGGCTGAACCAAGAAAGCAAAGAAAAACTTCGGAAGCTATTCTGTTCGTCCCTCAACCAAAATCGGTAGAACTGTAAGAATTGAACTTAAAGGTATAATCTGATATCATTAACGATGGGAATAAATACTCGAGAGAGATGAGATTCTCAAGTCTCCTTGAAACCAGATACATACTTGTTTTCTTGGTTTTATGTGCTAAACTTGATTATGTGATCTCTTGACTGACTACTATGTGATCAGTATGAGATTTATTCTTGATTTTTTGAATGCATACTGACATGATTGCATTCATATTGATCCTGAAAAATCGAAGCACAGGGGGCAGATTCAGCCCCGAAGACATTTGGGGAGCTATAGTTGAATGGCGAGGGATGTTGAGTTACTCCTAAATCTAGAATACTCACTGTAGTTTCTCAGAAGTAGGGGGATTGAGAGGCAAGACACCACCTCGAAGGGGTGAGTAGGTGGTTTGTTCTGAGATCTTAGTCCCCGGGATCCCAATAACCTTCGATCTTTTTATATCAGATTTGACAGTCCTTGTTTTCAAAACACGCATTGAATTCATGAGTATTATGTTGCATGTTATATCGTTTATACCGAGATTGTATTTTTCACGAGAGTTTTCTGGCTGTTGTTTTGTTTGTATGTGTGCAAAACAACAGGTGGGACGAGAGCTAGACCGACTCGACAGGGGTAACGAGATATTATGACATAGAAATGGGACGATGGGATTGAGAGGGATACCTGCTGTCAGCTTAGCCTGAGAACAATAGTGCTAGCTGTGTATTTACGATGTATCTAGATTTGAATAAGACAGTAGGCACGTTGTAACCGTTTGTAAAGTTTATTCTCAGGTTTGTACATTAAAAGATTTTTGGAAGCAAATAGAAGTATTTGTGGCCAGATCTCAACGTTTTCGTGATCTTGTAAATATAGAATGTTATATTTTTAGCTACCATAAGTAGCTAAACAGGTTTTCTCATCCTTCGATAGGAGGTTCTTGATGTAATAATATATTTATGTCGGAATAAAAATGCATACTTTCGCCCCTCCTATGTATTAATTTAAAAATTAAATCTATTACTCCACGCCTTGAGGTAAGAAAAAAACAAGGCTATACTGGGTATTGTTGAAGGAATTCATGGCAGGAACCATCAGCTGCAACTACATGGTTAAAATGTGAGGAGCACTTTGTAAAACCCAATGGACACGACCCGGTCGGTCAAAAGGTATGAGAGTTAATTTATTTTACGGAAGTATTATGGGAAAAATAATATTATTAAATAAAATCATGGGTAAAATGGAAAAACAGGGAGTTAAAACAAAGAATTTGTCAAAGACGGAGTTAAACAAACTTTTTCTGACGTAGAGAGTGAAAGTAAAGATAAGTTAAGGAGTAGGAATTTTTAAACAATTCACCCTTTCATATATAAATAACACAACATTTGACTATTTTTGTAAATAAAAAATTTATAAACAATTGTATGCATCAATAATTGATACATGTTGAATTGAAAGATAAATAATCACTCTCATAATTCATGAACGTTTGGGCATATTGAAATGAAAGTACAACAAGAAAAGAAATTTAAGAATTTTCTAAATTTTAAAAAAATGCTGATACTTCATAAATCACCTGGGGACCCGAGGAGTCGAAAGACAACAATGGTTCAGCAAGTTGAGTGCTCGAGGTGGTATGCCGGAACTGAAATATAGTCTCGTCCGAACTCTAGAACGCATATAGTTACGCTCCAAATTAGACATGAGTGTAACAGACCAGATCCTGGTTACTTAGGCACATCAGGAGATCTAGGTAATAGGTGTAAGGAAGAGCATTTATGCTACCACTCAAGCACATGACATGCCAGACATACTGCTCACATTACTTCATCATGTCCCACTTGACCACATGGCATGCCGGAAATTAATTCGTCAGCCCCCCTAAATACTAGGTACGCTTCATTTTACAGATCATACACAAATTCATAAGTTTCCCGGTTTACATAAGCCTTTGTTCTCTATCCCCGGGCATCTGATCCAGCTTAAGTATCGGAGGGGCATTATCGGAAACATTTCCGGCGCCCTCTGACGTGTTTTCGTGGTTGTAGGTGACCCAGATAGAAAATTTCCTCTCATTCATTCAAGCATTCCGGAGCTCTAGGACAGATCTCCGTATAGAGACCTCCCGATCTGGTGGTAGCTCGTGGCTAGGAAAATTCGGATAGATCAATCGGCACCATCTTTAGGAAATGAGGTAAATTAGGGAAGACAAGATGCCACCGAGGAAGAATAGGCTTCAAGAGATGCGAGAAAATAGTAGTATCGTGAATTTATCTCTGGGCCAGCAATCCAAGGTCTTACAACTATTAAAATTACACAGTTGGTGACCAAAACCGTGGAACAAGTGCTGGCCCGTCGGCCAGGTCATAATCCTCCTCCGGATCCACAATTGGAGATGATCCAAAAACCGTGGGATGAAGTTTCTCATATGAGAGAAGAAAGGAGCTCGGAACCCCCGCAACCTCCAGAACAGACCATGTAAAGAGAAAATTTATAAGTTTTGGTGATAATGAAAACAAGATAAGAATTGAATTTAAGACTCAGATCTGGACCTGTTAGTAATCATGTTAAACGAGAAGAAAGTATTTTCAGATCCGAGAGATTGGGAAGATTATATTTAAAGGGGAAGAGAGTTTATCAGATCAGGTAAGAGATCAGATCAGGTAAGAGAAACTCAGATCCGAGGGAAGAGCAACTCAGATCCGAGGGTATCAGATTCAGTACAGAGGCTTAGTTATCAGATTTGATCAGTATCGGAGACTCAGATTTGGACAAAATCTACTCAGAGTATTTCAGAGGGTATTTATCAGATTTCATATCAAAGTTTCTATGGTACAGAACAGGGAGATGATTTAGATTTGACAGAGTTGCTATTAGAGTGTAAAGGGGGAAGTAACGTAAAGAAAGAGATTGTAGATTTTATCTACAGAAAAAGTCTGAATCAGATTTGATCTCAGAACCGGATAGATTCCAGATTTCAGTTTCAGATATTATCAGCTATCGGTCTAGATGATCCAACGATCAATATTTAAGCAGATAAAGCCTGTCAGACAATTTGGATTGTAGAGAGACAAGATCAGAGCTATTTAGAGTATATTTTGCAGGACGCAGAATTGGTTCAAACAATGTTTACCTTCTTTGGTATAAAAGTCAACTAATCTCTGACAACAGCCGACAGACCTCAACTCAGCATTAATGGAGCATTTAATGCTTGATACGATGAAGATATTCAAAATGATGCTTGTTCTACTGGCTCACTTAATGATCGTTGAAGATGGATGTTATAAATAGCTGAAGGATTTCAAACAAGAAAGATCTCTGTGATTTAAGCTATCGGTCGATTTAAGCTATCGGTCGATTTAAGCTCTCTTTCGAATTCAAGTTTTCTCTCGTACTCATACTATCCCCAGTTCTCATTCTCGAAGAACATTCTTTGAAGTTCTTAAGCAGAAATAATCTTCGAGATTCCTTCTAGTTCAACTTAGCTAAATACTCGTATTGTTCAAAGAACCAGAAGCTGTTACAAACTCTGAGTGTTGTATTCATTGTATAATTAAAACAGAGTCTGTAAAGAACGTGCTACGTGAAGCAGTTCTAAAAATCATTTGTTGTATTCCGTAGTGAAATCTGCGTTGTATTATGGTGCTAAGAGTTCACGTTGAGCGAGGCTCTAGCGACCGTGTGTTTACAGAAGTTGTAATCATCAAATCTTCTAGTGGAACATTCCTGAAAAGGAAGAAGGGGAGACGTAGGATTTAAGATCCGAACTTCCAGAAACAAATTCTGGACCTTACTCTATTTACTTTATCTGCATCGTTACTTTATACTGTTCACTATTTAATCGGTTTATTTTCGCACATTATTTGTTAACCAAGAAAATAGATTTGGACTGAGAGTATCAAATCTGGTAACTCAGATTTGAGTTAAGCACAGGCTTGTAAAATCGTTTTTAAAGGATTTGAAAAATAAAAATCCAAGGAGTTCATCCAACCCCCCCTTCTGAACTCCTAGGCCTATTTTCAATCCTAATTGATCCTATCAGACCATCCCATTTCTGACAGAAGTGAGGGTTGCCAAAATCCCTCGGCATTTCAAATTCCCTAGTGTGGGAGAATATGACGGGGAGATCCCAAAGAGCACCTTTTCATGTTTGAGAATGCATCGCTACTACATCAGTATGCCGATCAGATCAAGTGCCGAGTTTTTCTGACCACCCTGGTCAGGTCAGCACAATGTTTTTTTAACCTCCTCCCAGCTGGGAGTTTCAATTGTTTCCAAGATTTAAGCCGATTATTCCTCCTTCAGTTCGCTAGAAGCAAGAAACATCTGGTGACGACATTGAATATTTTCACCGTAAAGCATAGGTAACAAGAGAACTTTTGGGAGTACGTTAGTCATTTCAACAATATTATTGTTGAGGTGCCTTCTTCCACCCTGGACTTGTTGATTGGTGCATTCACTAAGAGCTTGCTAAGGGGTGTTTTCTTTAGATCCTTGGTCAAAAAACCCCCGAAGAAATTTTGATGACCTCTTGATTAGGGCAAATAAATATGTCCATGTGTAGGAATCACAAGCCACACAGATAACTTATCCCAAGGTCTAGGGGCCCCAATCACTATGGCTTCGTAGTAGCTCGAATCACTCAACTTGGTTGAATATGGAAGAACAGGTCCTGGCCCGACAACCAGTACAACACCCAATCCGAATTTTTGCCAAAAATAAGGAAGTTCAGGGAAGATGCCGACACCGTGGAATGGAGTTCAACCACAAAAATATTAGATTAGGTCAGTTCTTATGTCGTACTATAATTTATTTACTTAATGAAAAATTATATTTTTGGCACAAAGTTGACTCGACCAAAGGAAGCTCTTGTGCATTAATCTAATACCTTGGGGAGCAGCCCTACCTGAGTGTATCTACATCCCGACCATCTCGACATTCTAAAGTCCGATCTGTTTGGTACCATTAATTCTGACCAGATCAGAATTCTAAACTCCGACCTGTTAGGCACCATTAAGCCCGACCAGCTCGTCATTATAAAGTCCGATCCGTTCGGCACCATTTAGCCCAACCAGCTCGACATTCTAAAGTTCGATCCTTTTGGCACCATTAAGCCCGAACAGCTTGGCATTTTAAATTCCGATCCGTTCAGAACCATTAAGCCCAACCAGCTCGTTATTATAAAGTCCGATCCATTCGATATCATTAAGCCCAACCAGCTCGACACTCTAAAGATCAACCAGATCGGCACAATAGAGCCCAACTCTTGTTGGCACCAAGTACGACCAGCTTAGTACCGTAAATTCCAATCCGTTCGGCACTCTATTGAGCCCGACCAGCTTGGCACCCTAAAATCCGATCCGTTCAGCCCTATATTAAGCCCAGCCATCTCGACACCCTAGAGTTCGATCCGTTCGGCACTCTATTTAGCATGATCTTCTTGGCACTAAAAGCTTAATTCTCATAGGAAAATACCTCTGGTAGCAGGCCTACCTGAGTATAACTTAATTTCCGACCTGCTCGACACTAAATACAAATTCTTATTGGTAATATCTCAGGTAGCTCTCTACCTTAGCACAATTTGTTAGAGTAGATGCCCAACTAGCCAACTTGTGGCGTGTGGGTTTATATACTCTTGTATATGAAAGTCTTTATATATGATATTCGCATTTGTTTATGGCATTCTTTATCTTCATTATGTTTATATAATGTTAACAATTGTGTTGGATAAAGACCTAGAATGCACCATAGTGTATGTTAGATGTGATAGTGGGTATGACGGCTATCATGAAACACATCTAATAGTCACTGTGTATTCTGAATTATTTCCTAGTCCATTGGGCCGTCAAAATGAGGATAAGGCCACCCGAGCTTGAGGCTAGTATCTGCGATGCAAAGTACCATGTTTCATTGGTAGGGAAATGGGTTTACCTAGTAACACTCGTGATGTCACTATTCGATCTCTACATGATAGGCGTCTCACTTTGACCCATTTTCCGACTCACTTGGGGTCATTAGGAGGCGGGGTTGGGTGAGACCCCAATGCATGTAGGAGTCGATGCTTCGTTGTCGAGGATTCACCGCTCGCTTACATGCGTGGATATCCTATGCTATCTGAGGGGATAATAGTGTATAAATCTCTGGCCAGAGTACTAGAAGTGTTTTAGGTAAATGGGTTTACCTAGTTACACTCGCGATGTCACTATTCGATCTCCAAGATGTATGCATAGCTATCGGATCTCTAGCGACTCTCGATTTACCAATGGGTGAGACCCCAAGCCATGTAGGAGTCGATGCTTCGTTGTCGAGGATTCACCGCTCGCTTACATGCGTGGATATCCTATGCTATCTGAGGGGATAATAGTGTATAAATCTCTGGCCAGAGTACTAGAAGTGTTTTAGGTAAATGGGTTTACCTAGTAACACTCGCGATGTCACTATTCGATCTCCAAGATGTATGCATAGTTATCGGATCTCTAGCGACTCTCG
>KV012857.1:303197-329266 GCA_001598015.1 Dorcoceras hygrometricum
TCTGCGAAGAAGGGGCCCAGACGCAAGGGTAAGAAGCGTTCTGCCCCTGCGAAGGAGGAAAAACCCACTAAGAAGCCAAAGGCAAAGGCTTCCAAGCCGAACAAGTCTGAGGATGTTTGCCACCACTGCCACAAGCCTGGGCATTGGAGGAGGAACTGCAAGGAGTACCTCGAGCAGTTACGAACTGCGAAAGGTATGTTCTATAAAGGAGGAAAAGCCCACTAAGAAGCCAAAGGCAAAGGCTTCCAAGCCGAACAAGTCTGAGGATGTTTGCCACCACTGCCACAAGCCTGGGCATTGGAGGAGGAACTGCAAGGAGTACCTCGAGCAGTTACGAACTGCGAAAGGTATGTTCTATATCGAAATAAATATGTCTCTTAATTCGACTTCTTGGGTACTTGATACCGGATGTGGATCTCATATCTGCAATGATTTGCAGGTGATGACAAAAAGCTGACGTCTTAGAGAGGGTGAGACCCACTTGAGGCTTGGCAATGGAGCAAGAGTTGCTGCAGTAGCTATAGGAGATGTTTATTTATTTCTGTCTTCCGATTTTAAGTTGTTATTGAGAAACGTTTTGTTTGTTCCCGAATTAATAAAGAACATTATTTCTGTTTCTATGCTTGATAGTGATGGATATTCTTGTATGTTTGCTAATTCTATTTGAAATATTTACAAGAATGAATGTTTGATTGGAATTGGGGAACGCGAAAACGATTTATACACTTAAAATTAAAAGACGTTCCAACTCGCGATGTCGAAGCACATACAACAACGATTAAAAGGAAACACGATAACTTGAACCCAGCACAACTGTGGCATGCTAGGCTAGGTCATATTTCTCTAAGTAGGATGAACAAGTTAGTTAGCAGTGACATGTTTGATCTGTCAGACATTAACTCCCTACCGACTTGTGAGTCTTGTCTCAAGGGAAAGATGACTAAGCAACCCTTCAAGGGCAAGGGTGAGCGTGCTCAAGGCCTATTGGATTTGATCCATAGCGGACCATTTAGTATTGGTACTAAATACGGTCACATATACTTCATCACCTTTACCGACGATTACTCTAGGTATGGGTACTTGTACTTGATGAAGCACAAGTCTGAATCCTTTGAAAGGTTCAAAGAATTCAAGTCTGAAGTAGAAAATCAATTAGGTAAAAGTATTAAAGCACTTCGATCTGATCGAGGTGGTGAATACTTAAGTGCTGAATTTTAGGACTATCTGAAAGAGAATGGGATTCTCGCACAGTGGACCCCTCCGGCCACACCACAGCTCAATGGTGTAGCGGAGCGTCGTAATCGGACCTTGTTGGACATGGTTCGATCTATGATGAGCTTCACTGAACTTCCTACCTCGTTTTGGGGCTATGCGCTCGAAACGGCGGTAATGTTGTTGACAATGTCCACACTAAGGCAGTGGATAAGACTCCATATGAGATGTGGATGGGCAAACCACCCAAGTACTCATTCATGAGGATTTGGGATGTCCTGCTTACATGAAGCAGACAGAAAAGGCAAGATAGTAGAACTTGAAGAGGTTCGAGAACCAACTGAAGTACCAAGTGAATCTCCTGCGTCTCCAGAGCCAGTACCAGAAATGGTCGCACCTAGGATATCCGAAAGGGTTCCTAGGGCTCCTGAGAGATATGGTTTTCTCCTTGAAGATGATCAAGGTGATCAAATTGTTGGATCTGATCCAAGAACTTTCAAGGAGGCAATTTCCGATGCTGATTCTAATTTGTGGCTTGATGGGTATACAAGAGGAAACTTGGGCCTGACGGTAAGGTAATGACCTACAAGGCACGACTGGTCGCGAAAAGTTACACTCAAAGGCAAGGTATTGACTATGATGAAACCTTTTCACCAGTCGCAATGTTCAAGTCAATTAGAATCTTACTTGCCATAGCCGCATGGTACGACTATGACATATGGCAAATGGATGTGAAAACTGCGTTCCTTAATGGAAACATTAAGGAAGAGATCTATATGACGCAGCCTGAGGGTTTCTAATCTGTTGGAAGCGAGCATAAGGTATGCAAGCTTCAGAGATCGATCTACGGTCTCAAACAAGCATCGCGAAGTTGGAACCTGAGATTCGATGAAAAAATTAAGGAATTTGGTTTCATCACGAATCCCAAGGAGCCATGTCTATATAAGAAGGTAGTTAAAAGCGCTGTGACATTCCTCGTACTTTATGTTGATGACATTCTACTCATTGGGAATGATGTAGGAATGCTGCAATCAACTAAAGTATGGTTGTCTAGTAGATTCTCGATGAAGGACATGGGTGAAGCATCCTATATTCTTGGAATACAGATCTATCGGGATAGATCGAAACGGATGCTCGGACTCACCCAAGCTACCTACATCGATACCATACTTAAGAGGTTCTCTATGGAAGAGTCCAAGAGAGGACACCTACCTATGTGCCACGGGGTCACTCTATCTAAGTCTATCTGTCCGAAGACTGATGAGGAGATAGAGAATATGACACGTATGCCATATGCCTCGGCAATAGGTAGTATTATGTATGGCATGATCTCAACTAGACCGGATGTCGCATATGCTCTGAGTGTCACGAGCCGCTACCAGGCCAACCCCGGTCAATTACATTGGAAGGCTGTGAAGGATATTCTTAAGTACTTGCGAATGACTGAGAATATGTTCATGGGGGTGGTGAAATGAAACTGGAAGGCTACACTGATTCTAGCTTCCAGTGTGAAGTGGATGATTCGAAGTCAACCTATGGATTTGTATTCATGCTCAATGGTGGTGCTGTCTCTTGGAAGAGTTCCAATCAAGACACCATCGCGGATTCAACCACAGAGGCTGAGTACATCGCAGCATCAGCTGCTGCTAAGGAGGCCGTTTGGATATGGAATTTCGTCCAAGAGTTGGGCGTCATTCCTAATGGAGTTGGTCCAGTCCCGGTGTACTGGGACAACACGGGTGCCGTTGCGCAAGCAAAGGAGCCTAGGTCTCACCATAGATCCAAACATATACTGAGGAAATACCACATAATCCGGGATATTGTGGCTAGAGGTGACATAGCAGTTGAGAGAGTCGTCTCTGCGAACAACGTTGCTGATCCACTTACGAAGCCCTTGCCAGGACCGTTGTTTGAAAAACATCGCGAAACAATGGGACTGCGTCTGATGAGTAGTTGGCTTTAGGGAAAGTGGGAGATTGTTAGAGTAGATGCCCAACTAGCCAACTTGTGGCGCGTGGGTTTATATAATCTTGTATATGACAGTATTTATATATGATATTCGTATTTTTTTATGGCATTCTTTATCTTCATTATGTTTATATAATGTTAACAATTGTGTTGGAAAAAGACCTAGAATGCACCATAGTGTATGTTAGATGTGATAGTGGGTATGACGGCTATCATTAAACACATCTAATAGTCACTGTGTATTCTGAATTAGTTCCTAGTCGATTGGGCCGTCAAAATGAGGATAAGGCCGCCCGAGCTTGAGACTAGTATCTGCGATGCGAAGTACCATGTTTCATTGGTAGGGAACATTGTGATGTTCTGAGCATGCAGATAGATAGTGACCTGGTGATCTATCGAACTACCCTCGTTCGGACTTTCCAAGTGGTTATCATTTGTCGAGTGGATAAGTCCGAGGTCTTGGTTGTACTGATTAGTCCTCACGACTCGAAACGTCATTGAGACTCTACATGATAGGCGTCTCACTTTGACCCGTTTTCCGACTCACTTGTGGTCATTAGGCGGCGGGGTTGGGTGAGACGTCGATGCATGTAGGAGTCGATGCTTCGTTGTCGAGGATTCACCACTCGCTTACATGCGTGGATATTCTATGCTATCTGAGGGGATAATAGTGTATAAATCTCTGGCCAGAGTACTAGAAGTGTTTTAGGTAAATGGGTTTACCTAGTAACACTCACGATGTCACTATTCGATCTCCAAGATGTATGCATAGTTATCGGATCTCTAGCGACTCTCGATTTACCAATGGTCGTTGATCTGATCGGGATATATGGACTGAAAGGACCGTACTGTACGCTAACCACGACCAACTGGTTCTTGCAGGCACTATCAGTGATACCTAGGGGATCATGGGGCGATGTTGCTAGGCGCTTTACCATGATCCGTTGGGCACGTCTGAAATTGTGATTTCGGAGCCGCAATGGTTGCGGGCCCACGGCTAGCTGTATCCCTGAACCATTGAGGGTCACACAAGTACTGGATTTATGATTCCCACACGGAAACTGAGCTCAATGTGTTGAGAATATGAGGAGAATTTTAGGTAGTGCGATTTTCTAAAAGTCAACAGGGGTCAAATTGCGATTTCCCGCTGTTGAGGGGCAAAACTGTCATTTTGGACTAAGTAATCTGAAAAATTGTTTTCGCATCATAATATTCAGTTTTGGAAACTGAGTCGATCGGTCCGATCTGATCGTCGATCGAAATTATGATGAAACCACGGTGATGCAGATGAACCGAATGTTCATACATTGGACTGGGCCCGCCCCAGGTCCAGTGGGCAGGTTCAAGCCCATCACACCTATACATAGTCTTGAGCCTAGGGTTGCACAACACTTGTATCATAACTTGAAAACCCTAGCCTCCACTCAAAAGTCGGCCGCCCCTCTCCCTCAACCACACGCACGGCCGCCGCCCACCGCCGTGCCGCCGCTGCACCGCCGCCGTCCGTTCGTCATGTGATCGGACTTGTTTCGATCATTGCGATGAGGTGACTCCGTCCGTGGAAATATCCATCAGCCTTCTAGTTCAGGCTGATCGGAGGAATCGTGATTCCGGTCATGGACCGGATTGGAGGATCTACCGCCGCCTACAGATTGAAGTGCCGATTTCCTCGTGAAACTGGTCGGAGCCAGGCGCCTAGACGCCATCAAGGTAACACCCCGAAAATCATCCTATGAATGGTTTATAGTATTGATTTTATTGTATTGAACGTATCCCCGCGCTTAATTTTAAACTTCCGCTGCGCCGCCGGGAGACGGGATCCGGATCCGCCACCGTTTTCCAACACAATTAAGCCCGACCAGCTCGGAACCCTAAAGTTCGATCCGTTCGGCACAATTTTAAACCCTACCTACTCGGAACTCTATTAGGCCTGACCAGCTCAGCACAACAAAGCACGAATAGCTCGGGTTTAAAAGCATAATTTGTATTGGCAAATAACACGGGAGACAACCTTACTTGATTAACTTGCCCGATGTCACAAAAGCTTTCTCTGCTAAAAGGACTCCTTGGCTACTTAATAGATACTCAACAAGCTAGTTCAGAGCTCAGCTCGAGAATCCTTTTCTCATACTTAGTAACTTTTACTAAATATTTTTTTGGACCTGAGCTGATTCTAAATTCTGTTTTTCCATCATTTTCTCACACTTACCCCTTTTATTCTCGGGGCTCTCTCAAAGACTTATGCTCGGGTTTCCCCATTTTCTATGTTATTACTCAGCTTTTCATCTCTGTCTGTGGGATGAGCTGAGGTCTCGGCTCCCGAAGAGTCCTCTTCAGCAGCCTCTTCTTCCTCAGGAATATTTTTTAGCTCTTGCACAACGTCGAGGAATGAGGCTGGATGCTCAGCTTCCGAACAGACATTGGCCTTATCTAGGCCATACAACCATTGAAGCCATGTTCGAAGAAGACAAAGGTATTCTACTAACACAAGGTCTTGAACTCATTAGACTTCAAGAATTTGTCCTTCCCAAGCTGCCAAGAATCCTTGACCTATTACTTCAATTTCTCCACCTCGGAGTGAAGGCTCTGGAACTTCTTCCCGAATTGATGAAAGCGAGCTTCAAAAGATATTACTTGAGCTCGAGTTGCCTCCAACTCTAGCAGCATCGACTTTTTCTCGTCATCCCTTTGAGCACACAGCTCATTGAGTTGCCCCATAAATCATTATGGCGGCTGAGCACCCTATCCATAGAATGCTTGGTCAAGATTCCCTCATCCTGTGCTCGGGTGATGCGGTTGATCGCCTCACCACCCCAAACTAGTGCCTATACAAACAAATAGTTCGTGTAATAATCAGGATGATGGGTTATAAATCCTAAACCTAGAAATACCTGCATATAATGGAGTCTCCGGGACTTGAGGACCCCAGCTTCGGGAGCTTTCCGCACCAGATCGAGGTCCTGTTCAAAAACCAAATGGCACAGAAATTCCATGGAAGCTGAGCCCGAGGGATCGGCCACAAAGGAGACGTCAGAAAAGTTTGAGGCCTCGGGGTGCACGACAATATTTCTCTCCTTGGAAGCTGCCCCAGTGATGTAATTGGATTTGTCACCAGGATCTCTAGGTCGACTACAAGGGAAGGCACTTCAGCACGCACATTCCTCTTAGACCGTCGGGACTCTCCCTCTTTGGCGGGGACATTCCTTTTTCCCCTCCCCGAGCTTGGGAAGGCAGCTTCACTAGAGGATATGGTCACCTTTGACTTCCGTTATTTGAGTGACTTCATCATTTCAGCCCTTCCCATCTTGGTCTACACATAAAAACACGGGTTAAGAGATCGGATATCAGAATTGTTAGAAACACTGAAAGAGAAATAACTGTGATACCTAGGTCCCCAACCAGTTCATTAAATCACTTCACGCTCATGGTAGCTAGAAAGTTATTTTGGTCGGAGGCTGGATCGGGAGTTGAGGGGGGCAAGGTGTAGGCATTATCACGTCAATACATATCACAGCCTCATGGGCTCCCGCTCCTAATGCTATGCCTATTAAAAGTACCTACTCATCCACCCTTTGTGGGAGCTCGGGTTCCATCCTATAAACCCAAACTCCATTTTATTGGAAATATAGAACTTCCAAGGTCCTAACCTTTGACCTGGATAAGTTGAATAAGTGTATAGTTCGAAATAGGAATTTTAAAAAACTTAAGAAAAACTCCTAAGGACAGTAGAAAACTGTATGAGGGTTAGTTGACTAAGGCTAACCTCGAGGTGATTACATAGCTCTACGATGAACCTAGGAATGGGAAACCTGAGAAACATATCTATCTGATTGAAATAAAAAGTTTGGAAATCAGTAGGAGGGCAGTGGGCTCGGTCCCCCACGTCGGGGATAATAACCTCCAACCTACTCGAAATCCTCACTTTTTCCCTATCTGAGGGATATCTGACTCCTTAAGTGTTGAAGCCTTCACTTCGTACCAGTGCAGCTGGAGGAAGCGAGTTCGGCCTCATCTCAAGATATTCTAAGAAATCTCGCTCTATGGATTTTTGGGCAGTCGGGACACTAATTTCCTCACTTATAGGGCCTGAAGGCACAGAAGAATCTACTGACTTTGTTATTTTCCAAACAATTCTACTGCCAGAAGAGGACATCTTTATCAGAATAGGACTAAAAACTTACAAGTGGGGAGTTTTAGGAAACAAGCTCGGATAGCTCAAGAGACGAAGGGAATTTTTTTCGGAGTTTCGTTGCGATTAAAAATGAAAGTGAAAACTGGCAGGAAAAGCTACCTATTTATAGAGGTGCCGGAGCCCTCATAGCCGTCCGATCTCCTTCACGGTGAACGGCTCTGATCACCTTGAGAAATTCAATCGTTGCCTCGGATACCGAGCAGTGATCCATCTGGATCGTATGATTTTACTTAATCAATGGCTGAGATATGAATTTACGCGTATTATGGTTTTCCTCAATAGCACAAACTCAAGATCGGGTCTCGACTAGAACTTCACATGGTCCGAAACTTCAATTCCTCTCCTAGGACCCATTGGGGGAGGATAATCTTGATACCTCATAACTATTGGATCAAAAATGGAGTTAAACTACAGCTCGGGAGTTCAGAAGGGAGGGGGTGAATGAACTCCTTCACTATTTTTCGCAAAACTCTTTTTCAAAACGATTTTAAAACCTTCGTCTACCTCTAAGATGTGTTACCATCTTTGGAGGATCTCAGTGTGCTACTGTTCTCTCGAGTAACAAAGAATTGTGCGGAATGAACTCGATTGACAGTGACAGATATATAATATTGAAAACTGTAAAGATAAAACTGAATGCAGTAAAGTAAAAGTGACAAGACTTTGTTTATGGAAGTTCGGAGCATAAACTCCTACGTCTTCCCTCCTTCCTTGTACAGAAAGGATTCCACTAGAAGATTTGATTACATCAGCTCCTGCTCTAACCCGATCCGACAGCCCACAAGCTGCAAGAACTCCTAGGACTTCTACAACAGAACATATGCGCAATCTGTCTGCAAATACAATCGATGGTTCTAAGCTGTTTAAGCTTTCACACTTTCTATGCACTCTTTTTTTTATTTACAATCAAGAAATAACATAGAGTGGTCACAACTAAAATGAATAAATGTAAGGCTTTCGAGAGCAAGGTTGTAACGAAGATGATGATGAACAGAGAGCTTTTGTGCGATGTAATTTCTGCAGCGTAACAGTATGTCGTAGGACTATTTGAGAGCTTTTGCAGAATTCTGTATAATCCAAAGTTGTAATTCTTGTGTGTCGTAAGCATCTTTTTTGCTTCTGTCCATCGTCCTTTAAATAGAGATCTCCAGCTCTATAAATCTTCAAATGATTTGCTATAGCGGCTAGTTGAAATTCTTTCCATATTTGAAAAACTTGCCATTCTTCATTCCCAATCACAGGAATGATACCGTTAGGTCCAGAAATAGCATCCGGTAATTCAGCCAGTAATTAAGCACAAGATTGATCTGATATGAACTTATATAATCACGTCTAATCTGATATGTGTAAGCTCTGAGCTATTCATTTTATCCATGATCTAAAGGCTTGTATCCTCTGAGATGTTACGAGAAAAACTATAATTTGCTCTTGTGATCTGATCCAAAACTGTTTGAGCTGATCTCTGTTGAACTGAACTTTTTCCAGGTCACATCTGAAATACAGTACTAAGCTGATCTGGAAAATTTTTCTCTGAGATGTTCTGTTAACTGAAAACATCAATACTGATCTGAGGTTTAGCTCTTCAAACTCTGATGTGAATTCTAATATGCTCTAAACTGAAAGTTTTTCTTGAGACCTGAGCTGGTTTTTGTGTTGTTTCCATTCTAAGCTGTTTCCTGCGTTGTTCTAGCTCTAAGCTGTTTTCTTCAGAACTCTAAGCGTTGCTCTAAGCTGTACATACCCGTAATCTACTGTAAGCTGTTCTTTGTATGAAGCTCCGATCTGAAGCTTCTCTAAGCTGATTCCTACGCTAACGCATTGTTCTGATCTCGAAGCTCCAATCTGACATGTTCCGAGTCACTTTAATCTGTTCTGCTTACCCTGAACTGAAAGGTGATGCTCAGAGCTGTTCTGCTTGTCCTAAGCTGAATCGCGACTCTAAGCTGAAATCCGATGTAATAAACTCTTCGTCTTGCTCTGAGCTGAAATCCGAAGTTCTGAGCTGTTCGAATTGCTCTGAGCTAATCCGCATCGTCCTGATCTGAGTAGCTACGTTGTACATTGTTTTGCTTTATCTGAGCTGAAATGCATCGTCATAAACTGTTAGATATGCTCTGAGCTGATACACGTCATTTTGATCTGATCTGCCCGATCTTAGCTGATCAATACGCTCTGAGCATGTCTGCGACGTCCTAAGATGTTCTGTATAGCTCTGCATCTTTACTGTTGTAAACTGTTCGAGTTCTTTTATATGTTATCACCAAAAATTAAATTTTATTTTTATCAATTTCCCCCTTTTTGGTGATGACAAAACTTAGCAGCAAATATTCTCTTTTATTAATCAACGAAAATTTCTGAGTACAAGAACTGATATTCTTCTCAAAACAAATTCCTCAAAACTGACAACAATATTTCTCAAAACCATCTGCCCTTCCTACCGCTGTCTTCGTATCTATCATGATTGCTACTCTCCCCTCTTCTTCTGCTGCTGCTACCACCTTCCTCCTTTTTGACATCACCACCTCTCTTAAAATATGCAACTACTTATACGAGCTGAGAGCTCAGGGAGGATAGGCTTGAGTTTACGATAGCCGATTGTTTCTATGCTTCTTCATGTAGCATCAATCTAGCAGAGGTAATCTCCGAGGAGAGGTCAGCCCTGAGCTTATCTCCCCTCCTGAGAAAATCCAAATGTTGTCTCCAATGTTTGTTGGCCATCGCAACGTGTGACATATGCAGGTCTTCGACACTGAGCTCTAGAGACTTCATCCGCTCATTGAAATCTGATTTAAGGAGGTCAGTAGTTCTTGAGATTGTAATTTATCCGAACTGATGCTGGACACCAGATCTCGGAGTTGAGTAGCTATCTGCGCAAATGATGAAATATTGTGGGGGTCACTAAAACTTCGATCTGACTGTGCTGGGTGACTCTCTTCATATACCATCTCAACACGTTCACATGCAAGAGAGGACTTGAGGGATTCTGCACGTGTACTTTCTTTGAATAATTCACAGAATCGGTCAGCACGCTGCTCGTGCCGAAAAGCTCTGAAAACTGCATCCGGAATAGCCTCTGTAGTCTATACTGATGGATGTACTGGCAAGTCTGTACACTGATTCACTATTGGTTTCTAGGAACGAAGAACCGAACAAACTTTTGTATCCTCATCCGGGCCTGAAAATAGATTTGAGGGCCCTGGCAGTGTTCCCACTAGCTTATGCTGCTTTCAAATCCCCATATAAGCTAGCTCTGCAATCTTGTGACCCTCAGCCGGGACGTCCAGAACCTGGAGGTCCATGCTTTCGAGAGGGTCTGGGAACAAAGTTTTTCCACCTCTCACACAGAACCTTGCAAAGAAACAGATCTCTGAGTTTAGCATGTACCATCAATCTTCTCTTGAAGGCTACTCGAATAGAGTCCATCTCAGTCCATCGCAACAGCTTAGCCATATGTGCTTTGGAATGGTCCCTTATCCACTTAGGTTGCTCAAACCCCGAAAGCTGTAGATCTTCACGCACTCTGATGAATACAGAGTCTCTGATCTTGATGAGGAACTCAAGATCTGCAAAAATCAAAGCGATTTTCTCCTTGACTGGATTGCCCTTGGCTTTCTCCACCAAAACATTCTTTCCTTTATCCGCAGGGGCAATCTTCGGAAGAGATCTGGTGCGCCAGTCCACTTCCTGATATGAATTCCCTTGCTCCACCGGATCTCAGTTAACATTTCTTGCTGACGGTGAAGGAGTATAGGATTTTCCCTTAAGAATTCGATAAAGTGCATCCAGAGATAAAGATTCATCATCGGGTACTGCTAAGATCTGAGCTCTCATCCGAGACATAGAAGTTTGGAACACATGTGCTGACACCTTGGTTTCCTTCGGCAATGGCTTAGGATCCTCAGAATCAGAATCCTCTAGCAGAATGAGTTTGCGCTTTGGAGGACGCGTCATCTGAATTGGTTCTGTTGGTCTCACAGCAGGTCTCCCAATAGTAGTACGCTTACGCTTGACTGCTGGCTGAATGAAAGCATCAGCTCTGGTGCACAAATCCTTCAACCTTTTGACTTTGGTTACTCCGACCTTCTCTGTGTCACCAGAAAACTATTCTCCTTTATATGCTCCGCCCGAGTTGATGTGTTCTTAGCAAGATAGGTGAGAACAGTTTGGCAGATAAAATCCTTAAGAAGGGAAGGGCCTTGGACTCACGCAGTTTCAATCTTGGGACTCCCTCCAGCAGCAGACTCAGCTGTACAGCAAAACCACGAGCTTTCTTGGCCAATGGCACGACCATTGCCTTCAAAATCCGGAAAATGATTTTACTCCAGTTGATGTTGATACCTCCCATGAAAGCCAACATCAGATCAAATCGGCTTTGGGTCACAGCATCAAGAGATCCAACTTTGGCAGTTAGCGCCTTGGCTATGATATCGTGAAGGAAACGGTATTCCAACTTCATATCTTTCTTCTTGCTAGAGTTGTGTTTGGTGCCCTGGACTCATAAAACTCCAGCCTCATCTGTGCAACCAACCTTTCCGACAATTCAGATATTTACACGAACCCCTTAGTGGGCAACTAAAAGATACCAGCAACACTCCTCAGAAATTACCAAGGATGAGCCTCTGGCTGTGCTATCGCAGCATTTCCCTCCAGTCTGGCGTTGGCAAAGAAGGTCTGAATATCCGCCTCATAAATTGTTGCAGTGCAGCCCAAGGAAGCCTCTGAGTCCTGATGACTCCAGAGGTTGGAACATCTTCACCAGTACCCCGTTGGGAATGCGGAGAATAGACTCAAAATTTCTTGGAGTGCGGTCTGCATGAAAACAAAGGCCATTGTTGCTAGGTTTCTAGGAGGTGAGAGAGATTTATGCAAGAAAATTTAGGAACAACAAAGTAGTGATGGTAATCGAGAGTTAGTGAAGATAAATTATAACAAGAATTTGAAACAGCGAGAAACTATTGGTTGCGTTTTGGCATACATTAACATCACATGTGTCAGGTAGTCATTGGTGGGTTTTGGTTTGAAAGATAATATGTAATAAAATAGTAGATACGTTTGCAAAAATACTAGATACGAAGGCAGAAAATACTAGATTTTGAAAATCCACCAATTATGGAAAGAAATCACAACCATATATTTAATATTTCAGCAGGGGTAATATCAGATCAGCTCGGGGATAAGCATCAGCTGTATATGTAATCTGAATGGTTCAGCTCATGGACATTCAGTGTAACGATTAGAAATTCCTAACTACGTAGAAATGAGTGCATGACTAGGGGAAAAATAATTTTAGACGATTACATGCCATCTTTTATGATTTATTTATGATTTTATGTGCATGTTATGCATGACTTGTTTTTCATCATGTTTGAGTTACGAACGCATGGACGAGATTAGGGTCGATCGGAAAGAAAACAATTTGAGATTTTTAAGTTATTAGATTTTTTAAAGAATAAATTTGTTTTATTTTAAGGAACAATTTCAGAAAATGAGGACTTTTACTAGTATTTTTTAGGGGAACTTTTTTTCGCCTATACGGATGTTTTATTGAATTTTTAAGGTGCTTTAAAATTTGAGGAGGCTTTAATTTCGAAAATTAGCCATTCTCAATGCCCAGTCAAAGTTTTAATTATCTTTTCAATTAAATGGAGGGGCAAGCGTGTCATTTTTCTTCCCTTTTCTTAATTAAATCATTATGGGTCAAAGTTGTCACCTTCATTTTCTTAAACACCAAATTCTAATCAAAACCTAGCCTCCAAAAACACCATCAGCCGTCCCCTCCCTCCTCCTCAAGAAAAATTTTCGAATTTTCTTCAAGTTTGGTGATCCAAAGCTGGTGGTGCCCCGATCTCGTGTCTACTGCGTCGGTAACTCGCAGATCTACCTTCCCAACAAAATAGGCATGTGATATCAATTTATTTTCTCACCATTTAAACTATATTAAACTGTTTTTAAGGATTTAGTGCATGAATCGTTTGTGGATTTCTCGGATCTATGTATCATTGCTTTCGATTTATACATGACTCATGGTTTCTCATCATGTTTTTATCTTTTCTTGCATTGCTTCGCACAAGGGCTATTCAAGGGGCCTAGGTGTGGTTCATGGTGGTTCTAAGGTGGGCTAGGATGATCCTTACATGAGAAATAGAGGGCTGAACCATCGGTTAGGAAGGAAACGTCGCTCGCTGCGTGCGATGGTGCAGTGTCGTGCGTCGCCTTTCCATGGTTCGTGAGCCCTCGTGCGGCCGTGGTTGGGACCATGGCTGGTTTGGTTAGGACCTGCTTGACCTGGGGTGGTCCAGCCGGAGCAGGACGCAAGTTTAAGTTAGGCGGCGGCTGGTCGCTTGCATGGGAGAGTGCATGTGGTTGTGCGTATAGGGCTTAAGGTGTTGGTTCGGTCTAATGGAACCGGTTTGGCCGGTTCGGTTGGACCGGATCGATTCATCGAGTCTCGAGTCAAAAATGTTTTAATGTTGACCCGAGTTATTTATTTATGGACCTTTTATATTTTAATTTTTAGTCAAATATTTTAATTTGAGTCAAACTTTTAAAATAATTGGAGTTGATGTTTATTTTTAAGTTTTTAGACAAAATTGGAGTCTTTTTATTTTTAATTAAGTCAAAATTGATTTTTGGGTTTTAATTTGGTCAAAATCGATCTTTTAATCAAAATTTGCCATTTGAGTCAAAATTGGATTAAGTTGTCATTTTAAAGTCAAAATTTGATTAAATAGGTTTTAAAGTCAAAATTGATTTTAAATTAGTCAAAATTGTTTTTGAATAGTCAAAATTAGCCTTTGAATTTCTAAAGTCAAAATTGAATTAAAAGTAGTCAAAATTAGAAGGCGTTAGGAAATTTTAATGGAGAACATTTAAGTCATGGGCTAAGTTTGGGTTAATGTTAAGTCTAGAACTATTGGACGAGACTCCTGAACCACTCCTTGATCGAAGTAGAAAATGTAGAAGCCCGTAAATGTATATTTAACTATATATGTAGTATTCTGTATACGTAAATATTTTAAAGGAAAGGATTAAATATACATTTACGGGCTAAGCCTTTTAAATTGTATGGTTTTAAGATCATGCACGCATTCATGTTTTAACGTTATTTTATAACAAGTATGTGCTTGCATGAGATTTTATTAGTATGTACTTTGTTATGATATAAGATAGAGCATGCTGAGCCTCAAGGCTCACTAGGTTTAAATGGTGCAGGTGATGATCCTGCTGAGTTAACCACGACTGGAGGTGAGGACATCTGAGCGCCTGCTGCTGCAGTACCCCGTGACCACGGCGATGTTATTCTTTGTGATACATTTTTAGTATGATGGTTTTAAACACGTTCAGTTCCAGTATTTTTACTCAGTTGGTTTTTAACAGCATGGTTGTCTTGACTTTTTTAAATATTTCGTTATTTATGTTTAAAGTATTATTGAGCAAATGGTTTAGAAATGTTTTAAAAAGGGAACGAGCCATACTTTCATCTATGTATTCCGCATATATTTAAAAAAAATTTCTAGAGTCTGGTTCGTTTCAGTTGATATCAGAGTGGTGGTTCTGGTGGGGTACTAGCCTACTGCGTGGAGCTCGAAAGTCGCATTACCAATCTCTGAGTTTTATTGTTTTATTATTTATGCTTATGTTTACATGCGACATGTTTTAGCTCTGCATGAGTTTTGGCCTTAGATTTTTAAACTAGACGCTTAGTCATGTACTTAGATTTACGTGATAAAGTTTTGGTGTATCAGTATGCCTCCCAAACGTGACTGGTTCGTTTCAGTTGATATCAGAGTGGTGGTTCTGGTGGGGTACTAGCCTACTGCGTGGAGCTCGAAAGTCGCATTACCAATCTCTGAGTTTTATGTTTTATTATTTATGCTTATGTTTACATGCGACATGTTTTAGCTCTGCATGAGTTTTGGCCTTAGATTTTTAAACTAGACGCTTAGTCATGTACTTAGATTTACGTGATAAAGTTTTGGTGTATCAGTATGCCTCCCAAACGTGATAGGACCCATCAGGATGATGCTACGCCTCCTCCTCCTCCCCCACCACCCCATTTGACTCCATATGAGAGAGCTAGCTGGATGCAAGCCGGGATTACTAGGCTGCTGGAGCGTCAGTCAGAGCGACACGGGAAGTCGCATGAGGAGGATGTTGCTGAGAGGTTTCGCAAGCAGGGACCTAAGGAGTTTGCTGGGACCATCGATCCACTTGTTGATGAGGAGTGGATCCGATCAATGGAGACCATCTATGATTATATGGGTCTCTCGTACGCGGACAAGGTCTATTGTGCTATCTATGCGGAAGGGTGATGCCACTCTGTGGTGGAAGGGCGCATTGGTTGCTCTGTTCTTGGAGAGCCTGTCATGGGAGGAATTCAAGAAGGTCTTCTTCGAGAAGTATTTTACTGTGGATGTCCGGAGCCAGCTTATTCGGGAGTTCATGAGTCTCCGCCAGGGATACAAGTCTGTTGCTGAGTATGTTAGACAGTTTGAGCGAGCGTGTACTTTTGTGCCCTCGATTGCTATGGTGGAGAGCGAGAAGCTACGGCAGTTTACAGATGGACTGCGACCCGACATCCTCCACGATGTCAATATGGCGGACGTGGCTACTTGTATGGCAGAGGTGAACAAGGCATACCAGTCTGAGAGAGGCTGGAAGGACATGAGGGAGGACTTCCAGAGGAAGCGTCAGATGCAGCAGCCCGTCAGGGGCCAGTCTTCGCAGCCACCAGCTAAGAGACCATTTCAGGGGCCTCCTAAGGGCCCAACTCCTCAGGGGCAGTAGCAGCAGAGATCACAGGGCCAGCAGAGGCCACAGCAGCAGGGGACCAGCGCCCCTAGACCTGGAGGGTTTCCAGTCTGCAAGGATTGCAATAAGCAGCATTCAGGACCTTGCATGGCTGGATCTGGCAGGTGCTTTCACTGCAAGGAGCCAGGGCATATTTCTAGGGATTGCCCTAAGAGGAGACAGACCATAGGTCGTGTTTTTGTGATGCAAGCAGAGGCTGCGGATCCGGACACGACATTGCTCACAGGTAGTCCGCTTTAGATTTCCGTACTTGTTATGTTGATATCTTGGTGTTTTAGAATTGCATGCTAGATAGAGCACTGCTAAGAAATTCGTTGTTTTAGTTGCTAAGTAATATAAGTGAGAAATGTAGGACTTCTAGGACTTGCCTTGAGAGTTTTGACGGATAGGACTAGCGAACTTAGAAATGTCTTAGGCAGCTAAACTGCTTTTTGGGATTTAGTATGACCGTAAACGCGTACCTGTGTGATCTGTTACAGGTGAGATTCGTGTGCTTGGTGCCACTACACTCGCTTTGCTAGACTCAGAGGCGACCCACTCGTTTATTTCAAGTACGTTCACACAGAGGATGGGTATTGTTCCGAAGAGCATGGGTGTAGCTCTCGTCGTGATGGTTCCATAAGGAGAGGAGTTGACGATGACCAGCGTCATGCAGGGTTTGACGATGACGTTTCAGGATCACACGATCAGAGCAGATTTGGTCGTTTTGCCGATGACAGGATTCGACCTCCTCCTAGGCATGGATTGGCTTACAGAGTTCGGAGCAGTGATTGACTTTCAGCGTGGACAGTGTCTATCAGACCGCCGTTGACGATGACCAGCGTCATGCAGGGTTTGACGATGACGTTTCAGGATCACACGATCAGAGCAGATTTGGTCGTTTTGCCGATGACAGGATTCGACCTCCTCCTAGGCATGGATTGGCTTACAGAGTTCGGAGCAGTGATTGACTTTCAGCGTGGACAGTGTCTATCAGACCGCCGGGGCAGGAGGCCTTCTTATTTGAGGTATCTAGGAGGTCGTGGAAGCCCAGATTTATATCTTTCCTTCAGGCCAGGAAGCTAGTGGAGCACGGATGTCAGGCATTCTTGGCCAGCGTTACCGCTTCTGGAGATTCAGTAGGCCCTTCACTATCTGACGTGGAGGTAGTCAGGGATTTTGCAGATGTCTTCCCTAATGACGTAGTGGGAGTTCCACCAGAGTGAGAGGTGGAGTTTTCTATTGAGCTGATGTCAGGCACATTGCCTATCTCTAAGGCACCTTACCGACTAGCTCCTACCGAGATGAAGGAGCTCAAGGAGAAGATTCATGATTTTCTCGACAAGGGGTTCATTCTCCCTAGCTTTTCTCCATGGGACGCGTCAGTGTTGTTTGTGAAGAATAAGGATGGAAGCATGAGATTGTGCATCGACTACCGGGAGTTGAACAGAATCACAGTGAAGAATAAGTACCCACTCCCGAGGATTGAGGATTTATTTGATCAGTTGCAGGGAGCTTCGGTGTTCTCGAAGATTGATTTGAGATCTGGCTATCATCAGCTGAGAGTTAGAGAGGAGGACGTGTCCAAGACTGCTTTTAGGACACGCTACGGCCACTACGAGTTCTTGGTGATGCCATTTGGCCTAAAGAATGCCCCAGTGATTTTCATGGATCTGATGAACAGGGTATTCAGACAGTACTTAGACCAGTTCATCATAATTTTCATCGATGATATTTTGGTCTATTCGAGGAGCTTGGAGGAGCATAGGCAGCACTTGCAGACGACTTTGCAGACTTTGAGGGAGCATAGATTGTATGTCAAGTTCAGCAAGTGCGAGTTCTGGCTGGAGCAGGTGGCATAATGGGTCATATTATATCGAGAGATGGGATTTCAGTTGACCCATAGAAGGTGGAGACAGTGCAGAACTGGGGGATTCCAAGGAATGCAGCAGAGATTCGCAGTTTCTTGGGCTTGGCAAGTTATTATCGCAAATTTATCAAGGGCTTCTCCTCTATTTCAGTGCCTTTGACAACCCTGACCAAGAAGAATGTGAAGTATGTGTGGAGTCCCGAGTGTCATAGGAGCTTTGATCAGCTGAAGGAGGCCCTTACCTCAACACCAGTATTAGCTATGCCAGTGGACCACGAGGAGTTTGTGGTTTATACAAATTCTTCTCCGAGAGGTTTGGGTGCAGTTCTGATGTAGGGTTGTAAGGTTATTGCTTATGCGTCGAGGCAGCTGAAGAGTTATGAGCAGAACTATCCGACGCATGATTTGGAGCTAACAGCTGTAGTGTTTGCGTTGAATATTTGGAGGCACTACTTATACGGAGAGAAGTGTCAGATATTCACCGACCACAAGAGCCTCAAGTACTTCTTCACCCAGAAGGAGCTGAACATGAGGCAGCACAGATTGTTAGAGTTGGTGGACTATGACTGTGACATTAGCTACCATCCGTGTAAAGCTAATGTAGTGGCAGACGCTTTGAGCCGGAAGACTGCAGTAGTGACGTTTTTGTCAGTTGAGAGGCCACTACAGGCCGAGATTCAGAGATTCGGTCTGGAGTTCTATTCAGGAGGCTGTGCACCGAGTTTTTCAGAGCTCACTAAACTCTTCGAGAGCGGATTAGAGAGGGGCAGGCCTCCGATGAGCAGTTACAGCAATGGAGACAGCATGATGAGGACATAGGACGAGGTCTGTACACAGTTGAGGATGGGATATTCCGTTTCAGAGGCCGTATGTGGGTGCCGAGTACCGGACAGTTGAGAGTCGAGATCTTATCTGAGGCTCATGCATCGACGTACTCCATCCACCCAGGGAGTACGAAGATGTACAGAGATTTACAGACATTGTAATTGTGGCTAGGGATTAAGAAGGACATTGGGAGATTCGTGTCTGAGTGCTTGACCTGTCAGCATGTCAAGGCGGAGCATCAGCAACCGGCAGGGTTTTTGCAGCCAATCCCTATTCCTGAGTGGAAGTGGGAGAATATTATGATGGATTTCGTGGTTGGATTGCCCAGGAGTCCCAAAGGGTACACGACTACATGGGTGCTTGTGGACAGACTCACCAAGTCAGCGCATTTCTTACCGATGAAGACTACTTTCACCCTGACGCAGTACGCAGAGCTTTACATCAGAGAGATTGTCAGACTGCATGGAATACCAGTCTTGATAGTGTCATACAGAGACACTAGATTTACACGTGCGTTATGGAGGAGTCTACTGCCTCTTTGGGGACTAGATTGTCGTTCAGTACAGCTTTTCATCCGCAGACAGACGGACAATCAGAGAGGGTCATCCAGATTCTGGAGGATTTGCTGAGAGCTTGTGTGATTGATTTCTAGGGTACGTGGGACTCGAGATTGCCAATGGTGGAGTTCACGTACAAAAATAGCTTTCAGGCATCGATTGGGATGGCGCCGTATGAGGCGCTGTACGGGAGGAGGTGCAGATCTCCCGTGCACTGGGACGAGGTTGGAGAGAGAGTGCTGACTGGGCTGGAGTTAGTACAGCAGACAGCGGATATTGTGACGAGGATTCGGGATCGAATGAGGACAGCCCAGAGTCGCCATAAGAGTTATACCGATCAGAGACGATGAGATCTGGAGCTAGCTGTGGGAGATCATGTGTTTGTGAGGATATCTCCCATGAAGGGCGTGATGCACTTTGGCCGGAGAGGCAAGCTCAGCCCTAGGTTTATTGGGCCATTCGAGATTTTTGAGAGGGTTGGTACTCAGGCATACCGAGTAGCGTTACCACCCAGCTTATCAGCAGTTCATAATGTCTTCCATATCTCGATGCTGCGGAAGCATGTTCCGAACCCGTCTCATGTGTTGGATTTTGAGCCGCTGCAGTTGGCGTCGTATTTATCTTTTCAGGAGCGACCATGGCAGATTCTAGCTAGGGAGGAGCGCAGGCTGAGAGCGCGGAGTATTTCGATGGTCAAGGTCCGGTGGCAGAATCACTCGGAGGATGAAGCTACCTGGGAGACTGAGGCCGATATGCGGACGCGCTACCCGGAGTTATTTGGTATACTCAATTTCGGGGATGAAATTCCTATAAGGGGGGAGAGTTGTAACGCCTAGAAACTCCTAACTACGTAGAAATGAGTGCAATACTAGGAAGAAAATAATTTTAGATGATTACATGTCATCTTTTATGATTTATTTATGATTTTGTGTGCATGGTATGCATGACTTATTTTTCAGTCTGTTTGAGTTACGGACGCGTGGATGAGATTAGGGTCGACCAGAAAGAAAATAATTTGAGATTTTTTAAGTTATTAGATTTTTTTAAGAATAAATTTGTTTTATTTTAAACAACAATTCATAAAATGAGGACCTTTACTAGTATTTTTTAGGGGAACTCGTTTTTGCCTATACGGGCTGTTTTATTGAATTTTAAGGTGCTTTAAAATTTAAGGAGGCTTTATTTTCGAAAATTATTCATTCTCAATGCCAAATCAAAGTTTTAATTATCTTTTCAATTAAATGGAGGGGCAAGCATGTCAGGCCTCGTGCTCTAAACAGAGTAAAAAAACCAAAACACATGCGGAAGCTATCAGAAAGCGGGTAAAATTTTCGCTTTTGGCCTGACGAGTTTAAACAATTATAATTTAAAATAGCACGATACTTAAAATAGAATCCAAGTTTACGAAAATGATCACAACAATAACAGTATAGAATAAAACAAGTATCAGACTCCAACAATCGAATACACCAAATAAGCACAGGGCATGCCCCTGGCTAAGAATACTGATACATATAAATATTCTATACGCCACTGGGATACTCTAACCACCTCCTGGGGCACCATCTGGACTAAAACCACGACCAGCTGTAAAACCTGGGTTTCCTGAAAACAACACAACAAGGAAAATAACCAAGCCCCAGAGGGACATGGGGTCAAACCCCAGTACGGAGAGCAACTATAAAACAACAGTAAACAGCATGAATAAAATACAGATGCTATGCATGAGAAAGGAAACAATAGCTCAATGGGATCTGCAACAGAAATATGTGGCCACGGTGAGTGTAGGACATGTGGGTGCTACCCACTCACCCCTACTCGTCCACCCTTACCAGATGCATCAACAACCCAACCTATGAACTGTGGTAGCTAGCCACTCGGCGCATAGGGGAAATGAGAGTGCGGAATCACCCGCTCGCCCTCACATCCTGGTAAGTAAACAGAACAAATACAACAACAAGGCAGTGGCTGCGAAAGCTGAAAGGAGATGCAAATGCGTGTATGCACGTGATGGAATAACAAGCATGTAAACATATGCACCACAGTAATAACATGAACACGTATACACCATATAACTCACGGCCAGACTCACAATCAGCAGCCTCAACATGCAACAAATCACCGCAGCCAGTAAATAGCCATCTTACAAATTATTCAAGCCATAATCTCGCTGTAAATACAAGCTCAATCCGTACCTTATACTTCTGTGTAATAATTACCACAACAAAGGTCCCGAGAAAGCTGAACAACAACCTGTCAAAGCACGCAGGGGCAATATTCTCAGGTGACGCTAATACACAGAAAGCACGCTGGAAGTTACACACACCCAACCAGCCACTGATTCCAACAATACCACTAACACGAAGACCAAGTCTTCCTATATATAAATCCTGTAGCTGCTGAAATCTGATTTAAAATTCCACCGACATAACCAGCAGGCACCAACAAACCATCGGCTGGTCGAACCCCGCAAGCATAATCCCAAACACACAAAACGACGTCGCGGCGACGTAACAAAACGACGTCGCACCGCTTACGTCATCAAATCTACCACCAGCTGGTCGCCTAAAACCATCGGCTGATTTCTCTCACGTGAAATCCTTCCAAAAGCTGGTACCAGTCGTGACATCTAAAACGCAGCGTTGAAACTAATCAAAACAGCGTCGCACAGCTGACGTCATCAAATCCGGTCGCTAACTCTCTCTCAAAACCAGCTGCAAGCTACAGAAGAGTTGACCAGCGTTGAAGTCTGGAAATCAAATATGCGCATCAACTAGTTCCTTAGCGCTAGCCAAACGACGACGTTTCCTCCTCGCGCTACAGGGATGTTGACCCGCGTTGACATCTGCTTCGGCTGAACAACCAGCAGGCACACACACGCGACCATATCTCACACTAGTGCTACACCAAAACGACGTCGCTCCAACTTATTCAAACGACACCGTATCCAACCCGATACAAATTCACGCTAAGGCAACAGCTGATATTACAAGCGCTACCAGATCTCTCCAAATGACGGCGTTTCATAATCCTGCGTTACCAAAACATGTTGCGACTGGTTTTCACTTTTCAACCAGCTTTCACAAAAATCTAAAAAATACGAAAACTTCCAGAAATGCTCTAAATGAGGGATTTGACCCGAAATTACTACTCAAAAATTTAACAGAGATCTTAAACCACCAAGAATCTCAAAACACCGATTAATTCTCACGATTAATCTTAAACACAGATCCAGGTCTCACATTTCTCCCCCACTAAAAAGGATTTCGTCCTCGAAATCGAACAGAAATCTGGAAAAACAGCCCAACAACAGCAAGCCAAAACAAAAATTCGCCCAACACAAGGCCAAGAGTTCAAGATAACTGAGCAAACATTTAACAATAACTAGGGAAGAAATACAACCAAAAGCTACAATCTACTGGAAATTTAGCTCAACAGCTACTCAAACAGATGCGGCCAATCGCGCTGCATCTTTTCTTCCAGCTCCCAAGTAGCTTCTTCCCTTCCATGTTTGCTCCACTGCACATTACTAACGAAATGGTCTTATTTCTCAGCTGTTTCTCTTTTCTGCCAAGGATCTGCAAAGGATATTCTTGATAACTCAACGATTGATCTAGCTCCACCTCGTCAGTTCCAAGCACATGAGACGGATCTGGCTCATACTTCCTCAACATGGAAACATGAAAGACGTCATGAAGAGAAGACAACTCTGACGGCAACAACAGCCGATACGCTAAAGGGCCAATCCTCTCAACAATCTCATACGGTCCGACGTAACGAGGGGCTAACTTTCCCTTGCGTCCAAAGCGCATAACACTACGAAATGGAGAAAATTTGAGAAATACACGATCACCAACCTGAAACTCAAGAGGTCGACGCCTCTTATTCGCATAATTGGCTTGGCGATCCTTGGAAGCTTTCATCCGCTGTTTAATAAGATCCACGTGATCTTTCATTTGCTGCACAAAGTCAGGGGCAGATAGCTGCTTCTCCCCCCACTTCTTCCCAACATACCGGCGATCTGCACTTTCTACCATATAAAGCCTCAAATGGCGCCATGCCAATCGTCACCTGATAGCTGTTATTGTAGGAAAACTCTACTAAAGACAATGCATCTTGCTAGCTACCTCCGAAATCCAACACAACAGCTCGTAACATATCCTCCAACGTCTGGATAGTTCTCTCAGATTGGCCATCTGTCTGGGGGTGATACGCGGTGCTCATCGCCAATCTGGTACCCAAAGCTGTTTGCAAACTCTTCCAAAACCTGTAAGTAAACCTCGGATCTCGGTCGGAAACAATCGAAACAGGCACACCGTGAAGTCTAACCACAAAATCAACGTACAGCTTCGCCATCTTCTTCAACGAGAAGGTCATCCCATAGGGAATAAAATGTGCACACTTCGACAGACGGTCTATAACCACCGAAATAGCATCGCATCCTCTGCTGGAATGAGGCAGATGCATCACGAAATCCATAGCAATGTGCTCCCAATTCCATTGGGGCACTTCCAAACTCTGCAGCAGACCACCAAGTCTCATCCTTTTGGCCTTAACCATCTGACAATTTAGACAACGAGTAACAAAACCAGCAACGTCGCTCTTTAGGCCAGCCCACCAAAAGTGCGGCTTCAAGGCATGGTACATCTTCCGTGCACCAGGATGAACACTATGTCTGCTACAATGCGCTTCCCGAAGGATCTCCTCCTTCAAATCAATCAAATTGGGCACAACCAACCTGCCCCGGAAACGCAAACAACCATCGGAAGAGACAGAATAATCCTCAAGCTTGCCAGCCCTGACCTTCAACTTCAACTCGTGGATAGACGGATCAGTTCTCTGAGCTGCTCGAATGGTAGAAACAATCTGTGGCTCCACTTGGAAAGAAGAAACCACCACACAATCCTCAGCCAGGTACGAATCTCCAACTCGTAGTGTTAAGATGCTCCTGATCCTTAGAGATATACAACGACGCAAGCATCTCACTAGCATTCCTGCTCAAAGCATCGGGCCAGCCCTGACCTTCAACTTCAACTCGTGGATAGACGGATCAGTTCTCTGAGCTGCTCGAATGGTAGAAACAATCTGTGGCTCCACTTGGAAAGAAGAAACCACCACACAATCCTCAGCCAGGTAGAATCTCCAACTCGTAGTGTTAAGATGCTCCTGATCCTTAGAGATATACAACGACGCAAGCATCTCACTAGCATTCCTGCTCAAAGCATCGGCCACTACGTTCGACTTCCCAGGCTGGTACTTGATCTCACAATCAAAATCTTTTAGCAGCTCCATCCAACGACGTTGTCTCATGTTCAGGTGAGGCTACGAGAACAGATACTGCAAACTCTTGTGGTCGGAGTACACCACAAACTGCTTGCCATATAGGTAGTGACGCCAGATCTTCAACGCAAAGACCACCACTGCTAACTCATGGACTGGGTAACGAGTCTCGTGCGGTTTCAACTGCCGCGAGGCATATGCAATGACTCGACCATTCTGCATCAACACACAACCCAATCCATTGAGCGAAGCATCAGAACAAACAACGAAACCACCTGAATCGGACGGCAGAGCCAACACAGGCGTAGTAGTCAACTTTTCCTTGAGCAGTTGAAAAGCATTCTCGCACTGCTCAGTCCAGACAAACCTCTTGTCCTTCTGAGTCAATTGAGTCATCGGCTTTGCTATACTTGAGAATCCCTCAATGAAGCGACGATAATAGCCAGCCAGACCCAAGAAACTATGAATCTCGGAAACATTCCTGGGATGTTCCCAGTTCAGAACGGCATCAACCTTGCTAGGATCCACCGAAATCCCCTCGGCTGAAATCACATGTCCCAAGAATACGACGCGATCCAACTAGAACTCGCACTTGGAAAACTTTGCATACAACTACTGGTCTCTCAGCGTCTGAAGGACAATACGCAAATGCTCCTTGTGCTCCAAAGGAGTCTTCGAATAGACTAAGATGTCGTCGATGAACACGATCACAAACTGATCAATAAACTCGTGGAAAACCCGGTTCATCAAATCCATAAGACTACAGGGGCATTAGTCAATCCAAACGGCATCACCAAAAACTCGAAATGCCTGTACCTGGTACGAAAAGCAGTCTTCGCGACATCTTGTTCTCTCACTCTCAGCTGATGGTACCCTGAACGAAGATCAATATTTGAATACACCTTAGAACCTTGCAACTGATCAAACAGATCATCGATTCTCGGTAACGGGTACTTTTTCTTCACAGTGGCCTTATTCAACTGGCAAAAATCAATGCACATCCGCATTGAGCCATCCTTCTTCTTCACAAACAAGATGGGCGCTCCCCATGGCGACATACTAGGTCGGATAAAACCTTTCTCCAGCAAATCATCTAACTGCACCTTGAGTTCTCTCAACTCCACAGGCGCCAGACGATAAGGAGCATGCAAAATCGGAGCTGTTCCAGACACCAGCTCTATGCTGAAGTCAATCTCCCGCCTCGGAGGGAAACCAGGAATCTCATTCGGAAACACATCGGGAAAGTGCCGCACCACGGGAACATCACTGAGATGAACACGGGAAGAAGAAGACGCATCCAAAGCGTAGATCATAAAGCCAACATTCCCCAAAAGACAACAATCTAAAACATACTCCAATCGCTGAGACCAACGGG
>KV012857.1:330230-348317 GCA_001598015.1 Dorcoceras hygrometricum
GGGAATGGTACACAGACCATGCTCAACAACAAACGAATTAGAATCAAAAGAATGCGATGCACCGGTGTCAAACAACACACGTGCAGGAAAATCAAAAACAAGTCAAGTACCTGCGATCACCCGACTCGATGTCTCCTCGGCCTGCTCCCTAGTGATGACGTTAACCTGAGCATGCTGGGGTCCAGAGAAGAAAGGCTGAGACGACTGCCCAAAACGCGAAGTTCCAGGCTGCTGAAAAGGCCTGAACTGAGTCAACGCTTATCGAGGCGGCTGAAACTGAGGGGAACGACCCCTAGACTGACCTCCACGACCCTGAGGCTGGGCCGCGGTCTGCTGTGATCCAGCTGACGGACACACTCTCGCAAAATGCCCGTACTGACCACAAAGGTTGCAGGAACCCTGCACACCTAAACACTGAATGGAAGGATGCTTTCCACCGCAAAAGCCACAAAACTCAGTCCAAGATCCACTGCTACTCAAACTGCCTGAACCAGAAGAGCCAGAACCCGACTTATTCTTGAACTATTGACCTCCGGGTCGAAACCTCTGACGGCCAGACTGCTGCACCACCTGTGGATGCTGCTGCTGCTGGGGCTGATAGGCCTACTGGGAGGACTGAGAAGACTGTGCTCCTTGAATAGCAGGACGACCACCCGGCGCTGCCTGCTGCCTACGAGCACGACGACTACGCAAACCTTCCTCAATGTTGATGGCACTGTCCACAGCCTCAGCGTAAGTCTTGGGCTTACTAGTCAAAACCATCTGATACAACTCTTCATTCAAGCCCACAAGAAATCGAGTCCGCTTGGCCCTCTCCCGGCCAGAACATGGGGAACATATGCCAACAGAGAAGAAAACTTCCTAGCATACTCCCTAACAGTCATCGAACCCTGCTCCAGATGATCGAACTCCTGCTCTCGGGCGTTCACATAAGACTCGGGTACATACTCCTGTCGGAAGGTCTCGCAAAAACTGTCCCAAGATATCCCAACACCGGTCTCTAGCAAGGTACTCGAAGCGCCTCGCCACCAGCGCTCTGCAGCCTTCCTAAGCAAGAGGGTCGCTAAACTCAGCCGAAGATCATCATCATACTGCACCCGATTGAAAAGACCGATGATATTCCGGAGCCACGAGTCCGCATACTCACTGGACTCATCACCATTAAAGACTGGAGGGTTATCCGCTGAAACCGTGCTATAAAAACATCCATCCGCTCCACTGGGGGAGGCAAGTCACCAACTTCCTCCTCCTCCTCATGCCTACTACGAGAACGGCTAGGAGCGCTACGCCGATCCTCATTCTATTCTGTTGATTCCTCAACTGCCCCCTACCTCTACCACGACGTCTATGCGGCATCTACGAAAACACTCAACAAGATCAAGCAAAATAGAACAGATACAGCATAGATAGCACAACAAGATGCAGCACATAATCACATAGTCAAGCACATGCAACACACAACTCTGTGCCTAGACTCAAGTGTGATCAAGAAAATTGAGCTTATCCCAGCTTAAGCTCTGATACAAAAAATGTCAGGCCTCGTGCTCTAAACAGAGTAAAAACACCAAAACACATGCGGAAGCTATCAGAAAGCGGGTAAAATTTTCGCTTTTGGCCTGACGAGTTTAAACAATTATAATTTAAAATAGCACGATACTTAAAATAGAATCCCAGTTTATGAAAATCATCACAACAATAACAGTATAGCATAAAACAAGTATCAGACTCCAACAATCGAATACACCAACGAAGCACAGGGCATCCCCCTGGCTAAGAATACTGATACATATAAATATTCTATACGCCACTGGGATACTCCAACCACCTCCTGGGGCACCACCAGCTGGACTAAAACCACGACCAGCTGTAAAACTTGGGTTTCCTGAAAACAACACAACAGGAAAACAACCAAGCCCCAGAGGGACATGGGGTCAAACCCCAGTACGGAGAGCAACTATAAAACAGCAGTAAACAGCATGAATAAAATGCAGATGCTATGCATGAGAAAGGAAACAACAGCTCAACGGGATCTGCACCAGAAATATGTTGCCACGATGAGTGTAGGACATGTGGGTGCTACCCACTCACCCCTACTTGCACACCCTTACCAGATGCATCAACAACCCAACCTATGAACTGTGGTAGCTAGCCACTCGGCACATAGGGGAAATGAGAGTGCGGAATCACCGCTCGCCCTCGCATCCTCGTAAGTAAACAGAACAAATCAACAAGACAATGGCTGCGAAAGCTGAAAAGGAGATGCAAATCGTGTATGCACGTGCTGGAATAGCAAGCATGTAAACATATGCACCAAGGACATGTGGGTGCTACCCACTCACCCCTACTTGCACACCCTTACCAGATGCATCAACAACCCAACCTATGAACTGTGGTAGCTAGCCACTCGGCACATAGGGGAAATGAGAGTGCGGAATCACCGCTCGCCCTCGCATCCTCGTAAGTAAACAGAACAAATACAACAAGACAATGGCTGCGAAAGCTGAAAGGAGATGCAAATACGTGTATGCACGTGCTGGAATAGCAAGCATGTAAACATATGCACCACAGTAATAACATCAGCACGTATACACCATATAACTCACGGCCAGACTCACAATCAGCAGCCTCAACAGGCAACAAATCACCGCAGCCAGTAAATAGCCATCTTACAAATTATTCAAGCCATAATCTCGCTGTAAATACAAGCTCAATCCGTACCTTATACTTCTGTGTAATAATTACCACAACAAAGGTCCCGAGAAAGCTGAACAACAACCTGCTCACAACGAACACACGGCCAAGACAGTAACTTCGCGACCTCGCTCTAGCTAACAACAGCCTCCAAGAATGGTATAAGATGGAAGAGCTTCTCGAGAGGAGTCCAACGCTACCTCGCACGCATCAAACAACGGCCAGCAACGACGGGAATTCACCGGAAAAGCTCACGGTGAACAGTGCTCTAGGGTTCGAGAAACAAAGGGCGAATGTCGGGAAATTATTCTAAGTATGGGATCTGATGTCTTAATCAAAGACCAAGTCTTCCTATATATAAATCCCGTAGCTTCTGAAATCTGATTTAAAATTCCCCCGACATAACCAGCAGGCACCAACAAACCATCGGCTGGTCGAACCCCGCAAGCATAATCCCAAACACACAAAACGACGTCGCAGCGACGTAACAAAACGACGTCTCACCTCTTACGTCATCAAATCTGCCACCAGATGGTCGCCTAAAACCATCGGCTGATTTCTCTCGCGTGAAATCCTTCCAAAAGCTGGTACCAGTCGCGACATCTAAAACGCAGCGTTGCAACAAATCAAAACGGCGTCGCACAGCTGACAACATCAAATCCGGTCGCTAACTCTCTCTCAAAACTAGCTGCAAGCTACAGAAGAGTTGACCAGAATTGACGTCTGGAAATCGAATATGCGCATCGACTGGTTCCTTAGCGCTAGCCAAACGACGACGTTTCCTCCTCGCGCTACAGGGATGTTGACTCGCGTTGACATCTGCTTCGGGTGAACAACCAGCAGGCACACACACGCGACAAGATCTCACACTAGCGCTACACCAAAACGACGTCGCTCCAACTTATTCAAACGCCACCGTATCCAACCCGATACAAATTCACACTAAGGCAACAGCTGATATTACAAGCGCTACAAGATCTCTCCAAATGACGGTGTTTCATAATCCTGCGTTACCAAAACACGTTGCGACTGGTTTTCACTATTCAACCAGCTTTCACCAAAAATCTCAAAAATACGAAAACTTCCAGAAATTCTCTAAATGAGGGATTTGACCCGAAATTACTACTCAAACATTTAACAGAGATCTTAATCCACCAAGAATCTCAAAACATCGATTAATTCTCACGATTAATCTTAAACACAAATCCAGGTCTCACAAAGCATGTCATTTTTCTTCCCTTTTCTTAATTAAATCATTAGAGGTCAAAGTTGTCACCTTCATTTTCTTTAAATCATTAGAGGTCAAAGTTGTCACCTTCATTTTCTTAAACACCAAATTCTAATCAAAACCTAGCCTCCAAAAACACCATCAGCCGTCCCCTCCCTCCTCCTCAAGCAAAAGTTTCGAATTTTCTTCAAGTTTGGTGATCTAAAGCCGGTGGTGCCCCGATCTCGTGTCTACAGCGTCGGTAACTCGCAGATCTACCTTCCCTACGAACCAGGCATGTGATATAAATTAATTTTCTCATCATTTAAACTGTATTAAACTATTTTTAAGGATTTAGTGCATGAATCGTTTGTGTATTTCTCGGATTTATGTATCATTGCTTTCGATTTATACATGATTCATGGTTTCTCATCATGTTTTATTCTTTTCTTGCATTGCTTTGAACAAGGGCTATTCAAGGGGCATAGGTGTGGTTCATGGTGGTTCTAAGGTGGGCTAGGATGGTCCTTAGATGAGAAATATAGGGCTGAACCATCGGCTAGGAAGGAAACGTCGGTCGCTGCGTGCGATGGTGCAGTGCCGTGCGTCGCCTTTCCATGGTTCGTGCGCCCTCGTGCGGCCGTGGTTGGGACCACGACTGGTCTTGTTACGACAGGCTGGACCTGGGGGTGGGGGCTCCGGCCAGGGTTTCCGGAGCAGGTCACAAGTTTAAGTTAGGCGGCGGCTGCTCGCTTGCATGGGAGAGTGTGTGTGGTTGTGCGTATAGGGCTTGAGGTGTTGGTTCGGTCTAATTGAATCGGTGTGGCTGGTTTTGTTGGACCGGATCGGTTTTTCGAGTCTCAAGTCAAAAATGATTTAATGTTGACCCCAGTTATTTATTTAGAGACCTGTTATATTTCAATTTTTAGTCAAAAGTCCAATTTTAAAGAAAATAGTCAAATGTTTTAATTTGAGTCAGACTGATGGTCCTTGAAATGGGATCAATAAATGTATAGGAGTTCAGAAGGGGGGCGTTGAATGAACTCCTTGGAAAAGTTTTACTAGCACTGCTAAATTTAAGTTCGAGTTACCAGATTTAAGGATCTCAGTTTAATGCAAATCTCTCGACTAACAAAAATTGTGCGGAAAGAAGCCGATCGATTTGTGAACAGACAAACAATGAATAACTTGCGGAATATAAAAGATAAGAGTCAAATTTGTTTCTAGAAGTTCGGATATAAATATCCTACGTCTCCCCTTTTTCCTCTTCGGAAGGTATCACTAGAAGATTTGATTTGTACAGGTCTTCTGCACACACCCAGTCACCGAGCCTCGCTCAAAATGAACTCCTAGTATCTCCACAACAATCCACGCAGACGCAGCTGCTGGTTTACAACACTTTGTAATATTTTCAAACGGCTTTTAAGAGCACGTTTGTTACAGACTCAATAATGATAAGAGCAATGAATACAAGTTCTGTGAGACTGTAAAATCCTCTGGTTTCTTAAACAAAGAAACACGATTCAAGGGTTGAACCAGAGGATGACTTGAAGGTATTTCAGTGAATAACTAAGGTTATATTCTTCAAGTCTTTGAGCTTCGTGAATATAACTTCAAAATGCAAGGGAAGCTCTGAGAATGTATTTCGACAGCGTGACCGCAAGATAATAAGAGTGAAGTATATTTTCTTCAATACAGCTTCTGCTATTTATAGTCTTCGATTTCAACGGTCATTAAATTCTTCAAAGGAAATAAATCCCGTTTGAATTTCTGTCAAATTTGTACATCGTAATTCCTGCTCCACTAAGAGGCAAGTCGCACAATGTCAGAGCAAATTTGGCGTTGTTCCATATTTGTGCAAACGTCGTAAACCGCTCTCTGATACAGTGTACTATTTACCAAGAATAGTACTGATAATGTTCCCTCAATTAATGGCATATGTACGATTTAATCTTCGCCCTTGATTTCTTCTGATATGAACGTTTGAATCGATCCATTGATTTGCACAACAGCTGATGGCTTGAACAATTGAAAGAATACATCGGCTGATTACTTCATTGCCTGATAATATGCATCAGTTGATCGCTTGAAATATTTCACTTCAAAACATATCGGCTGGTTCAAGATCACTGTAGCTACCTGCTGGTTTCCCTTAAGAGATTTACCTGCTGGTTATTACCATCGCAAAATCATCGACTGAATCTTAGCGCGAAGGCAAAACGCTGTCGTATCTATTTATCCAAACGACATCGTTTAACATCCACTAACATTAAGTTCCATCGACTGGTAAACAATCAACTGTAGCTCTCTGCTGATTCTTCTGTAGCCATCTGCTGAATTTCACTGTAGCCATCTGCTGAATTATCAACGCAAACTCCAATGACTGAGATTATAGCGCTAGATCAAAACGCTGTCGTTTCAATTTATTTGAACGCTGTCGTTTTGACTAATCCAAACGTTGTCGTTTTGTAATCCTTAACAAAACACGCTATCTCTCAAATGCTTGCGCTTGCTGATTGCTAATCATCTGCTGATTATTTCATCTGCTGATTTCCTCTGAATAAACATCCTGCTGAAATCAACTATCGACTGATAATAATCTTATGTAAAATTGCAATGACTGACTTTCCAGTAGCAATTAATCTTATTTTGTTATCACCAAAACTAATAAATTTTATCCTAACACAGACTTTTAAGATAATTGGAGTTGATGTTTATTTTTAAATTTCTAATCAAAATTGGAGTCTTTTTATTTTGAATTAAGTCAAAATTGATTTTTGGGTTTTAATTTGGTCAAAATCGGTCTTTTGGTCAAAATTGGCCATTTGAGTCAAAAATGGATTAAGTTGTCATTTAAAGTCAAAATTTGATTAAATTGGTTTTAAATTCAAAATTGATTTTAAATTTGTCAAAATTGATTTTGAATTAGTCAAAATTAGCCTTTGATTTCTAAAGTCAAAATGGAATTAAAACTAGTCAAAATTAGAAGGGGTTAGGAAATTTTAATGGATAATATTTAAGTCATGGACTAAGTTGAGGTTAATGTTAAGTCTAGAAGTATTGGGTCAGACTCCTGAACCAGTCCTTGACCGAAATAGAAAATGTAGAAGCTGTTGGGATAAAATTTATAGTTTTGGTGATAACAAAAATAAGAAAAGAGTTGGACTTAAACGATGAATTTCGAATAATCTCTTCGAAGATATAACAAGTGCTAACAACAGTAATCAGGATTCGTTATCGGGTTGATTTAATTCGGGTTCTGAGACAGTTGGGTTATTGGATCAGTTATTCGGGTTATCAAGCAAAGCTTCGACAGATTGAAAGTGCTTTGAGAGTGGTCGTGCTGTCAACAGATATCGTCATTAGGAAATTTTGCTGTTAACAGCAATTGGAACAGTAGGTTGAACTTTCGAATAGAAGCTGTCAACAGTTTGAGTATCGAGGAATGGAGCAAAAGCTGTCGACAGCAAGGAGTTGAAGAATATATAAGAAACTGTAAATAGATATTGAAACAGTGCAAAGATCGCTTGCTGACAACAGTTGCGGTAATAGTGAAGTCAACGAGTTAAGTTTGACTGTCAGCAGTTTTGTTTGGTATATGGTAAGCAGTATTATATGTTTGCTGTCATCAGTTTGATCTACAGTATATGTTCAACAGTTATCGTAACAGTGAACGTTGCTTACAACAGCTATGTGTACAGTGAAATTTATCAAAAGATCATGACGTCATCTGTTCTCTCATCAGTCATTATAAGCAACGTTGTATCTTTTATCTTGAAGATTAAAAGGTTAAAAGGTATATCAACAGAAAAGATTTCAGGCACAATATTAAGAGATTCAAACAAGATCAAACATTCAAAAAGGAAAATATCTTCAAGATTGTACTATTGCCTGGAATTAAGGAGACAACGTGTGTACTAATTTAGGTAAATATTACAATGTACAGAGGCCGTTTCCCCATGTTTGCACAAATATAGAAAGAAGACAAATTGGCTCTGTGAGTGAGCAATTTACCTTTTAGTGGAGCAGGAATTACGGTGTACGATTTTGGCAGAAATTCAAACGGGATTCATTTCCTTTGGAGAATTAAATGACCGTTGCAATCGAAGACTATAAATACCAGCAGCAGTGTTGAAGAAAACATCCTTTGCTTTCAATCTATTGCGGTCACGCTGTCGAAATATTTTCTCAAGCCTACACTCTGTTGAAATCATTCAAGAAGGATCAAGACTCGAAGAATACACTTTCATTATTCATTGATAACCTTCGAGTCACTCTCTGGTTCATAGTGTTGAATCAAGTTTCTTTGTATTAGAAACCAGAGAGCTTACAGTCTCAAAATACATGTATTCATTGTATATCATTTGATTGAGTCTGTAACGAACTGGCTTTGTGAAGCAGTTCGAAAATACTGTTAAGGGTTGTAAACCAGCAGCGAAGTCGGCGTGGAATTTTTGTGAGTCTAGGAGTCCATACAAGTGTTGCTTGTGTGGGTGGGTGTTTGCAGAAGATCTGTAACCATCAAAGCCTTCTAGTAGTGATACCTTCCGAGGCGGAAGAAGGGGAGACGTAGGACATTGAAGTCCGAACTTCCAGAAACAAATTTCTGACCCTGCACTTTTACTTTACGCATTTACATATTATTTATTGCTTACTGTTCACGAGTCAATCGGTCGTTTTCCGCACAAATATTTGTGGCCGAGAAACTTGCATTAAAAAAAAAACTGAGATCCTTACGTTTGGTAACTCAAACTTAAGTTGAGCAGTGCTTGTAAAAACATCTTAAAAGATTTCAAAAATCGAAAGGAGTTCATTCAACCCCCCCCCCCCCTTCTGAACTCCTGTTTGCATTGTGATCCTATTTCTGGGACCATCAATTGGTATCAGAGCCTGCGATCTCAGTTATTGAACAGTTATCTTTTGTGTGTTCATATATTAATATGTCTATCTCTCACAACAAGATTCCTTTGTTTTCAATGGAAGAGTACGATGACTGGAAGATTAGGATGCAAGCACATCTGGCGGCCATGGATGATGACATGTGGTATGTCATCACAGAAGGACCGTTGAAAATCATGAAGCCTAATCTTGCTGTTGCCGTAACAAGTGGCGAGCCTCAGTTTCTTCTGAAAGCCAGACATGAGTACACTAATGAAGATAAGAAAAAGGCAAACCTCGATAACATGGCCAAGGACATCTTATTCAAACGCTGGACAAAGACAAGAACATGTTCAGCAAGAGCAAGAACTGCACGACTGCTAAAGACATATGGGATAAGTTAACCCAAATATGCAAAGGAAGTGATGAAACGAAAGAGAACAAGCTGACAGTGGCGCAGCAGAATTACGAGGCCATAAAGATGAAGGACGGGGAGACTATGACTGAGTTTGATGAAAGATTCAGTGCCATTGTGATCGAGTTGAGCAGCCTGGGCAAAGAATACAGTAACCAGGAGTTGGCCCTGAAAGTTATGAGAGCATTATCTAAAGAATGGGACGTAAAGACGATGGTCGTGAGGGAGTCCAAGGATCTGAACAAGATGGAGCTCCATGATTTATTTGCAAATCTGAAGGCCTATGAGTTGGAGCTCGAAACCAGATCAGAAGCGCCTTCAACATCCCAACCGACAAAAGCTCTTGCTGCTACAACCGTTGAACAGTGCTCACCCAGCACTAGCAAGTCAGCAGAGCAACTCAGCGACGACGCAATGTCCCTCTTCGTCAAGAATTTTGGGAAATTCATGAGAAGATCCTTCCAACCCTCATCTCCTTATAATAATTATAATAAATCTGATAAAGTATCTTCTGACTTGATATGCTATAACTGTGATCGTCCAGGTCATTTCGCTGCTGACTGCAACAGACCCAGAAAGGATGACAGATATAGACGCGACGACAAGAAGAATGAGAGATACAAAAGAGATGAGGATGATGAAGATAGAGCTGTTGATAGATCCAAAGACAAGTCCAAGGACAGATCTGCCGAGAGATCCAAGGATCGATCAAAGGACAGACGAATGAGGACCAGCAGCAACAAAAGATTCAGTCGGAAGCAGGATCGCAAAGTGCTGGTGGCCGAAGAAAGCACAAAAAGCTGGGCAGATAGTGATTCAGAATCATCCAGCAGCAGCTCTTCCTCAAGTGACAGTGAACAGGAGGAGGTTCACTGCCTGATGGCTGACCATGCAGAAGATGATGAGGTATTCGACTTTGCTAATACTGAATTTACACGTGAAGACCTTGTCGCTGCACTTAACGACATGGTCAAAGAGTACCAGAAGCTTTCTCATTCGTTCGAGGAAGCTAAAGCTGAAAACATAAGTCTGAAAAACAGTTCGACTGAATCAAGTTCTGATGAGCTAGAGGATGTTGACAGTTTGAAGACAGAGTTGAGTAGGCTAACAGTCGAGAATGAAATGTTGAAAGATGAAACCAGCGAGCTCAAACAGGAAATATTTGTATTGAAACAAGTTGTGAGCGCCTGGAACAATTCCGCCCGTAGACTTCATAAGCTGCAAGAAGACCAGAAACCTGACGGTGATAGAACTGGTCTTGGATTCAATAGCAGTAATAGCAGCGATGAAAGACCGAGTACTCAGTCACGGCCAACTTATGACAAGTTCAATAAAATTAGCTTTGTCAAAGAAAGCGTGACATAGTTGTGAATCGATGTCATTCGATGATCAGAACTCTCCAAAGCTGAATCAAGATGGAAAAGCTGGTATTGGCTATTCCGAACCTGAGGGTTCCAAGCCAAGCTGGCTAAAGAACAAATTGGATAAGGACAAGGCGAAAGCTGGACCTAAACCTTTTGTTCCCAACCAGCGATGGCGTAACTCGAAGAAGGTTAAATCGGGTTGGAAAAATTTTCAGCAGAGGAGAGGTCAATATGGTCAAAGTGTGAAGTCACAATTCAAGAAATCTCCACGTGATTTTGAACAGACCTTTGTGGATCCTAGAACTGGAAAACCCGTGAGGATTATTCAAGTCTGGGTCCCGAAAGGAGTAATCCAATCAGGACCCAAGTAAAATGGGGTACAAAAATTTGCTTTGTATGATTGCAGGGTTACAGGTACAAAGCACGGTGATAACGCACACGGTAACACTGTGGGTAAGGGTAAGCTTACCCATGGTAACATTTCTATTGCTGATATTTTAGTTGTTGATAACTTGCGTTACAATCTGATCAGTATCAGTCAGCTTTGTGACAAAGGTTTTCTTGTTAATTTTCAACAGCACACGTGCACTGTTCAGAACTCAAATGGTTTGGCCGTATTGGTGGGTAAAAGATCAGGAAATACCTACGTTATATATTGGTCAGAACATTTGAGAACTGAACAGCTATGTCTAACAGCTAACTCTTCCAAGAGTTGGCTGTGGCATCAGCGTATGAATCATATTGCATTTAAAATACTTGCTAGATTAAGTACGCATGATATGGTTACTGGACTGCCTAAAATCAGTTTTTCTAAGGACAAGATTTGTGATGCTTGTCAGCTGGGTAAGCAAATTAAATCTACTTTCAAAAATAAAGGCGGAAAACGTTCTACCCGTTGCCTTGAGCTTTTGCACATGGATCTCTTTGGTCCTGTTTGAGTCACTAGCTTATGGGGAACGTCCTACACCCTTGTAGTTGTTGATGATTTTACAAAATATACTTGGGTGCTGTTTTTAAAAGCAAAATCTGAAACCACCGACCAGCTGATAAAGCTTTTGAAACGTTTACAAAATGACAGATCTTGTTCAGTTAACCGGATAAGAAGTGATCGCGGTAATTTTAAATTGACTTCTTATTTGGATGACTTGGGGATAAAGCATGAGCTCTCAGCAGCGAGAACTCCTCAGCAAAACGGGTTAGCTGAAAGGAGAAACCGCACTCTAAAAGAGGCTGCTAGATCTATGATTGCATATTCCAGTGTTCCAATAAAATTCTGGGCAGAAGCAGTTAACACAGCATGCTATACTCAGAACAGATCTATGATAAATAGGATGCATGATAAAACTCCATATGAGATCTGGAATAGCAAGAAACTTGATATCTCTTATTTCAGGGTGTTTGGATGCAAGTGTTTCATACATAATAATGGTAAAAAGCATCTAACAACATTTGAACCTAAATCAGATGCAGGAATATTTTTAGGTTATTCTGCTGTCAACAAAGCCTATCGTGTGTTCAATATCAAGAATCTAACTGTTGAAAAATCTTCTCATATTGTATTCGATGAAACAAGTTTCAAATCCAATTCAGCAGCAAGCTTACACGACCTGTGCTCACGCTTGGAATCAACAAGTCTTGAAGAATCTGATGATGACATGTTGCCACAAGGACAAACTGCTGAATAACTATCAACAGTTCACACATCGCATAATATTGTCCAACACGAGCTGCCGACAGCAGGAGCAACAGTGATCAACGAACAACCAAATGTTGTTCCAACAGATAATGCTCCAAAAGACGATGTGCATACAGAGATCATTACTCAAACACCAACTGTTGACAGACAAGAGACAAATGCTCATCAACTGGTGTCAGCAAATGCACCTCTCGAGCAACAAACACAACAGTTGGAAGTTGACGCACATGCAAACGATGAAAATGACCAGCTGCTGTCAGCATATCCAAGCATTTCTATCCAGCCATCAACTCAGGGGGAACAAGAATTAATCCCTTTGGACCTGATCTCCAGTGGAATAAAAATCATCCACCTGAGCAAGTCATAGGTAACATTCAATCCCCTGTTAGAACACGAGGCCAGCTATCTCATGATTATTTTGATGCTGCGTTTCTGTCGCATATAGAACCTAAGGTTATTGATGAAGCCTTAGCTGACTCTAGTTGGATAGATGCAATGCAGGAAGAACTAAACCAATTTGAGCGCAATAAAGTATGGCAACTTGTACCTAAACCTAAAGGTCATTCAGTTATAGGAACTCGATGGGTCTTTAGGAACAAACTAAATGAAGATGGAATAGTAACTAGAAATAAGGCTAGACTGGTTGCACAAGGATTTAGGCAAATGGAAGGAATAGATTTCGATGAGACATTTGCACCAGTAGCTAGGCTAGAAGCTATCCGCATGTTCTTAGCTTATGCCGCATTTAAGGATTTTAAGGTATTTCAGATGGATGTCAAGAGTGCATTTCTTAATGGTGTCTTGACAGAGGAAGTGTATGTTGCACAACCTCCTGGCTTCATAGATCATACAAATCCAGATTTTGTTTACAAACTGGATAAAGCTCTATATGGGTTGAAGCAAGCACCCAGAGCTTGGTATGACACACTCACTAAGTTCCTGCTTGAACATCAATTCACAATAGGCACAGTTGATAAGACACTATTTAAGTTTGTGAAAGCTGACCATGTGTTACTTGTTCAAATATATGTTGATGATATTATATTGGGTCAACTAACCCCAAATTGTGCAAGAAATTCTCCAAGCTTATGCAGGATAAATTCGAGATGAGTATGATGGCGGAGCTCACATTCTTCTTGGGATTACAAGTTCGCCAGTTGGAGAATGCTATATTCATCAACCAGGCAAAATATAAAAAAGAGCTGCTGAAGAAATTTGGAATGGAGAATAGTTCCGCAGCAGCAACCCCAATGAGCTCCTCGATAAATCTAGACAAAGATGAAGCTGGAACCATCATTGAGGTATCATTGTATCGAGGCATAATAGGCTCCTTGCTTTACTTAACTGCTAGCAGACCAGACATCATGTTTGCTGTCTGTATGTGTGCTAGATTTCAAGCAGAGCCAAAGCAATCACACTATATTGCTGTTAAAAGAATCCTTAAATATTTAAAAGGCACTTCCAACGTGGATCTTTGGTATCCCAAGGACTCAGGCTTTCAACTAATCGGTTATAGTGATGCAGATTACGCAGGATGTAGGATTGATCGTAAAAGCACAAGTGGAACTTGCCAATTCTTAGGAGATCGATTGATTTCCTGGTTTAGTAAGAAGCAAACATCAATTGCCACGTCAACAACAGAATCCGAGTACTTAGCTGCTGGCAGCTGCTGTGCGCAGATTCTTTGGATACAACATCAATTAAAAGACTATGACATTGATGCTTCTGAAGAACCTATTCTATGCGACAACACAAGTGCTATAGCGATCACCCAGAATCCTGTGCTGCATTCAAGAACAAAACACATTGACATTAGGCATCACTTCATAAGAGACCGCGTAGTGAAGAAGGACGTCCGATTGGAGTATGTGTCGACGGAGCAACAAGTTGCTGACATCTTCACGAAGCCTCTACCCGACACTAAGTTTTCTTACTTTAGAAACATATTAGGTCTCTTAAAATTGCCATGAGATTGTCTGTGCGTTAACTAGTTTTGCAGGTTGAACAGCTTTGTTTACGTCAGCAATGAGTTCTTCTATTAAGGGGAACAGCAATGCTTGCGTAAGCTCCACCGTAAAGGAGAAAAATAGCAATGCTTACGTCAGTCACGAGTCTACGCTTCAAAGGAAACAGCAATGTTTACGTAAGCATTACTGATGTAAGTTATTTGTCTTAGGGGGAACATGGTTGCTGTTTTATTAAGCGTGACGTCGATTGAACAGAAGAGATCTGTCAACAGATATCTCGTGTATACAATTGATGCTTAATTGTTGACAGTTCCCGTTCCATCCCTATGATATATTAAAAACAGTTTTTCTTAGGTGTGATTATTTAAGTTTTTGCGCGTCAATATTTTAACCTTTTTCCCTGTACGGGTAAAATATTTTCAAAATCATTTCTTAAAATAGTACGCACCATGGATGATTGACGCGTGTTGTCCTTCACTCCAAGCGTCACACCAACATTCGTTATCTCTCCTAAACTCTTCGCATTCCATACTTACTTACACCGCCGCCATTTCTAACATTTCTTACTTTGCAAAATTACTCTCGTGCATTCTTGTGTTCTTGTGCTTTCGTATTTCTCTGTCGTAGAAATTTTGCGCAGGAACTCTTAAATCTCTCAAATTACTTTAATGGCTTCATCATCGTTCACCAATGCTTATCTGGTCGATTTCGAATCTGTTCTGAAGATTCCCGACCAAGAAGGCATGCAGAAAATGTTTAAAGCTCTGGAGAACAGTGGCCTGCATGGATTTCTTGGTTGTAAACCTGTGCTCTTTCTGTCGGAGATAGTCCAGTTCTTTGAGACAGCTCTCGTGCAGGACAATGATATTACTGGAGCCATTTCAGGCATGTACTTTACTATTACTCTCAAATCGATTACTGTGAAAGTGGGTTCATTGATGCTGTCACCAATGAACGTTTTCAGATGATGACAGCGATCCATTTTGGATTGAAAGTTAACTGAGGAAAGGTTTTGTTCAGCGTGTTGAAGGAAATGGTAGACAGATCAGTGAATAAGGCGAAAGGGTTTGGGGCTCAAATTTCTGTGTTGTCGAATAGTGACCCCGTACTGTCGATGGGTAACGCCACTCCCTTTCCAGCATCAAAGATCTTATCTCCCAAGGTCGTCCTCACATACATTACTGCTAATGAAACTGTCGATGCTCGTGGGAAATCGGAAGAAGGAGGCAAATCGCCTGTGGCCGTGGTGAAGAGGGCATCCAAGTCCAAGAAGAAATTGGAATCCTCTAGTGATGCCTCTGTATAGATTGTATCTGAAATAGTAGGGTCTAAGAAGAGACCAGCCGTTGTGGGTGAGGAACCGGTTATCGCTAAGAAAAAGCGCACGTCGAAGGGCAAGCCTCCCTCTTCCCAAGCAAGCCTTATCTCTATCGCACAGGGTGCGGTTCCTCTTCAAATGATTGAGCCAACCATTGCTGCCCCTGTTGACAAACCTCCTGCATCCAAACGTCAATCAAAGAGGAGGATATTTGTTCTACCGACGGTCTCAGAGGATGAGGATGAAGAGGACGCTGTGGAGGGAACTGTTGACAAAGTGAGCCACGTGCCTGCCTAGGTGGCACCTATTATGGATGATGTGGATATGATTATTGGCCAGGTCATTTCTGAGTATGCTGGTTTGTCAACAAATAAGACGGAACAGGGAGACAAGCATGTTGATGAGATAGACATTGGTGATGATTTTGATAAATGGTTGGATTCGTCGTTCCTGGATTTTGATTCTCGAGTTGATGAGCCAGTGGTGGCTTCAACCAATCTTGAGAAAGCTGTCAGCAGCACGCCTAATGTTGAAGAAGCTGACGACAGCCAAAGCATGGATATTCAAGGAACTATTGAACAAACTGGCGGCAGCACGAGTAAAGATGTTGTAGAAATTGTTGCGCCAGCTGCCAGCAGCAAAAAAAGTGCTGAGGAGCACATGTCTTTCGATGATAATCTGTTAAAAATTTCCAATGACATGTTGCTGCCATCAATTACTGCTGCGGAAGTCACCATGATCAGGCTTGGTGAATTCTCTTATATTGGGGACAAGGGAAAAGCTGTACTGGTATAGGATGAACAGATTACAGAAAACCCTGCTGCGAAATTGTTGCTTTGATTTGCAGAGATGTTGAAGTTTTGGTTCGGGTGCGTGATAGCGTGATGAAAGCTGTTGTTGATTTCTTTGCCACATTCAGTCTTAATACTATGCCTGATATGGAATCGTTGAAGGATTTGAAAGATAAAGAAAAGTTGATGATGGAGTGGGCAGAGACCAATACACTGGCGACCGCTGTAAGGAGGCAAATGTATGTTCTTACAAATTATCGAGAAATGCTCCTGCGCACATTTTTGGAATCTTATCGCAGATATCTTGTACTTGATCAACCATGGACTGATATGGCCGTCCAAGTTATTAGTTGTTGTCTGCTGCTCACTCTAAATCTCTTGAAGATTTCAAAGCACGGCAACAAGAGCACAAAATTGAAATGGTACAACCAAACTCCTCTCTTCCTGTCATTTATTCCATTGACCGTAGTGGTGTTCGTCTTGCTCATTTTTACTCCATCGCAAAATCTATTTGTTGGGTGCGACCAATGGTGTTGATAGATGAAGTCTGGACGCCCCTTCAAGGGTCTGGTTATTGGAGGAGCAATTGCAAGTTGTCACATTTTGTAGATAGGAAGAGGCTTCCTGTGAGTGTGGTTGCAGAAAATTTTGATTCCCAGGTTTCCTTGATAGAGCCTGCACGATATTGGGGAGCAGCCCCTTTGCTGATAAAAATTTGGGCATGGCAACAAGTTTGTACAGAGGCTATTCAGTTTAGTGTTTCTGGGCGTCTGAGGCCTGCCAGTTTTTCTTCAGATATAGTTATAGGAAATTTAGGTGTTGAGCGGTTGCCAGATTACTTTCTAGATGATTTTGAACAAGGTGTAAATACCGATTATTTTGTAGAATTTCTTAGTGGTTCCAGTGGTCAATCCGGTTCAGAATTTGATTCAGCGTCTTCTAGTGGAGATATAGTGTACAGGTCTCCATATCCCTCGGATTATGCTTATGCCTTAGGACCACCAATTATGTCGCCTACTGTCCAGGAGGAGAGACTATATTTTGTACTGAGTCCCGATTCTTCTCCTGCCGCTTCTCCTCAACAGTAATCTTCTTCTTCCTCCTCTTCTGACGTATCTTTACATTTCGACTCTACGGATTTACCTGTGCATGACCACGCAAATACTCAGGCATCCGCACCCGTTGATTCTAATGTGTTTACCAATGCTCTTGACGATCTCAGATCATCTATTTCTCAGCGCATTCATGAGTCTACCTACGAAATACTATCCAAGGTCAATGATGTTGAATTTAGTGTTCAAGGGGATCTTCTAAAACAGCAAGCCTGGCTTCGCCAAACTTTTCAGAATGCTTGTGAGGTTCTTGAGAGGCAGAGTACGCAAATGAATGATCTCAAGAAAGGCTTGATGTCTCCAGTCGGCACAATCTTTCAAGATTTATTCGATATCAAGAAGAATCAAAGAGCACAAGAGGCCAAGCTAAATGCGTTGGATGGGCAAGTGGCTGCCATCAGAAATGAACAGTTGGAGTTTCAAAACAAAATATCAGCGGATCTTCTGAGTCTTTCCACCCAATTTGCTGAGATCGTCGACTATATTCGCGACGATGATGCCAAAAAGGGGGAAGGTGGAATTAGCAGCCGCCCTCCTCCTGTTCGTGTGGAGCGCCGCCCTTTGCCTACTCCTCAATCACCTCGTGATGTTGCTGGTGGCAGTAGTGCGGTGAGAACACCAACTTTTCCACGCACTACTGGAACTTTT
>KV012857.1:370684-419262 GCA_001598015.1 Dorcoceras hygrometricum
AGACGCCTATCATGTAGAGTCTCAATGACGTTTCGAGTCGTGAGGACTAATCTGTACAACCAAGACCTCGGACTTATCCACTCAACAAATGGTAACCACTTGGAAAGTCCGAAGAAGGGTAGTTCGATAGATCACCAGGTCACTATCTATCTGCATGCTCAGAACATCACAATGTTTCCTACCAATGAAACATGATACTTCGCATCGCAGATACTAGTCTCGAACTCGGGTGGCCTTATCCTAATTTTGACGTCCCAATCGACTAGGAACATGTTCAGAATACACAGCGACTATTAGATGTGTTTCATGATAGCCGTCATACCCACTATCACATCTAACATACGCTTTAGTGCATTCTAGGTCTTTACTCAACGCAATTGTAAATCATTACACATATAATGAAAGTAAAAAACGCCATATAAATAAATGCGAATATCATATATAAAGATTGTCATATACAAGAGTCTATAAACCCACACGCCACAAGTTGGCTAGTTGGGCATCTACTCTAACATACTTTGATGCTGCGTTTCTGTCGCATATAGAACCTAAGGTTATTGATGAAGCCTTAGCTGACCCTAGTTGGATAGATGCAATGCAGGAAGAACTAAACCAATTTGAGCGCAATAAAGTATGGCAACTTGTACCTAAACCTAAAGGTCATTCAGTTATAGGAACTCGATGAGTCTTTAGGAACAAACTAAATGAAGATGGAATATTAACTAGAAACAAGGCTAGACTGGTTGCACAAGGATTTAGGCAAATGGAAGGAATAGACTTCGATGAGACATTTGCACCAGTAGCTAGGCTAGAAGCTATCCGCATGTTCTTAGCTTATGCCGTGTGTTACTTGTTCAAATATATGTTGATGATATTATATTTGGGTCAACTAACCCCAAATTGTGCAAGAAATTCTCCAAGCTTATGCAGGATAAATTCGAGATGAGTATGATGGGGGAGCTCACATTCTTCTTGGGATTACAAGTTCGCCAGTTGGAGAATGGTATATTCATCAACCAGGCAAAATATACAAAAGAGCTGCTTAAGAAATTTGGAATGGAGAATAGTTCCACAGCAGCAACCCCAATGAGATCCTCGATAAAGCTAGAAAAAGATGAAGCTGGAACCGTCATTGAGGTATCATTGTATCGAGGCATAATAGGCTCCTTGCTTTACTTAACTGCTAGCAGACCAGACATCATGTTTGTTGTCTGTATGTGTGCTAGATTTCAAGCAGAGCCAAAGCAATCACATTATATTTATGTTCAAAGAATCCTTAAATATTTAAAAGGCACTTCCAACGTGGGTCTTGGGTATCCCAAAGACTCAGGCTTTCAACTAATCGGTTATAGTGATGCAGATTACGCAGGATGTAGGATTGATCGTAAAAGCACAAGTGGAACTTGCCAATTCTTAGGAGATCGGTTGATTTCCTAGTTTAGTAAGAAGCAAACATCAATTGCCACGTCAACAGAAGAAGCCGAGTACTTAGCTGCTGGCAGCTGCTGTGCGCAGATTCTTTGGATACAACATCAATTAAAAGACTATGGCATTGATGCTTCTGAAGCACCTAGCGATCACCCAGAATCGTGCTGCATTCAAGAACAAAACACATTGACATTAGGCATCACTTCATAAGAGACCACGTAGTGAAGAAGGACGTCCGATTGGAGTATGTGTCGACGGAGCAACAAGTTGCTGACATCGTCACGAAGCCTCTACCCGACGCTAAGTTTTCTTACTATAGAAACATATTAGGTCTCTTAGAATTGCCATGAGATTGTCTGTGCGTTAACTAGTTTTGCAGGTTTAACAGCTTTGTTTACGTCAGCAATGAGTTCTTCTATTAAGGGGAACAGCAATGCTTGCGTAAGCTCCACCGTAAAGGAGAAAAACAGCAATGCTTACGTCAGTCACGAGTCTATGCTTCAAAGGAAACAGCAATGTTTACGTAAGCATTACTGATGTATGTTATTTGTCTTAGGGGGAACATGGTTGCTGTTTTATTAAGCGTGACGTCGATTGAACAGAAGAGATCTGTCAACAGATATCTCGTGTATACAATTGATGCTTAACTGTTGACAGTTCCCGTTCCATCCCTATGATATATTAAAAACAGTTTTTCTTAGGTGTGATTATTTAAGTTTTGGCGCGTCAATATTTTAACCTTTTTCCCTGTACGGGTAAAATATTTTCAAAATCTTTTCTTAAAATAGTACGCACCATGGATGATTGACGCGTGTTGTCCTTCACTCCAAGCATCACACCAACATTCGTTATCTCTCCTAAACTCTTCGCATTCCATACTTACTTACAGCGCCGCCATTTCTAACATTTCTTACTTTGAAAAATTACTCTCGTGCATTCTTGTGTTCTTGTGCTTTCGTATTTCTCTTTCGCAGAAATTTCGCGCAGAAACTCTTAAATCTCTCAAATTACTTTAATGGCTTCATCATCGTTCACCAACGCTTATCTGGTCAATTTCGAATCTGTTCTGGAGATTCCCGACCAAGAAGGCATGCAGAAAATGTTTAAAGCTCTGGAGAACAGTGGCATGCTTGGATTTCTGGGTTGTAAACCCGTGCTCTTTCTGTCGGAGATAGTCCAGTTCTTTGAGACAGCTCTCGTGCAGGACAATGATATTACTAGAGCCATTTCAGGCAAGTACTTTACTATTACTCCATCTCTGCCAACCGAAGGGATTTCAAACTTCTCTGATGTTCCCAAGAATCAAGTGTGCTATGCTAGACGCATCTTTTCTCTATCTGGAGAGCATGTCGAAGCATGAGTATCGCTTGTTGAATGATATTTTGGCCAAATCGATTACTGTGAAAGCGGGTTCTTTTGATGCTGTCACCAATGAACGTTTTCAGATGATGACAGCGATCCATTTTGGATTGAAAGTTAACTGGGGAAAGGTTTTGTTCAGCGTGTTGAAGGAAATGGTAGACAGATCAGTGAAGAAGGCGAAAGGGTTTGGGCCTCAAATTTCTGTGTTGTTGAATAATGACCCCGTACTGTCGATGGGTAACGCCACTCCCTTTCCAGCATCAAAGATCTTATCTCCCAAGGTCGTCCTCACATACATTACTGCTAATGAAACTGTCGATGCTAGTGGGCAATCGGAAGAAGGAGGCAAATCGCCTGTGGCCGTGGTGAAGAGGGCATCCAAGTCCAAGAAGAAATTGGAATCCTCTAGTGATGCCCCTGTAGAGATTGTATCTGAAACAGTATGGTCTAAGAAGAGACCAGCCGTTGTGGGTGAGGAACCGGTTATCGCTAAGAAAAAGCGCACGTCTAAGGGCAAGCCTCCCTCTTCCCAAGAAAGCCCTATCTCTATCGCACAGGGTATGGTTCCTCTTCAAATGATTGAGCCAACCATTGCTGCCCCTGTCGACAAACCTCCTACGTCCAAACGTCAATCAAAGAGGAGGATATTGGTTCTACCGACGGTCTCAGAGGATGAGGATGAAGAGGACGCTGTTGAGGGAACTGTCGACAAAGTGAGCCACGTGCCTGCCCAGGTGGCACCTATTATGGATGATGTGGATATGATTATTGGCCAGGTCATTTTTGAGTCTGCTGGTTTGTCAACAAATAAGACGGAACAGGGAGACAAGCATGTTGATGAGACGGACATTGGCGATGATTTTGATAAATGGTTGGATTCGTCGTTCCCGGATTTTGATTCTCGAGTTGATGAGCCAGTGGTGGCTTCAACCAATCTTGATAAAGCTGTCAGCAGCACGCATAATGTTGAAGAAGCTGACGACATCCAAAGCATGGATATTCAAGGAACTGTTGAACAAACTGGCGGCAGCACGAGTAAAGATGTTGGAGAAATTGTTGCGCCAGCTGCCAGCAGCAAGAAAAGTGCTGAGGAGCACATGTCTTTCGATGATATTATGTTACAAATTTCCAATGACATGTTGCTACCCTCAATTACAACTGCGGAAGTCACCATGATCAGGCTTGGTGAATTCTCTTCTATTGGGGACAAGGGAAAAGCTATACTGGTAGAAAACCCTGCTAGCGAAATTGTTGCTTTGATTTGCAGAGATGTTGAAGTTTTGGTTCGGGTGCGTGATAGCGTGATGAAATCTGTTGTTGATTTCTTTGCCTCATTCAGTCTTAATACTATGCCTGATATGGAATCGTTGAAGGATTTGAAAGAGAAAGAAAAGTTGATGATGGAGTGGGCAGAGACCAATATACTGGCGACCGCTGTAAGGAGGCAAATGTATGTTCTTACAAATTATCGAGAAATGCTCCTGCGCACATTTTTGGAATATTATCGCAGATATCTTGCACTTGATCAACCATGGACTGATATGGCCGTCCAAGTTATTAGTTTGTTGTCTGCTGCTCACTCTAAATCTCTTGAAGATTTCAAAGCACAGCAACAAGAGCACAAAATTGAAATGGTACAACCAAACTCCTCTCTTCCTGTCATTGATTCCATTGACCGTAGTGGTGTTCGTCTTGCTCATTTTTACTCATCGCAAAATCTATTTGTTGGGTGCGACCAATGGTGTTGATAGATGAAGTCTGGACTCCCCTTCAAGGTTCTGGTTATTGGAGGAGCAATTGCAAGTTGTCACTTTTTGTAGATAGGAAGAGGCTGCCTGAGAGTGTGGTTTCAGAAAATTTTGATTCCCAGGTTTCCTTGATAGAGCCTGCATGATATTGGGGAGCAGCCCCTTTGCTGATTAAAATTTTTGCAAGTTGTCACTTTTTGTAGATAGGAAGAGGCTGCCTGAGAGTGTGGTTTCAGAAAATTTTGATTCCCAGGTTTCCTTGATAGAGCCTGCATGATATTGGGGAGCAGCCCCTTTGCTGATTAAAATTTTGGCATGGTAACAAGTTTGTACAGAGGCTATTCAGTTTAGTGTGTCTGGTCGTTCTGAGGCCTGCCAGTTTTTCTTCAGATGTAGTTATAGGAAATTTAGGTGTTGAGCGGTTGCCAGATTACTTTCTAGATGATTTTGAACAAGGTGTAAATACCGATTATTTTGTAGAATTTCTTAGTGGTTCCAGTGGTCAATCCGGTTCAGAATTTGATTCAGCGTCTTCTAGTGGAGATACAGTGTACAGGTCTCCATCTCCCCCGGATTATGCTTATGCCTTAGGACCACCAATTCTGTCGCCTACTGTCCAGGAGGAGATACTATATTTTGTATAGAGTCCCGATTCTTCTCCTGCCGCTTCTCCTCAACAAGAATCTTCTTCTTCCTCCTCTTCTGACTTCTCTTTACACTTCGACTCTGCGGATTTACCTGTGCATGACCGCGCAAATACTCAGGCATGCGCACCCGTTGATTCTAATGTGTTTACCAATGCTCTTGACGATCTCAGATCATCTATTTCTCAGCGCATTCATGAGTCTACCTGCGAAATACTATCCAAGGTCAATGATGTTGAATTCAGTGTTCAAGGGGATATTCTAAAACAGCAAGCCTGGCTTCGCCAAACTTTTCAGAATGCTTGTGAGGTTCTTGAGAGGCAGAGTACGCAAATGAATGATCTCAATAAAGGCTTGATGGTTCCAGTCGGCACAATCTTTCAAGATTTATTCGATATCAAGAAGAATCAAAGAGCACAAAAGGCCAAGATAAATGCGTTGGATGGGCAAGTGGCTGCCATCAGAAATGAACAGCTGGAGTTTCAAAACAAAATATCAGCGGATCTTCTGAGTCTTTCCACCCAATTTGCTGAGATCGTCGACTATATTCGCGGCGGTGATTCCAAAAAGGGGGAAGGTGGAAGTAGCAGCCGCCATCCTCCTGTTCGTGTGGAGCGCCGCCCTTTGCCTACTCCTCAATCACCTCGTGATGTTGCTGGTGGCAGTAGTGCGGTGAGAACACCAACTTTTCCACGCACTAATGGAACTTTTGCAGAAAGAGCTGAACAGGCGCGGAGACACATTATAGAGAGCGGACAAGCTATCACTTTAGAAGAGGCCGTGGAAAGAGTTCGTCAGACAGATATTCAGGAGTCAGATAGAGTGCAAAGAGAAAGAGATAGGGCATGGAGAGAAAAGAGACAACACAGAAGTAGTTCCTCTAAAAGGAGACGAGGATTTTGATTAAAATTTCTTTTGTACAAATCTTATGTACAATTCTTCCTGTTTAATGAAAAATTGCACTCCAGCAGTTCGTGTGCAATTTATCTTTGTCTATATATCTATCGCGGGTGCTGAAGTTTTGTCATCACCCAAAAGGGGGAAATTGTTGGGATAAAATTTATAGTTTTGGTGATAACAAAAATAATAAAAGAGTTGGACTTAAACGATGAATTTCGAATAATCTCTTCGAAGATATAACAAGTGCTAACAACAGTAATCGGGATTCGTTATCGGGTTGATTTAATTCGGGTTCTGAGACAGTTGGGTTATTGGATCAGTTACTCGGGTTATCAAGCAAAGCTTCGACAGATTGAAAGTGCTTTGAGAGTGGTCGTGTTGTCAACAGATATCGTCATTAGGAAAGTTTGTTGTTAACAGCAATTGGAACAGTAAGTTGAACTTTCGAATAGAAGCTGTCAACAGTTTGTGTATCGAGGAATGGAGCGAAAGCTGTCGACAGCAAGGAGTTGAAGAATATATAAGAAACTGTCAATAGATATTGAAACAGTGCAAAGAACGCTTGCTGACAACAGTTGCGGTAATAGTGAAGTCAACGAGTTAAGTTTGACTGTCAGCAGTTTTTTTTGGTATATGGTAAACAGTATTATATGTTTGCTGTCATCAGTTTGGTCTACATTATATGTTTTCAACAGTTATCGTAACAGTGAACGTTGCTTACAATAGCTATGTGTACAGTGAAATTTATCAAAAGATCATGACGTCATCTGTTCTCTCATCAGTCATTATAAGCAACGTTCTATCTTTTATCTTGAAGATTAAAAGGTTAAAAGGTATATCAACAAAAAAGATTTCAGGCACAAGCTTAAGAGATTCAAATACGATCAAACATTCAAAAATGAAAATATCTTCAAGCTCGTACTATTGCCTGGAATTAAGGAGACAGCGTGTGTACTATTTTGGGTAAATAGTACAATGTACAGAGGCCATTTCTCCATGTTTTCACAAATATAGAAAGAAGACAAATTGGCTCTATGAGTGAGCAATTTACCTTTTAGTGGAGCAGGAATTACGATGTACGATTTTGGCAGAAATTCAAACGGGATTCATTTCCTTTGGAGAATTAAATGACCGTTGCAATCGAAGACTATAAATACCAGCAGCAGTGTTGAAGAAAACATCCTTTGCTTTCAATCTATTGCGGTCACGCTGTCGAAATATTTTCTCAAGCCTACACTCTATTGAAATCATTCAAGAAGGATCAAGACTCGAAGAATACACTTTCATTATTCATTGATAACCTTCGAGTCACTCTCTGGTTCATAGTGTTGAATCAAGTTTCTTTGTATTAGAAACCAGAGATCTTACAGTCTCAAAATACGTGTATTCATTGTATATCATTTGATTGAGTCTGTAACAATCTGGCTTTGTGAAGCAGTTCGAAAATACTGTTAAGGGTTGTAAACCAGCAGCGAAGTCTGCGTGGAATTGTTGTGAGTCTAGGAGTCCATACAAGTGTTGCTTGTGTGGGTGGGTGTTTGCAGAAGATCTGTAACCATCAAAGCCTTCTAGTAGTGATACCTTCCGAGGCGGAAGACGGGGAGACGTAGGACATTGAAGTCCGAACTTCCAGAAACAAATTTCTGACCCTGCCACTTTTACTTACGCATTTACATATTATTTATTTCTTACTGTTCACAAGTCAATCGGCCGTTTTCCGCACAAATATTTGTGGCCGAGAAACTTGCATTAAAAAAAAACTGAGATCCTTAAGTTTGGTAACTCAAACTTAAGTTGAGCAGTGCTTGTAAAAACATCTTAAAAGATTTCAAAAATCGAAAGGAGTTCATTCAACCCCCCCCCCTTCTCGAACTCCTGTCTGTATTGTGATCCTATTTCTGGGACCATCAGAAGCTCGTAAATGTATATTTCATTATATATTTAGTATTATTTGTACGTAAATATTTTAAAGTAAAGAATTAAATATACATTGACGGGCTAAGTCTTTTAAATTTCATGGTTTTAAGATCATGCACGTCATGTTTTAACGTTATTTTATTACAAGTATGTGTTTGCATGTGATTTTATTAGTATGTACTCTGTTATGATATAAGATAGAGCATGCTGAGCCTCTAGGCTCACTAGGTTTAAATGATGCAGGTGATGTAACGTCCCGAAATTCAGATTTTACGTGAGAATGAGTGCATGACTAGGGGGTAAATATTTTTAGATGATTACATACCATCTTTTATAATTTATTTATGATTTTATGATGCATGATGTGCATGTTTTGTTTTTTAGCCTGTTTGAGTTACGGACGCATGGACGAGATTAGGATCGATCGGATTGAAAATAATTTGAGATTTTTAAGTTATGAGATTTTTAAGAATGTAATTATTTTATTTAAGCAATAATTTCTGAAACTTGAGTTTTTATGATTATTTTGGAGGTAAACCCGTTTTTCGCCTATACGGGCTGGTATATTGAGTTTTTAGGTGTTTTAAAATATGAGGATGTCTTGATTTCGAAAATATTTAATCTTTAAAGCCAAGAAATTATCTTTTCAATTAATTAGAGGGGCAAGCTAGTCATTTTCTCCCCTTTTTCCTAATTAAACCCATAGGGGTCAATTGTGTCACACATTATTTTTCATAACTCACAATTTACACTTAACCTAGCCTCCACAACACACACCACCCATCCCTCCCTTCCCCTCACACTCAAAGTTTCGAAATTATCAATTCCTTGGTGAGTTTTGGTGATCCAAAGCCGGTGGTGCCCCGATCTCGAGTCTACAACGTCGGTCTCGCAGATAGCTAACTCCAACCAAACCAAACATGTAATATCTATTCTTTTTCTCACCATTTAAGCCATAGTAAACTGTTTTTAAAGGTTAATGCATTAATTGTATGTGATTTATTCAGATCTATGCATAATGTTTGAGATCCATGCATGTTTCATAGTTTTCAAAATGTAGTTGATTCGTTTCTTGTGATGCTTCGGTGATATACGCTTCATGGGGCTAGATTTTGGTTCAAGGGTGGTCCAAGTAGTTAGTTCATCAAGTTAGGATCACGTAGGTTCAAACGGAAGTGATTTGGTTAAGGAATGAATAAGTTATGAATTTAATGATCAGCACGTGTCCTGGCTTGTCGTCTGTGCATGACAGTAGAGTTGTTTGAGTTGTGTACGTAGATCCATATGGTTTGTGTGGTCAAGATTGATTTCAAGGGATAAATTATTGAGTTAGAGTCACGTAGGTCCAAACGGGAAGCAATTTGGTCAAGTAATGAATTAGTTATGAATTTTATGGCTAGCACGTGTCCTGGTTGCAGTCTACGCACGGGCAGTGAGTTTGCGAGCATCGGGTTGGTCATGTACTGAATTGTTTTTGAGTTTTGTTGTTCCCGTGACTATATTGAGTTAGGGTGATGTGGTTCGAAACAGGGAGTGATTTGGTTAAGATTTTTAATGATTTGTACCGTTTTGTCGCTCGAAATGAGCCTTGTCGGGTTATTTTGTGAAAATTAAGATTTCGAGAGAGTTTGCCAAAGTTCATGGATGATTTTATTTGATGTTTTAAGCATATTTTAAGATGTTTTCCAGTATTTTTAGAAATTATTTGATTTTTGGGATTTTTTTATCAATTTTAGCGTATTGGGCCGAATTTTAAAGTCAAAATTTTAAAGTCAAAATCCTTTTATTTATGGGCTTAATACTTTTATCAAATTTTAAAGTCAAATTTTGGCCATTGGGGATTTTTATTTGGTCAATTGGTCTTTATTAGTCAAATTTTATATGTTTGAATTTTTTAGCAAATGATGGAATAAATCATAAATTTTAAAGGTTTAATTTTATGTCTTGGACCGGCCGGTTCAGTTGGACCGGTTTGACTGGTTCTATTAGACCGGGTCGATTCGTCGTTTGTCGAGTCAATATTTTTAAAATTGGTCCGAGTTATTTTAATTATGGACTAAATGATTAGCATGTGTGATTTTTAAATTGTCATGGTTTGACCGGATCGATTTATCGAGTCTCGAGTTAAATGTTATAAAATCGATCCAAGTTATTTTAATTGTGGACCTGTTATTTTTAATTTTAAGTCAAGGGCCCAAATTTTAAAGAAAATAGCCAGATGTTTTAAAATTGAGTCAAACTTTTAAAATAATTAAAGTTATGTTTATTTTTAAATCTTTAGTAAAACTTTGGGGTCTTTTGTTTTTTAATAAGTCAAAATTGATTTTTAAATTGGTCAAAATCGGCTATTGGGATCAAAATTGATTTAAATTGATTTTAAAGTCAAAAAATTTGTTTTAAATAAGTCAAAATTGATTTTAAATTAGTCAAAATCGATTTGAAATTAGTCAAAATTAGCCTTGATTTCTAAAGTCAAAAGTTAATTAAAATAGTCAAGATTTTAAAAAAGGTGAACATTCGATTCATTGACTATGTTAAGAGCGATGACTAGTCTAGAAGTAGTGGGCCAGGCCCCGGGCCAATTCCTTGACCGAATTATAAAATGTAGAAGCCCTTGAATGTATATTTAATCATATATGTTATGTACGTAAATGCTTTAAAGGAAAGGATTAAATATACATTAACGGGCTAAGCTTTTAAACTTGCTAAATTTTACGAATTCATGCATCATGAATGTTTTATGAATGTCAACGGCATGTTCTTTTAAAAGACAAAACACGAGGGATTGAATGATTTGTGACAACTTATGATGAGGGGATGCGGGATACCGGGTCCGTTGAACTTCTGTTAATGTATTACGAGCTTATGGATCCATGTGTTGATATCATGGTGAAGTGGCAGCATAGAGATGTGACATATAGGGATCCCGGCTCGAGGTCGAGTGAACCACACCGCCACGTACGTTGGTTTATAGATTGATCAATCGACTATGGTCACATTTCAGGATACGAATCATATGTTTTTCATGTTATGTTATTCCATGCCTTATATATGTTACATGTTATATTACGATATGAAACGTATGAAACAATGTTTTAAGATCATGCACTCATTCATGTTTTAACGTTTTTTACTACAAGTATGTGCTTGCATGCGATTTTATTAGTATGTACCTTGTTATGATATAAGATAGAGCATGCTGAGTCTCTATGCTCACTAGGTTTAAATGGTGCAGGTTATGATCCTGCTGAGTTTACCCCGACTAGCGGTGAGGACCTCTGAGCGCCTGCTGCAGCAGTACCCCGTGACCGCCTTTATATTCCACTTCTGTTATGATACATTTTTCAGATGTTGCTTTTAAACATGTTCACTTTCAGTATTTTTACTCAGTTGATTTTAATTCTGGTTGGATGTTTTAACTTTTTTAAATATTCCCTTATTTATGTTTGAAGTATGGGTGAGAAAATGATTTAGAAATGTTTTAAAAGGGAACGAGCCATACTTTAAATTTAAGTATTCCGCATATGTTTTAAAAAGAAAAACAAATTCTAGAGTCTGGTTCGTTTCAGGTGATGACCCTGCTGAGTTCACCCCGACTGGCGGTGAGGACATCAGAGCACCTGCTGCAGCAGTATCCCGTGACCGTAGCGATGTTATTCTTTGTGATGATATATTTTTAGTATGATGGTTTTAAACACGTTCAGTTCCAGTATTTTTACTCAGTTGGTTTTTAACAGTACATATGTCTTGACGTTTTTATTATTTCGTTATTTATGTTTATAAGTATTGTAGAGAAAATGGTTTAGAAATGTTTTAAAAAGGGAACGAGCCATACATTCATGTATGTATTCCGCATATGTTTAAAAAAAATTTCTAGAGTCTGGTTCGTTTCATTCAGTGACTTATATCTTATTATATCTGATCTGAATGTTCCCCCTAAGCTGAGGATCTCCCGTAATGTTAAGATAAAATTTATAAGTTTTGGTGATAACAAAAACAAGACTAAGAACTTAACATAAGACTCAGATCTGGACCCTAAGTATTCGCACTGAAGAGAAGAAAATATTTCAGATCTGGACATCATGTTATTGAGACCAGTATTTCAGAGCAGATAAGATTTGGATATCAGATCTCAGTTATCGGGTTGAAGACTTTGTTTCAGAGATTATCAGATTTGAGTATTCAGATGTATAGAGAAATTCAGATTTCAGTTAGGAGCCTATGAGATTTGAGTTCTCGGGTTGATTCAGTTATCGGGTCCGTATTTCAGATTTGAAGGTATCAGATTTGAATCAAAGGTTACGGTAACAAATCCGAGTATATGCGTTCAGATGTAAACAAAATCTACACAGGGTTCTTCAGACTTCAGATTTGATAACGTTTCAGTATTACGAGAAGAGCAGTACAGTTTTTAGATGTGAGATAGAGCGTTGATTCTGTAATAGTACAAAAGTGGGATATCTCGGATGTGATGACTATACGTGTAAGATAATATTCTTTGTAGCCATTCACAAAGGAAAGATAGCAGTACTCAGATTTCTATGTTATAGCAGATGTGAGCTTTGGAATCCGTCAGATGGTATTAGTTGATTATTTGAGAGAAACCAACGGTCACAACTTGAATTAAGGAAACAAGATCAAAGCTATTTTGAGTAAAATCGTGCATTACAGAGAGTGATTGATACGCTGTGTACCCGGTTTGGTAAACAAGTCAATCAAGCCTTGACACCGCAGATTACCTTGTGCACAGCGTTAATGGAGATACGATGAACATATGCCAAGGGATTTGTTTCTACTGACCGTTGAGATTGAAGAATATAAATAGCTCAAGATTTCAAACATCGAAGCTCTCTTGGTGTCTCGGTCGATCTCATCTTGCATACTCTCACGCTCTCAAATTTCTGGAAACTTTACATCGCAAGATATTCTAAGTCCCAGTATTCAAATCTTGAAAAACTCTCAAGTTCAAGCCTTCGAGATATCTTCTGGTTTACAATTATAAATCGAGTTTCTTTGTCATAGAAACCAGAACATATACAGTACTCAATTATATCGTATTCATTGTATCATTCATATTGAGTCTGTAACAAACGTGCTACGTGAAGCCGTTTGAGAATCTTTCATTCAATTGTCTTCCGCAGTGTTATCTGCATGTACTTGGAGTTTCTAGGAGTTCACTTGGAGCGAAACTCAGTGATCGGGTGTCTACAGCGTCTGTATTCATCAAAGTCTTCTAGTGGAACCTTCCTATAATGGAAGAAGGGGAGAAGTAGTATTTGATATCCGAACTTCCATAAATAAACTCTTGATCCCTGCACTTTTACTTTATATGCATCGTATTTATTTATTTCATACTGTTCACTGATAGCTCGGTTTCTTTCCGCACATTTTTATTGTTAACCGTGAGATCAGACTTATACTGGGAACCTCAGATCTGGTAACTCAGATCTGAGTTTAGCGAAGGCTTGTAAAACGTTTTTAAGGTTTCGAAAAATTTAAAATCCAAGGAGTTAATTCAACCCCCCCCCCTTCTGAAGTCCTAGACCTATTTTCGATCCTAATTGATCCTATCAATTGGTATCAGAGCCTGTGCTTCTCAGTCATTGAACAGTTTTACCTTCTGTGCTTTTATATTTCAATATGTCGACTTCTCACAAAAAAATTCATATGTTTTCGAAGGAGGAGTATGACGACTGGAAGATTAGGATGCAAGCTCACTTGGCAACGTAAGACGATGACATATGGTTCGTTATCACAGATGGACCCATGAAGATAATGAAGCCAACACTGCAGTAGCTATAACTGAAGGAGCACCTCAGTGGGTGGAAAAGAACCGACATGAATATACAACTGAGTACAAGAAAAAGGCCCATATGGACAATGTGGCGAAGGACATTCTGTACAAGACGCTGGACAAGAACATGTTCAGCAAAATCAAAACCCGTGCTACAGCAAAGGAGATTTGGGAGAATGCGAGGGCAATGATGAAACCAAGGAGAACAAATTGACCGTGGCCCAGCAAAAGTATGAGTCGATAAAGATGCGAGATGGAGAGACCATGGCTGAGTTCGATGAAAGATTTAGTGTTGTTGTAATAGAGCTGACCAGTCTTGGCAAGGAATACACTAACAGAGAACTGGCTCTCAAGGTGATGAGAGCGCTGCCTAGGGAGTGGTATGTCAAGACCATGGCGATGCGGGAGTCCAAAGATCTAAATAACTTGAGCTCCATGATCTGTTTGCAAATCTGAAAGCCTATGAGTTTGAGCTGGAGACCAGATCTGAGGCTGGACCGTCAACATCTCAACCAACAAAAGTTCTTGCAGCAGCAACATCTGAACAGTGCTCTCCAAGCACTAGCAAGTCTGCTGAACATCTGAGCAATGACATCATGTCCCTCTTCGTCAAGAAGTTTGGGAAATTCATGAGAAGATCCTCTAACCCTTATTTTAATTATAACAAATCTAAAAAGATAACTACTGATATGAATTGTTATAATTGCGGTCATCCACGACATTTTGCTGCTGATTGTAACAGGCCCAAGAAGGAGGACAGATCCAAGAGGGATGAGAAGAAAGACGATAGATCTAAAGAAATATCCAAAGAGATAAGGATGAGGACCAGGTCATCCACGACATTTTGCTGCTGATTGTAACAGGCCCAAGAAGGAGGACAGATCCAAGAGGGATGAGAAGAAAGACGATAGATCTAAAGAAATATCCAAAGAGATAAGGATGAGGACCAGATCTGAGAAGAGGCCCAACCGAAAGAATGATAGACAAGTACTTGTTGCTGAGGAAAGTAACAAGAACTGGGCAGATTCAGATTCATATTCTACATCAAGCATCTCCTCATCCAGTGACAGTGAGCCAGAAGAAGTCCACTGCTTGATGGCAGATCAGACCACTACTGAAAAGAGGTATTTGATTTTTCTAATTCTGAATTTACACGTGAAGACCTGATCAATGCACTCAACGAGATGGTCTATGAGTATCGGAAGCTATCAAAGACATTTGAGGAAATCAAAGCCGAAAACAAATGTCTGAAAAAATAGTTCAATTGAATCAAGCAATGCTCAGCTTGAGGATACTGACAGTTTAAAGACTGAGTTGAGTAAGCTGATGATTGAGAATGATCTCTTGAGAAATAGGTCTTGTGAGCTCAAATCTGAAAACGAAAGGCTAAATGAAGTGATGAGCTCCTGGACCAAGTCTTCCATTTCTCTAAGAAAGCTGCATGAGACTCAAAAGCCACTGAATGACAAATCTGGCTTGGGTTTCAACATTGGAGAAAGAAGCTCTGAGGAAGGAGTACTCAATCAGATCTGGCATATGACAAGTTCAAAAGGATGTATTTTGTCAGAGCCAGTGTGATACACAATGCTTATGAGTCGGTAAAGTATGGGGCAACTGAACCAAAAAGGCAAAGTTGGTATCGGATATATCAGACCTGAGAACTCCAAGCCAATCTGGCTAATAAACAGACTTGAGAAAGATAAGGCGAAAGTTGGCTCTAAGTCGTCTGTTCCCAACCAGTCAGGCGGGGTTCTAAGAAGGTCAAATCTGTGTGGGTAAAGGTTCAGCCACAACGAGAACTGAATGGTCCACATACTAAGCCAGAGCTCAACAGAAATCTCACAAAATTTCTGCACGTACCCTTACGAACACACATACTAGGAAGAATGTTAAAGTATTTCAAGTATGGGTCCCGAAAGGGTAATCCGATCTGGATCCAAGTAAATTTGGGTACCAAAATCTGTTTTGGTGTTTTCAGGGTAACAGGTACAAATCTGGAGAATAATCTATCATCTGGTATCTGGATAGTGGCTGTTCATGACATATGACTGGAAATCCAAAGCTGCTATCAGACTTGACACCGCACAAAGGAGCTAAGATTGTGTTTGGTGATAACTCTCACGGTAACACTGTGGGTAAGGGTAAGCTTACCCATGGTAACATTAAAATATCTAATATTTTACTTGTTGAAAAATTGTGCTACAATTTAATTAGTATAAGTCAGTTGTGTGACAATGGTTACACAGTTAACTTTCAAAAGAATACATGCACAGTTCAGAATCCAGATGGTCTGACTTTATTGGTAGGAAAAAGATCGAGGAATACCTACATTATCAATTGGTCAGAGCAGATGGGATCTGAACAGATCTGCCTAGCAGCTGACTCTTCCAAGAGCTGGCTGTGGCACCAGAGAATGAACCATCTAAACTTTAAAACTCTTGCCAAATTGAGTAAGCTTGAATTGGTTTCTAGCATGCCCAAAATAAATTTTTCTAAGGACAAGATTTGTGCAGCATGTCAGCTGGGTAAGAAGATTCGATCTACTTTTAAAAAGAAAAATGGTCAACGTTCTTCCCGAAACTTGGAGCTTTTTGTAGTTGTTGATGATTTTTACAAAATTTACATGGATGTTGTTTTTAAAATCAAAATCTGAAACTGCTGACCAGCTGATTAAGCTTTTGAAACGTTTGAAAAATGACAAATCTTGTACAGTCAACCGGATAAGATCTGATAGAGGAACCGAGTTTTTAAATCATCATCTATCATCTTATCTGGAAGACATTGGGATAAAGCATGAGCTGTTAGCAACTAGAACTCCTCAGGAAAATGGGTTAGCTGAGAGGAGAAACTGAACTTTAAAAGAAGCTGCTCGATCTATGATTGCTTATTCTGGTATTTCACAAAAATTTTGGGCAGAAGTAGTTAACACAGCTTGCTACACTCAGAACAGATCTATGATTAACAAGACTCATGGAATAACCCCATATGAGATCTGGAGTGGCAAGAAACCTGATATATCTTATTTCATGGTGTTTGGGTGCAGATGTTTCATTCACAATAACGGTAAAAAGAACCTAACAGCTTTCGATGCCAAATCTGATGCAGGTCTATTTCTCGGATATTCAGCTGTGAGCAAAGCCTATAGAGTGTTCAACAATCGAAGTCTGATGGTCGAAGAATCAGCACATGTGGTGTTTGACGAAAACAGCTTTTGATCCAACTCAGCTGCGAGCTTACATGAGTTGTGTTCACGTCTGGAATCAACCAGCCTTGATGAATCAGATGACGACGTGCCACAACAAAGACACTCAGCTAATCCCCAACCAGATCTGGACACACCACAAGATAACGTCGAGTGTTCCAGCTGCTGGTGATGGAGCAACAGATGTACAAGATAATACACATCAATCCGCATCCATACCAACATCTGACACGAGAGCTGAATGTTCAAATCATCAATTGGTATCCATACCAGCTCCAGATGCACAAACAGATTCAACATATCAATTGGTAGTTGAACCAAATCTGGAACAAAGCCCTTATCAATTGGTGTAAGATAACCCAGAACAAGCCAATCAATCGAACATCCAAGCTGAACAAGGATCAAATCCAGTCGGATCTGATCTTCGGTGGAATAGAAATCATCCACCCGAGCATATCATAGGTAACATTCACTCCCCTGTTCGCAAACAAATCCAGCTCATGCATGATTGAAGAGGCCTTAGCTGAACCAAGCTGGATAGACGCAATGCAGGAAGAACTTAGTCAATTTTTAAGTGAAACAATGTATGGAAATTAGTTCCTAAACTTACAAATCATTCAGTGATAGGTACTAAATGGGTCTTTAGGAATAAATTGAATGAAGATGGCGTAGTTGTTAGAAACAAAGCTAGACTGGTAGCTCAAGGTTTTAGACAAATGGAAGGCATAGACTTTGATGAGACTTTTGCACCAATAGCTAGATTAGAAGCCATTCACATGTTTCTTGCATATGCTGCATATAAATACTTCAAAGTCTTTCAAGTGGATGTGAAGAGTGCCTTTCTAAATGGCATCTTAACAGAGGAAGTGTATGTTGCACAACCTCCTGGCTTCGTTAATCATACATTTCCATATCTCGTATACAAACTGGATAAAGCTCTATATGGGTTGAAGCAAGCACCCAGAGCTTGGTATGATACATTTTCCAAATTTCTTATCGAGCATGATTTTACAATAGGCACTGTCGATAAGATCTGCATATAAATACTTCAAAGTCTTTCAAGTGGATGTGAAGAGTGCCTTTCTAAATGGCATCTTAACAGAGGAAGTGTATGTTGCACAACCTCCTGGCTTCGTTAATCATACATTTCCATATCTCGTATACAAACTGGATAAAGCTCTATATGGGTTGAAGCAAGCACCCAGAGCTTGGTATGATACATTTTCCAAATTTCTTATCGAGCATGATTTTACAATAGGCACTGTCGATAAGATCTTGTTTAAATTTTTCAAATCTGATCATATCCTGCTGGTACAGATATATGTTGATGATATTATTTTTGGTTCAACTAACCCCAACCTATGCCAGAAATTTTCTAAGTTGATGCAGGATAAGTTCGAGATGAGCATGATGGGTGAGCTGACGTTCTTTCTGGGATTACAAGTGAGACAGCTTGACAATGGGATCTTCATTAATCAATCAAAATACACGAAAGAACTGCTGAAGAAGTTTGGCATGGACAACTGTTCAGCAGCAGCTACCCCGATGAGTGCTTCTATCAAGTTAGATAAAGATGAAGCTGGAACTGCCATAGAAGTATCTTTGTATCGCGGTATAATTGGCTCTCTACTTTACCTAACTTCTAGCAGACCAGACATCATGTTTGAGTCTGTATGTGTGCTAGATTTCAAGCAGAGCCTAAACAATCGCATTACATAGCTGTAAAGCGGATTTAAAATATTTAAAAGGAACTTCCAATGTGGGTCTTTGGTATCCCAAAGACTTCAGCTTTCAACTAATCAGTTATAGTAATGCAGACTATGCAGGTTGTAGAGTTGATCGGCGAAGCACAAGTAGGACTTGTCAATTCTTAGGAGATCGACTGATTTCCTGGTTTAGTAAGAAGCAGACGTCAATCGCCATGCCCAAAGCTGAAGCAGAGTACTTAGTGGCTGGAAGCAGCTGTTCTCAGCTCTTATGAATTCAACACCAGGTTAAGGATTACGGCATTGATGCTTCTGAAGCGCCCATTCTCTGTGACAATACCAGTGCCATCGCGATTACTCAAAATCCTGTGCTGAACTCTATAACCATGCATATCGACATCAGACATCAATTCATAAGAGATCATGTGCTCAAGAAGGATGTACGTCCGGCTGGAGTATGTGTCGACTGACCAGCAAGTAGATGACATCTTCACTAAGCCTCTACCAGACGCTAAGTTTTCTTATTTCAGAAATTTTCTTGGTCTCTTAGAATTGCCTTGATTTGTCCTTGAGCTAACAATTGCAGGTTGACAGCTTTCGTTTACTTCAGATCTGAGTCTACTGTTCAGGGTGAACAACGTGGATTTTTCAGATGTGGTAAACATTCAGATTTTGGAGGACCTCAGCTTTAGGGGGAACAACAAATCTGGGTTAATAAGTGCTGAGTCAGCTGAACGCGTGAGATATGAATCCATTCAGATTTCACGCATATACAACTGATGTGATGGATCTGTGTAAACAGATCCAGATTGAATTTTGAATTACACAAAACCTGTTACTGTGATTCTAACGTCTTTACGAAGTGTATAGATATTTAAATCAGACAGAGGAAATCTGGTATGTTTCAATAGAAGAAAAGTGGACAAAAGAAATATCAGTATGCTTAACATATTGTGAAGAAAAGGGAAATCTGGAACGCTAAAGGCTGAAGAAGTCTAAATATAAAGATAGGTGAAATCTGGAAGATTGAACGAAGATGAAATCTGGTCAGAAGCAAAATAAAGATAATGAACAGAAGAAGTCTGAAGTGTACGATGAACAAGAGAAGCTGGAGAAGATGGATCCAGCAGATAGCTATTGTTAAGAAAATCTGGTATCAGCGATGATGACCTCAGAGCATTTCGAATGGAGGAAGCTGTGATCAGCAACGATGACGTTAGCATTGATGATTGAAAGAAGTTGTGATCAGCAACTATGACGTCAGCAATATCAGCAGACAACTAGATGGATCAGCGATGATGACGTCAGCAGTGATGTCATCACAAACAGCAGTTGACAAGAGAAGCGCAAGAGATGGAGCGACGTCGTTTAACTCTTAACAGTGTATCAGCCGTAGCGCTAAACAGTAGATGCAACCAGCTGTTGCAAGCTTTCAGCAGTAAGCTACAGTACATCCAGTCGCTAGCTACAGTACATCCAGTCGCTAGCTACAGGTTATCCAGTCGCAAGCTACAATACAACCAGTCGATGATACTTGACGTTAGTGATAGCAAAACGATGTCATTTGGATAAATAGATACGACAGCGTTTTGCCTTCACGCTAAGGTTCAGTCGATGGATTTTTGCAATGGTAATAACCAGCAGGTACACATCTCTTAAGGGAAACCAGCAGGTAGCTACAGTGATCCAGTCGAAAGCACTTCAATACCAACGACTGGTGTACCAGCTCCAACCACAGACTTTCAAATGGTATCGTTACCACCAGCTGGACAACCAGACGCAAGCACATCATATCACCCGGTTTTAAGACCAGCGTCTGGACAACCAGTCGCAAGCACCTCTTCCCAGCTATTGCAATGAAGGTGAACCAGCTGTTGCGCGAAGTGTTGTGACGAAGAAAAGACAACAGCTGAGCGAACAGCTGTTGAACAATTTGTTGGAGCACATTCAGCTGTTGGGATGCAATCAACGCTCTGGAGAGAATCATTGGCTGAAATTGAGTCGTGCAAATGCCTTAAATCAAGGGGACAAGATTTGTACTATTCTGGGAAATAGTACAATATACAGAGGATGGTTGCACCAATTGGGAAGAAGACAAATTGGCCTTGACAAGCGCAGAAGAGATTTGAATTTACTGTCTAACGGCCATATTTGGGGGAAGCCATATAAATACAAGAAGCACTGTTGAAGACAGGTGATGAGTGATGATTATTGTGTGAATATTTTGACAGAGTGCAAAATACAGAGGGAACAAAACTGGAGACGAAGCAGTATACCGCCATTAGAGAGGAGCGCATAACGAGTGTCTACTGCTGAGTCTTAATTAGCTTTTGTAGAGAATTTCCATAGTGTGTGATATTTATTCATTCGAGAGTTGTGCTTACACTGTAAATCTCACACACAGAGATTAATTCACATTCATTGTATAGTGAATGAATCTCAAACCCAATACAAAATCAGATCCCGTCCAAGCACGATGACGTTAAACTCTGTGTCTGTAGCCTTTCTCACATAGGCATAAAACAAGTGAGTGACAGCCGAGGGCTGGTGGAGTCTAGGAGTTCTCGTAGTTGCTGGTTGCGGGATCGGGTCTGTACACGTTGTGTAGATCAAATCTTCTAGTGGAACCTTCCGAGGAGGAAGAAGGAGAGACGTAGGACATTGAAGTCCGAACTTCCATAAACAAACAGCTGGTCCATTTCTTTAAGCTTTCCGCATATGCATTTATATTAGCACGCTCGCATACACGGTTAGCACACACACACAGTTAAATAGATTTCTAACAAAAATCTATTTGCATCGTTTTAAAATTAGGATTCAGTTCTGGTGTTTTCCGCATGTTTTTATTACATACCAGATCTGTCTCCGGTACTCGATTTATGTTCAAGAACCCGAGGTATTGCACCTCTTTTAGCAGCGCAAATTTTTTAATTTTTCAATACCAGCGCTGTTTAAGTCCTTTTCGGTCCTAACAAGTGGTATCAGAGCAGGTTGTTCTTGAACGAGCACTCATTTTAAAACGCATGTGCTATGTTTTTAAAATGTTTTAAATGTTTTTGAGAAGCTTATATTATGAAGGCCAGATGAAAATGATTTGTTTTATATATAGAACTGTTTTTTCTTGATGAACTGTCATGGAATGCGCGAGTTCCGTGCGGATGCCAAGATCCTATTTCGGTTGGGCTATAAGTTCACTTGGAGCGAGTCTCGGTGACAGCACATGGGACGAAATAGGAGAAATGAAAGAAAATCTAAGCTTAGCTGTCACATTTTCTCCCTGGTTCTTCATATGTGAGTGACTCAGTAGCACATGTTTTTTATTTAAAACAATATTTTAAAGTGCTCTGAAAATTTTTCAAACTTTCTGTTATGCGGAATTTCAGCTGGTGCTTCATTTTTTTAAAATGATTTGAACTTATATTATAAAGATAGGGAGAGTTATTGTTAATCTCTCTTCTGCATATTATAAGCTAAAGCAGAAGCATATTTTCAGCTCTTTCAAAATCATATCATTCATGCATATGGTTCTTCCCAAAATTCTTTTATTTTCAAATCTGAAAATAATTCCTGCTTTCACGTTTTTGTTGTGTGACAGTGTAGGGAGAGTTTTACTTAAAATTCATCATAAAGACCCAGATTTCTACCCTTTTTTGATTCCCACAAAAAGGGAGAGAATTGTTAGATCATGCATTTTTTATTTTAAGGTTTTGTGTAAATCAAAAAGGGAGATATTGATGGATCTGTGTAAACAGATCCAGATTGAATTTTGAATTACAGAAAACTTGTTACTGTGATTCTAACGTCTTTACGAAATGTACAGCTATTTAAATCAGACAGAGGAAATCTGGTATGTTTCAATAGAAGAAAAGTAAACAAAAGAAATATCAGTATGCTTAATAGATTGTGAAGAAAAGGGAAATCTGGAACGCTAAAGGCTGAAGAAGTCTGAATATAAAGATAGGTGAAATCTGGAAGATTGAACGAAGATGAAATCTGGTCAGAAGCAAAATAAATATAATAAAAAGAAGAAGTCTGAAGTGTACGATGAACAAGAGAAGCTGGAGAAGATGGATCCAGCAGATAGCTATTGTTAAGAAAAGCTGGTATCAGCGATGATGACGTCAGAGCATTTCGAATGGAGGAAGCTATGATCAGCAATGATGATGTCAGCATTGATGATTGAAAGAAGTTGTGATCATCAACTATGACGTCAGCAATATCAGCAGACAACTAGATGGATCAGCGATGATGACGTCAGCAGTGATGTCATCACAATCAGCAGTTGACAAGAGAAGCGCAAGAGATGGAGCGACGTCGTTTAACTCTTAACAGTGTATCGGCCGTAGCGCTAAACAGTAGATGCAACAAGCTGTTGCAAGCTTTCAGCAGTAAGCTACAGTACATCCAGTCGCTAGCTACAGTACATCCAGTCGCTAGCTATGGGTTATCCAGTCGCAAGCTACAATACAACCAGTCGATGGTACTTGACGTTAGCGATAGCAAAACGATGTCGTTTGGATAAATAGATACGACAGCGTTTTGCCTTCGTGCTAAGGTTCAGTCGATGGATTTTTGCGATGGTAATAACCAGCAGGTACATCTCTTAAGGGAAACCAGGAGGTAGCTATAGTGATCCAGTCGAAAGCACTTCAAGACCAACGACTGGTGTACCAGCTCCAAGCACAGACTTTCAAATGGTATCGTTACCACCAGCTGGACAACCAGACGCAAGCACATCATATCACCCGATTTTAAGACCAGCGTCTGGACAATCAGTCGCAAGCACCTCTTCCCAGCTATTGCAATGAAGGTGAACCAGCTGTTGCGCGAAGTGTTGTGACGAAGAAAAGGCAACAGCTGAGCGAACAGCTGTTGAACAATTTGTTGGAGCACATTCAGCTGTTGGGATGCAATGAACACTCAAGATGGAGAGAATCAATGGCTGAAATTGAGTCGTGCAAATACCTTAAATCAAGGGGACAAGATTTGTACTATTCTGGGAAATAGTACAATATACAGAGGATGGTTGCACCAATTGGGAAGAAGACAAATTGGCCTTGACAAGCGCAGAAGAGATTTGAATTTACTGTCTAATGGCCATATTTGGGGGAAGCCATATAAATACAAGAAGAACTGTTGAAGACAGGTGATGGGTGATGATGATTGTGTGAAGATTTTGACAGAGTGCAAAATACAGAGGGAAGAAAACTGGAGACGAAGCACTAGACCGCCATTATAGAGAAGCGCATAACGAGTGTCTACTGCTGAGTCTTAATTAGCTTTTGTAGAGCATTTCCCTAGTGTGTGAGATTTATTCATTCGAGAGTTGTGCTTACACTGTAAATCTCACACACATAGAGATTCATTCACATTCATTGTATAGAGAATGAATCTCAAACCCAATACAAAATCAGATCCCGTCCAAGCACGACGACGTTAAACTCTGTGTCTGTAGCCTTTCTCACATAGGCGTAAAACAAGTGAGTGACAGCCGAGGGCTGGTGGAGTATAGGAGTTCTCGCAGCTGCTGGTTGCGGGATCGGGTATGTACACGTTGTGTAGATCAAATCTTCTAGTGGAACCTTCCGAGGAGGAAGAAGGAGAGGCGTAGGACATTGAAGTCCGAACTTCCATAAACAAACAGCTGGTCCATTTCTTTAAGCTTTCCGCATATGCATTTATATTAGCACGCACGCATACACAGTTAGCACACACCCAGTTAAACAGATTTCTAACAGAAATCTGTTTGCATCGTTTTAAAATTATGATTCAGTTCTGGTGTTTTCCGCATGTTTTTATTACATACCAGATCTGTCTCTGGTGCTCGATTTATGTTCAAGAAACCGAGGTATTGCACCTCTTTTAGCAGCGCAAAATTTTTTAATTTTCCAATAGCAGCGCTGTTTAAGTCCTTTTTCGGTCCTAACATGATGCTTATAAGAGAACAGATCTGGTAGTACCCCAGCTAACATACAAAACATATCTTAGGTTGTGACGTATTAAGAAAATGGCGCATGTTTTAACTTTTAACTGTACGGGTAAAGTTTTCGAAAATCTTTTCAAATCTCTTCAAAATCTTTATCGCGCCATCGGATGATAGACACATGTTGTCATCATGCGAAACGTCACATCCACTTGGTAACGTGTATTGTGTCATCTTCCGATTCACTTTCCTTATTTATATTATGTCGTTTCGATTTCACTAACCCTTACTTTGCGCAAAACTATTGCTTTCCAGTGCTTCTTGCTTGTAGATAATCTATTCTCTTTTCAAATCTCTTCAAAATCTTTATCGCGCCATCGGATGATAGACACATGTTGTCATCATGCGAAACGTCACATCCACTTGGTAACGTGTATTGTGTCATCTTCCGATTCACTTTCCTTATTTATATTATGTCGTTTCGATTTCACTAACCCTTACTTTGCGCAAAACTATTGCTTTCCAGTGCTTCTTGCTTGTAGATAATCTATTCTTCGGCGTATTCTTCCTATATCAACCTATCAGCAATGGCATCTTCACTGATCAACAACGCTATTCAGGTCTACTTTGACTCAGTACTAGGAATGGAACACAAGAGGATGGTTTCTATGTTTGAAGCCCTTGTGTCATCTGGACTCAGAGGGTTTTTGGGATGTTCCTCAGCCATTTATGAAGCTGCTCTGGTGGAGTTCTTCCACAAGGCTTCAGTCAGGGACGGTAATGTTGTCATTACAGTTCAAGGGAAACCAGTTGAAATTTCAGAAGAATTGTTTGCTGGAACCTTTGAGTTGCCGTTGGAAGGGTTGACTGAATTTCATGAGGTGCCAAAGGATCTGGTCTTTGAAGCGAGGAGTGTGTTTTCATATGATGGTAAACAGCTAAGCACCTCTTGTAATAAGAGGGAGATGACGTTCGAGTTTCGGCTGCTGAATGATATCTTGGCGAAATCTGTGACTATGAAGGCTGGGTCATTCGATGCTGTAACCCATGAGAGATTCTTGATGATGTCTGCTATTCATGGTGGAGTCAAGGTTAACTGGGGAAAATTTTTGTTTAATATTTTCAAGGATATGGTAACCCCTGCCTCAAAACAAGCACGAGGATATGCGGTGCAGATCTGTATTCTGTTGAAAATTGCCCCAGATCTGGAACTGGTGAATCAAAAGAATTCCCACCTCTAAAGATTCTAACTTCCAAAACTGTTGGCACGTATATTGCCAAAAACAAGAATATTTTTGTTGATGAGGATGAGACAGCGGTGGAGAAACCAGTGGAGAAAAAGAAGCCAGTGTCTAAGAAGAGACCTGCTACTACTGTTGAAGCACCAGTTGTTAAGAGGAAGCGGACAACAAAGGGGAGAGCTGCTCCAGAAACTAAGATTTCGGCTCTTGTGACAGTAGCGCAAGAGGCTGTACCTATTCAAATGGTATCATCTGTGACCCCTCCTGCTCCAAAACGCAAAGCATCGAAGAGGAAGTTGAAGCTGCCAGTGGGTTCTGATTATGAAATTGTTGAGAAAGAACCAGATGTGGAGAATTATTAGAGCAACAGAGGGAAAATACAACTGTTGATGATGCGGATAAGATTATTGATAAAGTTATTACTGAAACAGCACAGATGGAAACAGATATGGAGGAACCATCGTTGACCAGATCTGACGATATAGTAGTTAAAGACACTGAGCGATCGACTGCTGTCAATGATGAGGATGATATCTTGATGGAGCTGAAAATGAAATTGATAGGAAAATGGCACCTTTTACTACACCGAAACAGTTTCTTAAAGAGCATTTGAGATCTGGGTAGGATGAAGACATGTCTGGGCTTAAGCAACCATGTAAGATAATTGAGATGGAGAAGGAGAAGGAGTCTGAGAAGGAAAAGGAGATTGAGCCAGTGGATTTGAGTCTGGATAAGAGTATTGCAACGACGATCGACTCTGAAGAAGCAGAGCCCTTGAGCAAGGCTTTGGCGCTTACTTAAAAACCATCTAAGTCTGATGAAGAGTTGATGTCCCTCGAAGATAGTTTGAAGCAAATTCCTACGGACTTGATGTTTCCATCCGTGACAGCTGCAGAGCCTACAAGAATAAATTTCGGACTTGGCATTGAGTTTCCAGGTGTCAACGAAGGGGATTGGTACAATGCCAGTCTCCCTCAGATTGCTATATCCGACAAGGGGAAGGCTCCTCTTGTTGAGAAGGATGAAATAAAAGGGCATCCAGCCCGGGAGATGTTCAATTTAATTTGTGCAGACATAGATTTCCTTGTACAGCTTAGGGAAAAGGTCATTACAGATGTTTCCTCATTCTTTCATTCTTTCAGTTTACGCAGATTACCCGTTTTGGATTCTATTAAAGATATTATTGCCAAAAAAGAGCGGATTTTAGCATGGGTCGAGACTGACTCGTTAGAGACAGCTGTGAGGAGGCGGGGGTATATAATTGCTAAATACAGAGAAATGCTTTTGAGAAAATTTTTAGAAGCTCATCGCAAGAACTTCAGATCAGGTGAACCCACGACAGCCATTGATCTTCAGATCATAGCTTTGCTCTCAGATGCTCATCTCTTCGCATTAGAGACACTACAGACTCAGATGAGAATACACGGACTGAAGTGGGAACGGATGTGTAGCTCAAGCCTGTTTGAAGGAGAAAGTAGAGATCGTGGTGCAGTTATTGCCCGATCAAATACGAACATCCGGTCTTCTTGCTGGATTCGAACCATGACCTTGGTTAACGGATCCTGGATCATCCAAGAAGGAGGAGATTTTGGAAAAGCCTATCCAAGCCAGTTGTGTCTCTCGAATGGGAAATACCACCTCAACGGCCATCTGTGGATACTCTAGCCCCAATCAGTGATTTTTCAAGATTATTCGCTTACGTATGTATAGAATTTGTACAGTTTTCTGCCTTTGGCCTTTTTCAACCTGTTGGTTTGCACAATTTTTGTAGAGACTTAGTTATTATAGGTACAGTTAGAGATTTATAAGTATACCCAACTGAGATTTGTGGCGTGTTTCGGCGAGGTCCAGATGTACAGCTTATTTCTTCTGATTCTAGTTCAGTTCCATTCATCCAGATCCTACAGCATCTGATAGTTTTTCTCAGCGCAATCCAGATACATTTTTGAATTCTCCAATTCAGAGTATCTCTACTGATTCTCGTATGCTCTTCACTACCGATGACATTCCTTTGGGTGTAGAGACAGCTGTTGACCAGGTCTTAATTCCTATGGCTGATGTTACCCCACAAGATCTCACAGAGTCCTTGGCACAGCTCCGAGCTTCAGTCAATCAGATTCAAATTGAGTGAGTGCAGAAAAGGGATGATGTAGAAAAGCTCAAGGATGTGCTTCTACTACACATCAGAGGCCTTGACCAGCGGTTTACCGAGATTTTAGAACAACAGGACAGGGCCCATCGAGGTCTGTTTGCCCATGTTCGACAAGAAGTTCAGATTCAAACGGCCGCCCTGTCCCTTGAAATTCTGGAATCTCTACGGAAGCTACAATCTCAGCAGGTTGCTTTGTCTCAGGACATGGATGATTAATTGAAGGGGATCCAAGACCAGAAAGCTGCTCTTTCCAATGATTTAATGGAATTTCGTGTGCAAGCACAGGAAAACTTTAATACCCTCACCTCTCAGTTGTCAGAGCTTGTTGATTATATCAATAGAGGTGGTGATGCCAAAAAGGGGGAACGAAGTAGCAGCCGAGGTCCGCAGCCTCCTCCAGTTGATAGATCCAGACCTAGTCCTGGAGACAGTAGTAGAGGCAGAAGCAGCAGGAGTGAACCCGCTAGGAAACGATGTGGTGGTGGTTCTCATAGAAGAGACTGGAGATATTGGATTGGAGGGAGCTGAATATTGGATAGATCTGGACAGTTGCTTTTTTTAACAGTTTTTCAGTTCTTTGTACAAATCTCTTGTACTTAGCAGTTTTTGAACATATATAGACATAGCGTGACTTCGAGCATATATTTCGTATCTTTTAAGTCGTAGGCTACTAAGTTTTGTCATCACCAAAAAGGGGGAAATTGTTAAGATAAAATTTATAAGTTTTGGTGATAACAAAAACAAGACTAAGACTGAACATAAGACTCAGATCTGGACCCTAAGTATTCGCACTGAAGAGAAGAAAATATTTCAGATCTGGACGTCATGTTATTGAGACCAGTATTTCAGACATGATCAGATTTGGATATCATAACTCAGTTATCAAGTTGAAGACTTTGTTTCAGAGATTATCATATTTGAGTATTCAGATGTATAGAGAAATTTAGATTAGGAGCCTATCAGATTTGAGTTCTCGGGTTTATTCAGTTATCGGGTCAGTATTTCAGATTTGAAGGTATCAAATTTGAATCAAAGGTTACGGTAACAGATCCGAGTATATGCGTTCAGATGTAAATAGACTCTACACAGGGTTCTTCATATTCAGATTTGATAACGTTTCATTATTACGAGAAGAGCAGTACAGTTTTCAGATGTGATAGAGAGCGTTGATTCTGTAATAGTACAAAAGTGGGATATCTCAGATGTGATGACTATACTTCTAAGAGAATATTTCTTTGTAGCCATTCACAAAGGGAAATAGAGCATTACTCAGATTTCTATGTTATAGCAGAAGTGAGCTTCGGAATCCGTCAGATTGTATTAGTTGATTATTTGAGAGAAACAACACAACTTGAATTAAGGAAATAAGATCAAAGCTATTTTGAGTAAAATTGCACATTACGCAGAGTGATTGATACGCTGTTTACCCATTTTGGTAAATAAGTCAATCAAGCCTTGACAACGCAGATTACCTTGTGCATAGCGTTAATGGAGATACGATGAAGATATGCAAAGGGATTTGTTTCTACTGACCGTTGAGATTGAAGAATATAAATAGCTCAAGATTTCAAACATAGAAGCTCTCTTGGTGTCTCGGTCGATCTCGTCTTGCATACTCTCACGCTCTCAAATTTCTGGGAACTTTACATCGCAATATATTCTAAGTCCCAGTATTCAAATCTCGAAGAACTATCATGTTCAAGCCTTCATAGATTTACCTTCGAGATATCTTCTGGTTTACAATTGTAAATTGTGTTTCTTTGTCATAGAAACCAGAAGATATACAGTACTCAATATATCGTATTCATTGTATCATTCATATTGAGTCTATAACAAACGTGATACGTGAAGCCGTTTGAGAATCTTTCATTCAATTGTATTCCGCAGTGTTATCTGCATGTAGTTGGAGTTGCTAGGAGTTCACTTGGAGCGAGGCTCAGTGATCGGGTTTCTACAGCGTCTGTATTCATCAAAGTCTTCTAGTGGAACCTTCCTGCAAAGGAAGAAGGGGAGACGTAGGATTTGATATCCAAACTTAAATAAACAAACTCTTGATCCCTACACTTTTACTTTATCTGCATCGTATTTATTTATTTTATACTGTTAACTGCTCGCTCGGTTTCTTTCCGCACATTTTTATTGTTAACCGAGATATCAGACTTAGAGTGGGAACCTCAGATCTGGTAACTCAGATCTGAGTTTAGCTAAGGCTTGTAAAAAGTTTTTAAGGTTTCGAAAAATTTAAAATCCAAGGAGTTCATTCAACCCCTCCTTCTGAACTCCTAGGCCTATTTTCGATTCTAATTGATCCTATCACGCAAGCTGAAGGTTCCCTGAGCTAGGCTTCCCCAAGCTGAAGGTTCCCTAAGCCGAAGGTTCACCTAAGCTTAATAGCTCCTGATCACCTGCAATTAACATATTAAGGCAGTTCTAAGGGACCAAGAGGGTTTTTAAAATAGAAAACTCAGCGTCAGGCAGTGACTTGATGAAGATATCAGCAATTTTCTGTTATGTTGAAACGTATTCCAGCCTGACGTCCTTCTTGAACACGTGATCTCTTATAAAGTGATGACTTATCTCAATGTGCTTGGTTCGTGAATGTAGCACATGATTCTGCATGATTGCAATAGAACTTGTGTTGTCGCAGTAGATTGGCGCTTCAGAGGCAGCAATGCCAAAATCCCTGAGCTGATGTTGTATCCAAAGAATCTGAGCACAGCAGCTCCCTGATGCTAGGTACTCTGTTTCAACTGTGGTTGTAGCAATTGATGTCTGATTTTTATTGAACCATGAGATCATACGATCTCCTATGAATTGGCAAGTTCCACTTGTGCTAAGAATGTCAATGTGACATCCTGCATAATCTGCATCACTATACCCGATCAGTTGAAAACTGGATTTTTTGGGATACCAAAGACCCATGTTAGGAGTACCTTTAAGATATTTTAAAATATTTTTTACAGCAATATCATGAGATTGTTTCGGCTCTGCTTCATATCTATCACACATACAGACAACAAACATGATGTATGGTCTGCTAGCAGTGAGGTAAAGCAAAGAGCCTATTATACCACGACACAGTGTTACCACAACAGCAGTACCAGCTTTGTCCTTGTCTAGCTTGATTGAAGCACTCATCGAGGTAGCTGCTGAAGAGAATTTGTCCATCCCGAACTTCTTTAGAAGTTTATTTGTATATTTGGCATGATTGATGAAGATTCTATCCTCAAGTTGTCTGACTTGTAGTACTAGGAAAAATGTAAGAACCCCCATCATGCTCATTTCGAACTTATCCTGCATCAGCTTTGATAACTTTTCACGTAGTTTAGGATTAGTCGAACCAAATATAATATCATAAATATAAATTGGACCAATAAGACATGATTATTTTTAACAAACTTGAATAGAGTCTTATCTATTGATCCAATGGTAAAATCATGATCAATTAAGAATTTGGATAGGGTATCATACCAAGCTCTTGGTGCTTGTTTCAGACCGTACAGAGCTTTATCCAGCATATACACGTAATCTGGTCTGGTATAATCCAAGAAGCCAGGAGGTTATGCAACATACACTTCCTCGTTTAGGATGCCGTTTAAGAATGCACATTTAACATCCATTTGATATACTTTAAAGTTTTAAATGCATCATATGCAAGGAATATGCGTATTGCTTCTAATATTTCTACCGGTGCAAAGGTTTCATCAAATTCTATTCCTTCTTCTTGCCGATAGCCTTGAGCTACTAGTCTATCCTTATTCCTTACAACATTACCATTTTCATCTAGTTTGTTTCTAAAGGCCCATTTAGTTCCTATTATAATCTGATTTGTTGGTCTAGGAACTAAGTGTCATACACTGCTATATTCAAATTGACTATGTTCATCCTGCATAGTAACCAGCTTGGGTCAGCTAAGGCCTCATCTATCTTCTTTAGGTTCGATATGTGAGATGAATGCAGAATTAAAGTATTCGTTTATCATCTGGCCTCATGTCCTAAGAGGTGCAGTAGGATTGCCGATGACCAGCTCAGGTGGATGATTTTTATTCCACCGGAGACTAGGTCCGTAGGAGGTTGCTGCTTCCTCAGGTAGAGTAGTTTCTTCATCCTCATCAACCAGGTTGATTACTGGTGGGTTTGGGGCATCAGTTGTCCGTGATTTCCATCAGCTGGGGCCTGATCTGGATCAGCTAGCATGAAATCTGCCTCAGCTTGCACGTGATCTACATCAGCTGGCGTGCGACCTAGATCAGCTGGCCTGTGATCTGGTTCAGCTGGGACAACTTCTGCTGGTCTTCAAACCTATAATTCATTATCACTTGATTCAAGAATATTAGTAGCTTCTAACCGATTGCTAATATCATTAAAAGAGAATTCGAAGAAAAGCTAGATTCATCAAATAACATGAACAGACTCTTCAACTGTCAGTGTTCTATTGTTGAACACACGGTAAGCTTTGCTGACAGCTTAATAACCAAGAAAAATGCCAATGTCAGAACGTGCATCAAATTCAATTAAATGAAATTTATCATTCTTATGAATGTAACAACGACAACCAAAAACTTGAAAATATGCAATGTGTTCCTGCCATTCCAGATCTCATATGATGTCTTTTGCTGCTTCTTGTTAATCATTGATATGTTCTGTGTATAGCATGTTGTGTTCAACGCTTCAGCCAAAAATTTTTGAGGAATCCCGGAATCAGCTAGCATAGTTCTTGCGGCTTCTTTTAAAGTGCGGTTACGATGCTCAGCGAGCCTGTTCTGTTGAGGTGATCTAGCCGCAGATAACTCATTCCTGATTCCTTTGTGTTCAAGAAGGAAGATAAGGTTTTATTTAAAAAATCAGTACCACGATCACTCCTAATCTGATCAATAGAAGAAGATTTTTAATTTTGAAGACGGTTTAAAATCTTGATTATCTGGTCCGCGGTCTGATCTTTTGATTTTAAAAATATTACCCAAGTAAACCTGGAGTAATTATCGACAATCACAAGAGTATACTTCGTTCCCCCTAAGCTGGATAACTGGACAGTACCAAATAGTTCCATGTGCAACAGTTCCAAGATCCGGGAAGAGGAGTTACAAACATTGTTTTTAAAAGTAGATCTGACCTGATTTCCAAGCTGACAAGCTAAACACAATTTATCTTTTGTAAAATCGATTTTGGGTAGACCGGTGACCAAATCTTGACAGACTATCTGTAGTTTTAAAATTTGTATGATTCATGCTTTATGCCACAACCAAGCTTTAGAATAATTTGCAACCAAACATGTTGGTTCAGTTACCAAATGTTCTAACCAGTTTACTTTGTAAGTATTCCCCGATCTGTATCCTGTCAGAGCTGTCATACCAGCTGGGTTCTGAACTGTGCATGTGTGCTTGTGAAAATTAACTACATACTAATTATCACATAATTGACTAATTCTTATCAGATTATAGCACAGATTCTCAATAAGTAGCACGTAATTTATAAATATGTTACCATGGAAAATTTTACCCTTGCCCATAGTGTTACCTGTTGAGTTATCACCGAAGACGATTTTTGGTCCTCTGGAGTATTTGATGTCCGATAGTAGCTTGTGATTACCAGTCATATGTCTAGAACATCCACTGTCCAGTACCATTCTAATTTCTTGAATACCTACAATCAGAAAACTACTTTTGGTACCCAATTTTACTTGGGTCCAGATTCGATGAACCCTTTCGGGACCCATACTTGAATTAACTAACAATATTTCCCGTGTATGTGTCCATTAGGATGCGTGCTGAAGTACTGTGTGATCTTTTGAACCTTGGTTTTGTGTTCTGACCATTCAGATCGTGTCTGAGCTGAACTGCTCTGTTGTGCTTCCTTACCGTCACTGAACTACGCCTTAGCTAGTTCAAATCAGACGACTGTGAACCAACTTTTGCTCGATCCATGTCTAGTCTGTTCTTTAGCCAGCTAGGCTTGGAGTTCTCGGCTTCAGCATAGTCTATACCAAATTCCCTTCTGGTTCAGCTTGAACACGTTCTGATAATCATACTTAACCGATTCAAGTGTATCATGTACCACACTGGCTTTGACAAAACTCATTCTTTTGAGCTTGCCATCTACCAGGTTTGATTGAGTACTGGTATCACTAGAGCTGCTTTCACCAGAGCGAAAGCCCAGTCCAGTTCTGTCATTAAATGGCTTCTGGACTTCATGCAGTTTGCCTAATGAAATAGAAGATTTTGTCCAATAGCTCATCACCAGATTTAGTCTATCATTTTCAGACGTGAGCACGTTAGACTTGGATCTCAAGGATTCATTCTCCGTTTTCAGCTTACTCAACTCAGTCTTTAGACTGTCTAAATCATCAAGCTGTAAACAGCTCGCATCATCTGACTTGTCTTTCAGACACTCTTTTTTGGCTTTAACATCCTCGAACGTCTGAGACAGCTTCTTATACTCATAGAACATTTCTTTAAGTGCATTAACGAGATCTTCTCGTGTAAACATAATGTTTGAGAAATTAAATACCTTGTCAGTGTCATCAGCCATCAGACACTATACATCCTCTTCACCGCCGTTTGATGAGCTGCTTGAAGTGCTCTCATCTGAATCGAAATCATCCCATTTGCTTTTCTTTCTTTTGCTACTAGCACTTTGCGATCCTGCCTTTTGATGTATGGTTTCTTATCAGTGCTTTGTCATCTACGATCTGAAGTTCTCTTATCATCCTGCTTTGGTTTTGTGCAGTCTGCAGCAAAATGTCCTGGTCTGTCACATTCAAACATTTCATATCATTAGTAGCATTCTGTTCAATTTGTGCTTTAATTTAAAAAGAGGGTGATTGAGTTCTTCTCATAATTTTCACAAACTTTTTAACAAAGAGGGACATGCTATAGTTTCTGATCTACTCAGCTGTCTTCTGTGGTTTCTCTTCTGTAAGAGTTAGTGCCTGAGTAGGTTGTGATGTGGAGGGTCCTTCCTCCAATCTGATCTCCAGTTCAAATTCATAGGCCTTCGGGTTGGCAAACAGATCATGGAGTTCCAGTTTGTTGAGGTCCTTCGATTCCCTCATCGCCATTGTTTTACATACCACTCCTTGGGAAGAGCTCTCATGACTTTTAGCGCAAGTTCTCTGTTGCTTTATTCTTTGCCCAATCTGATAGCTTTATAACCACTTAGATGAATCTCTCATCAAACTCTATCATTGTTTCACCAGATTTCATCTTCATGGACTCAAATTTCTGCAGGGCTACTGTGAGCTTGTTTTATCTGGTTTCTTCATTGCCCTCGCAGATATGTATTAGCTTCTCCCAGACTTCCTTGGCCGTGACACGAGTCTGAATTTTGCTGAACATATTATTATCCATCGTCTTGTAAAGGATATATTTTGCCACGTTTTCCAAGTTAGATTTCTTTTTGTATTCCGACATCCGTTCCATTCTGGGCTTTTCAACCCATTGCGTTGCACAGGAGGAGATGTTCATAGCATTGTTTGGCTTCATAATCTTTATAGGACCATCGGTGATAACGAAACACATATCATCATCTTGAGCTGCCAGATGATCTTGCATCCTGCTCTTCCAGAATTCATATTTCACCTTAGAAAACATAGGAATTTTATTGTGAGAGATCGACATATTTGATAAGAACAGATAAACACAACTGTTCAGACACTGAGACGACCGAGCTCTGATACCACTTGTTTGATCGAAAATGGAGTTAAACTACAGCTCGGAAGTTCAGAAGGGGGGGTTGAATGAAAACCTTCACTATTTTTCACAAAACTTTGTTTCAAAATGATTTTAGAACCTTCGTCTACTTCAAAGCTATGTTACCAGCTTTAGAGGATCTCAGTGTGCTACTATTCTCTCGAGTAACAAATAATTGTGCGGAATGAACTCGATTGAACAGTGAACAGATATATAATATTGAAAGCTGTAAAGATAAAAACTGAAGATAGTAAAGTAAAAAGGACAAGAGTTTGTTTATGGAAGTCGGAGCATAAAATCCTACGTCTCCCCTCCTTCCTTGTACAGAAAGTATTCCACTAGAAGATTTGATTACAGAAGCTCCTACTCTTACCCGATCTGACAGCTCACAAGCTGCAAGAACTCCTAGCACTTCTACAACATAATATATGCGCAATCTGTTCTGCAAATACAATTGATGGTTCTAAGCTGTTTAAGCTTTCACACTTTCTGCACTCTGTTTTTGATTTACAATCAAGACATAATATCACATAGTGGTTACAACTCAAATGAACAAATTTAAGGCTTTCGAGAGCAAGGTTGTAACGAAGATGATGATGAATAGAGAGCTTTTGTGCGATGTAATTTCTGCAGCGTGACAGCATGTTGTAGGACTGTTTGAGAGCTTTTCAGAATTCTGTATAATCAAAAGTTGTAATTCTTGTGCGTCATAAGCATATTTTTTGCTTTTGTCCATCGTCCTTTAAATAGAGATCTCCGGCTATCAATCTTCAAATGATTTGCTGTAGGCTAGTTGAAATTCTTTCCATATTTGAACAACTTGCCATTCTTCATTCCCGAATTATAGGAATGATACAGTTAGGTACAGAAATAGCATCCGGTAATTCAGCCAGTAATTAAGCACAAGATTGATCTGATCTGATAGAATCACATCTAATCTGATATCTATAAGGTCTGAGCTGTTCGTTGTAGTCGTGATCTAAAGGCTTGTATCCTCTGAGCTGGTACGAGAAAAACTGTAATCCGCTCTTGTGATCTGATCCAAAACTGTCTGAGCTGATCTCTGCTGAACTGAACTTCTTCCAGGTCAAATCTGATATACAGTACTAAGCTGATCTGGAAAATGTTTGTCTGAGTTGTTCTGTAAACTGTAAACATCAATACTGACTTAGCTCTTCAAGCTCTGATCTGAAATCTAATATGCTCTAAACTGAAAGTTGTTCTTGAGCCCTGAGCTGGTCTCTGTGCTGTTTCCGTCCTTAGCTGTTTCCTCCGTTGTTCTAGTTCTAAGTTGTTTTCTTCTGAACTCTAAGCGCTGCTCTAAGCTGTACATACCCGTAATCTAATGTAAGTTGTTCTTTGTATGTTAGGATAAAATTTATAGTTTTGGTGATAACAAAATAGGACAAGTTACACTTGGATAATCAGTCGTTGAAAATGGTGATAACAGAATCCATACGCAAGTTTCAAAACCAGTCGCAAGACAGGATCTTGGTATCCAGACACAAGCTTCAGTGGTTTTGGGTTTTCAGTCGAAGAAAAATTGATTCAGATGTTGAGTATCCAGTCGAGAGCTACAGTACCTTGTATTAGTCGACGAATCACATAAATAGTCGAGAGACAGTGTTTTGGTAAACCAGACGGAAGCTACAGTAAAGGGTTTGACTAGTCGTTGGATAATACAGACGCAGTGTACAGTAGTGATAATCCAGTCGCAGTGAACAGTAGTTTGTTGATCCAGACGCACGCTACGGTGTCTTCATAAACCATACGCAAGAATTCAAATGGTAGCGTGTGCAAAACGACAGCGTTTAAACAAGTTGAAGCGACACCGTATTATAACCAGACGAGAGCTACACCGAGTTTCTTAACCAGTCGAGGGTATTTGAGGATAGCGATGACAAAACGATGTCGCTTGAATAATTTGATACGACAGCATTTTTGAATTCGCGCTAGAAACCAGTCGTTGGGTTATATAAAGAATCAGGCGCTAGAAAACCAGTTGGTGCATACTTGGAAGTATTTTCCAGTCGCAACATTTGAAACCACGACGAAGGAAATTGGATCTGGTTATCAAAGTAATTTCAGGCGCAAGCTTAAATTGATTCAAATACGATCGTTTACTCAAAATGGAAAAGATCATCAGGATCGTACAATTGCCTGGAATTAAGGAGACAATATAGGTACTATTTTGGATAAATAGTACGATGTACAGAGGCCGTTTTTCTATGCTTGCACAGAAATGGAAAGAAGACAAATTGGCTTTGTCAATGAGCAATTTTACCTTGTAGTGGAGCAGTGATTACGGCGTACCATTTTGACAGTGATTCAAACGGGATTTATTTTCCTTTGAAGCATTTATGACCATTGCAATCAAAGCCTATAAATACCAGAAGCTGGATTTAAGAAATCATCCTTTGCTATCATTCTATTGCGGTCACGCTGTCAAAATCTTATCACGATCTTTCCTTGCCTTCATATTTACGAAGCTCAAAGACTTGAGGAATACAACCTTTGTTATGCACTGAAATATCTTCAAGTCATCCTCTGGTTCATCCTTTGAATCAAGTTTCTTTGTTTAAGAAACCAGAATATTTTACAGTACTCATATCGTTTATTCATTGTCATATTCTATTGAGTCTGTAACGAACTGTCTTTGTGAAGAAGTTTGAAAAACATACAAGTGTTGTAAACCAGCAGTTGCGTCTGCTTGGATTAGTGTGTTGATACTAGGAGTTCTCGTAGCTGCGGGCTTCGGGATCGGGTGTTTGTAGAAGGACTACTCTCATCAAATCTTCTAGTGATACCTTCCGAGGAGGAAGAAGGGGAGACGTAGGACATTGAAGTCCGAACTTCCAGAAACAAATCCTGAGCTCTTTGCTATTAACTTTACGCATTTACATATTGCTTATTATTTACTGTTCACAAGTGAATCGGTTTTATTCCGCACTTTTCAAGTTAACGGAGAAACTTGCTTAAAACTGAGATATCTTAAGTCTGGTAACTCGGACATAAGTCAAGCCGTGTTGTAAAACATTTTAAAAGATTTCAAAATCGAAGGAGTTCATTCAACCCCCCCCCCCTTCTGAACTCCTATTTACTTATTGATCCTATTTCTGGGACCATCAAGTGGTATCAGAGCAGGCAAATCTCAGTTATTGAACAGTTGTGTTTCGTGCTTTATTATATCTTACTATGTCGATCTCTCACAACAAGATTCCTTTGTTTTCGAGGGAAGAGTATGATGACTGGAAGATTAGGATGCAAGCGCATCTAGCAGCCATGGATGATGACATGTGGTATGTCATCACTGAAGGACCTCTGAAAATCATGAAGCCAAATCTGGCGGTTGCAGTAACAAGTGGCGAGCCTCAGTTTCTTTCAAAGGCCAGACACGAATATACCAATGAGGATAAGAAAAAGGTGAATCTAGTTAACCTTCAGTACAGCTTTCCATCCATAAACCGTGTACAATCAGAAAGAGTGATTCAAACACTGGAGGATTTACTTCGTGCGTGTGTTCTCAACTTTGCAGAAAGCTGGGATTCTAAATTGCCCTTAGTTGAGTTCACATATAACAATATTTACCAAGCGTCCATAGAAATGGCTCCAGACGAAGCACTGTATGGCAGGAAATGTAGATCACCGATACATTGGAATGATGTAGGTGAGAGAATAGAGATCGGACCTGATATTATAGAACAGACTGCTGAAGTCATTAAACGGATACGTGATCGAATGAATACGGCATAGAGCAGACAGAAGAGCTATGATGATAGCCATCGTCGTGATCTGAATTTCGAATTAGGAGATCTTGTATTTCTAAAAGTAGCACCTATGAAGGGCGTAATGAGATTTGGACGAAAAGGTAAGCTAAGTCCCAGATTTATTGGATTGAGATTCTGGAAATAATTGGGACGTTAGCATATCTTCTAGCTTTACCTCCACAGTTATCGGTTGTTCACAATGTGTTTCATATCAGCTCTCAGGAAATACATTTCGAATCCTTTGCATGTTCTTAGGCACGAGCCTATCCAGCTAACACCAGATCTAACTTACGAAGAAGCTCCAGAAAAGATCCTTTTTAGAGAGAATTGTAAGTTAAGAAATAGGACTATCCCTATGATAAATATTCAGTGGGCGAACCACTCAGAAATAGAAGCAACGTGGGAATTCGAAGCAGATATGCGAAGAAGCTACCCAGATTTGTTTAAGTAAGTGAATTTCGGGGATGAAATTCTTTAAGGAGGGTAAAATTGTAACGCCCAGAAACTTTTAAATCCACAATTAGAAATTTTAAGGAATTGAGAGATCTATTTGAAATATTATAGTAAATCAGCTTTTGTTTAGTTGATTTTCAGATTTGAGATACAAGTACAGAAGCTGTCCAGCTGGTCCAGAAAAACAGATTTACTTCCTATTTTTTTAACTAAAATGGTTCGGTTTACATTTTTAATTATTGTTTAAAATTGAGTAGCACATTAAAAAGTGTTTTAACATCTTGATGAAACGTGCTTCCTTATCTAGGCATTTGAATTCATATATATATAGGATATTAGACACATCATGCATCATTATTGTCAAATCAAAATACATATCCCCAGCAGTGCTCTTTCTAAGAAAACCGAACAAAGATTTCAAGGTTTTTCACAAGAAATGATCGGGTTGTTTGTTGATTCAGGCCAGATAACTCGTTCTGATTGTGTTTCAGATAAAGGCAAGTAAACTCTGTTTCTTGCTACACTCTTGAAAGCATATATTGATTTATGTTTGCATGTTTGTATGCGTTTTTAAAAGGTTTGAGAACTGTTATGGTTTTTCTTCAAACACAGACAAACTATAGCATGTTTTACACAGGAAGTATTGGTTTACTGTGAAATTATGAGAAAGATTGTTGTTCGAAAATGGAGTTATGATCAATCTAGTTTCTTCTTGAGATTTCCAAGAACTTCTTCAAAGAAGCTTACAAGAAGCTTATTCGACTTGTTTTTCAGAAATTTCCTTAGATATTTTTTATTTCTTCAGACTAAGGAAAACCTTCGAAGTTCATGCTTGATTCTGAGATAAGTCCGAAATCTGGTTATTTTACCAAAGCTGAATTTTTCTATAAGCGAGATAATTTTGTGTCAGCGTTCTGTTTCTAAGCAGTTTTATGTTAACATTTGAGTTCGTGATTCAAATCTGAATTGGTCAATTTTGTTGTGTTGACTATTCCAAATCTGAGTTGACCTCGATTGACCATTGACATCTGAGTTGACTTCGATTGACCATTGACATCTGTGTTGACTTTTGTTGACTATTGAAATCTAAACGACTCAATTCAGTTATGTTGACTTTTCCAAATCTGAGTTGACTAAACAGTCCAAATCTGATTTTTCTCTCCTTCGTTTCTACAACTGCGTACTATTCAGATTTCAATTTAATTCCTTTCAAGTTTGATTTTATCGATACAAAAACTTTTGCTTAATCTTTCTTTCTTTTAGATTAGATTCAAAAGTATAAGTCGATTTATTCGTAGATAAACTATTGTGCAGTAATAATATTCCAGATTTGAGAGAATTGATTCCAGTTTCAGCTTTGTACGAATTCCAATAAATTCCCAAATTGTTCCCGAACATCAATAAAGTTTTAAAACCAGTAAATCGTACTTTATAGAGGAAAGAAAAGCAGATTTATAGAAAAGAATAGAAAGTTTTCCAGAATGTTTAAAGAAAGAAAAATGTTTATATATAGTATGACATAGATAACAGATGGTCACATAGGAGAGGGTGAGACGCTGGCTGACGAACCAGTCTGCCCATTTCAACTCGGAAGGGATTAAGACATGGTTGACGAACTGTATAACCTTTATATGCGATAAATGGGATTTGTTCCCATCCTCCTGATATCAGATGACAGTTTGATCAAACGAATTGACCTATTGATAGGATCAATATGGTTCAAAAACAGCTGCAGGAGTTCAGAACGGGGGGGGGGGGTTGAATGAACTCCTACTATTTTAAATTTTCGAAACCCTTCTAACAATTTTACAAGCGCCTCGCTTAACTTAAATCCGAGTTACCAGATTTAAGGTATCTCAGTTTAGCTGCTGATCTTTTGGCTAACAAATATTGTGCGGAAATAAGCCAATCGATCAGTGAACAGTAAGGCAATAAATAGATGCGTTAAGTAAAAGATTAAGGTCAAGAGTTTGTTTCTGGAGGTTCGGATATAAATATCCTACGTCTCCCCTTCTTTCTTTTCAGAAAGGTTCCACTAGAATATTTGATGGATTACAGGTCTTCTGCAAAACACCCAGTCACCGAGCCTCGCTCAAAGTGAACTCCTAGCAACACCAACCTAAAGCGCAGACGGAGCTGTTAGTTTTACAAATGAATGAAAATTTTCAAACGGCTTTAAGGATCACGTTCGTTACAGACTCAAATGATATAACAATGGATACAATGCTATGAGACTGTAAATCCTCTGATTTCTTATACAAGCAAATCGATTCAACTAAGGTGAATCAGAGGATGACTCGAAGGTATTTTCTGTGTAAGCTTGATTGTAGGTTATTCGAGTTGAGAGCTTTTTGAGAATGATAATTTCAAGGTTCAATGAGCTCGTAAAATGGGCAGACTAACAGCAGGTAGTAATAGCGAGAGTTATCTTCAATTCAAATCTTCTGCTATTTATACCCTTCGCTCAACGGTCATTAATTCTGTAAAGGGAAATAAAATCCCTTTTGAAATTATGATAATCTTGTAACCGTATACTCTGCTACACTACAATAAATTGCACACTGTCAGAGCAAAAATTGTCTCCTTTCATATTTGTGCAATAACCATGTAACAACCTCTGTAAATATGTAATATTTACCCAAAAATGGTACTGATCTTGTCTCCTTAATTCCAGGCAATTTGTACGATTTGATTGAGACCATTGATTCTCTTCAATTTGAATATGTAGTCCCATTTGAATCAATTAACGCTTGCGCCTGAAATCTTTTCTGTTGACAGATGTATCTTTGTTGAAGATAAATGAATAGTCCTTCGCTGTTCGAATACATTTCTGTCACAATTAAATAATTATGATCACTTGCGATTTCAGAAAGGCTGACGTCATCATATTTGTTAGACAAACACTGAAGCGTTATCTGTTGAATATACTGTAGCAGTAACTGACGGTGTCTATGACATCACGGTATCTGGTAATCCTATTATGCACAAATCTGTTGACAGCAACCTCCGCTGTTAACCATATAGTAATGTTCCTGTTGAACTCACTATTACGATATCTGATGAACATATACTGTAGCGCTATCTGATGATAGTAACCATAGCTACACTGTTACAATATCTGATGAACATATACTGTAGCGCTATCTGACGATAGTAACCATTCCAGTTCAATAACGAGTTCTGTTGGCAGATACCTCTGATTCACTCACGATGTCTGTTGGCAGCGACCATCACTCTTAATGCACTTTCAACAGTAAATATCTGACCCGATAACCCGTATAACTGATTCGATAACCCGACTGTCTCAGAACCCGAAACTGAACAACCCGATAACATATCTGAAATAAAACCTGATCACTGTTGTCAGCAACTCTTATATCCATGAAAAGATAATTCGAATTTCATCGTTAAGTCCAAGTCTTTTCTTCTTTTTGTTATCACCAAACCTGTAAATTTTATCCTAACAATTTCCCCCATTTTGGTGATGACAAAACTTAGCAACCGATATAAAAAAAATGAGCAAAATTAAATGGCACACGGACTGCTGAGATCATAAATTTCATTAACTGAGAAATAGAACAAAAGATTTGTACAAGGACTCAACAATTGTTCTCCTAGTATCTTCTTCTTTTGTAGGATCCACTGCTGTTCCCTCTGCTCCTTTCTCTTTCTCTATCAGCACTAATAAGTCTTTCCACAATACTAGTTGTACGCACATTATCACCAGTTCCTCTGCCTCCACTGCTTCCACCTTGATCATCAGGAGGTGGTTGGGGGCGGCTGCTACTTCCTTCCCCCTTTTTGTCAATATCACCACGGTTGATATAAGCAACAAGTTCGTTCAGTTGGTCGGTAATAATATTGAGGGTCTGCTGTGCTTGAGCACGAAATTCGTTCCTCTGCCTCACTGCTTCCACTTGATCATCAGGAGGTGTTGGGCGCTGCTACTTCCTCCCCTTTTGTCAATATCACCACGGTTGATATAAGCAACAAGTTCGTTCAGTTGGTCGGTAATAATATTGAGGGTCTGCTGTGCTTGAGCACGAAATTCTAATAAATCATTGCGAGTAGCAGCCACTTGCCCATCTAAAAGAGTTAATTTCGCATCGATCGCTCGAACCTCCTTCTTGACATCCATTAAATCGGCAATGACAGTGGCGCCATGAGCCACCCCACTTGAATTCATTTATATGAATTAGCTGGACATCACCTTGCCTCTGATTGTCTTTGCGAACACTCTGTAACGAATGTCAATAGGCTTCATCTCGGTGTAGCAGGGCTTCTCGAAAACCTCTGTCAAGTGTATTGATCTTAGATAATATCTCACTGTTAGAATCATCAATACGTTGTATTCTGAAAGTCCGGAGGTCATCGAGGGCTGCATTAAACTCAGTGGGACCAACTGGTAATAATATCTGATGATCGGTAGTGGCATCCAAGGGAATATCATTGTTGTCAAAGCGCATTGGAGAATCAGTGTGAGTAGGAGAATCTGGTCTCTGAATAAACTCTACCTGAGCAACAGGGTCAGAAACTGAAAATGACGGCATTGAAGAAGATGCTACATGTATACTTGGTTGTGTAGACTCTGCCTCGGTGAAAGAATCATGCTGTGGAGAGGGAGAGTGGTAAACTGTTGACCCATCAGAAGAAACTAGATCCACCTCGGAAATATTCAGTACATTTGAGCTACTGAAGTAATCAACAAAACTGTCTGTATATACACCTTGCTGAAAGATACTGCGAAAACTTGTGGGAAGTTTCTCAAGAATATCAACTGCCGAACTATACACCACTATATCTCTGCAAAAATTTTCACTAACCGGGCGCATACATCCAAACATACTATATCTAACAATCTCTATACAGACTCTGGCCCATCCCCATGTTTTGATCAAAGACGGGGCGGCTCCCAAATACTGTACTGGCTCTATGAAGAGGCCATGCGGAACAAAAGTTGTGTCAACCACGCTCTCTGGAACTTGCTTCCTATTCACAAATAGCGACAATCTACAGCTACTCTTCCATTAATCAGTGCCCTGTATGGGCGTCCAAATCCCATAAATTAAGATCATTGGCCGTACCCAACAAGTGGACTTGGCCATGGAGTAAAATTGGGCTAAAACAGCGCCACTATTGTCAGCAAGATCTTTAAAAAGTTGCGAGGAGCTTGGTCGGTACGTTATTATTCCATGTTCCTTCTGCTTTGCCAAGAGATCTTCAAGAGATTTGGAATGAGCAACAGACAGAAGATCAATAATTTGAGAGGCCATCGCCGTCCATGGTTGGCCTGGTGCAAAGTATCGGCGATGAGAATCCAAAAATTTTCTCAACAACATCTCTCTATACTTCGCAAGTATATACATTTTTCTCCTAACAGCGGTCTCCAGAGAATCGGTCTCCGCCCAATCCAACATCAATTTTTCTTTCTCTTTCAAATCACGCAAAGCATCAAGGTCAGATAATTTATTGAGAGAAAAAGAATGAAAGAATTCTACCACATCCTTCATAACATGGTCACGCAGCTGAACCAGAAAATCAACATCCCCACATATCAACTCAACCGTTTCTCGGGCAGGATTCCCCTTGACAGGCTCATCCTCTTCCAAGGGCTCCTTCCCTTTATCATGCGTGGATATCCTGGGGAGATTGGCATATTACCAGTCACGTTCCTGTACTTAATTGATTGCGATTGACTCTGCAAGTCTAATCTTTCTGACCTCAGCTGCAGTAACTGACGGCAGCATCATATCTTCAGAGATTTGCATTAGCAGGTCATCCAAAGACATCTGCTCTTCATTAGAATGATTGCTGCACACAGATTTCTCAGTGTTCGTTGCAGCCACCTCTTGCTCACTGCCATCAGCTTCTACAGTAGTCCCTTTCTCATCAACCATCTCCAACGACTGTGCATAAGAAACTCTTTCCTCTGTTCCTGTTCCTCTATCCATCCCACTGGTTGATCCAATTTCTGGCTCATCCCTAGAAGCATAATCCTTAAAAGACTCATCTAACCATTGTTCAAAATCATCTCCAATCTCCGTCTCATAAATATGTTGATCACCCAGTTCTGTCTCATCTGTTGTCAACAACGAAGTCTCCTCAAGCACTTTCCCAATGATAACATCTACTTCATCAATATGTTTCACAGCAGTTTCTTTATCAGTAGTCTCAGTAGTTTCCTTAACAGATTCCTGTTCATCCAAAGTCTCATCATCCGAGCCCGTTGACAGAATCAATTTTCTCTTCTGGTATCTGCGTTTGGGCGCAGGAGATTGTACAGTTTCCGCAGTAGGGGTTGGTTCAACAATCTGAATTGGCACAACATCCTGCGCCACACTCACGATATCCATACTGACCTTTGAAGCTAAGGGTTTGGTCTTCACAGTCCGCCTCTTCTTTGGAATAACAGGCGCATTACCCTCAGTGGCTGGTCGCTTCTTCGACCCAGCAATTTCAGAGATTACCTCAACAGGTGTCTCATCAGCAGATGAAGACTTCTTCTTGGATTGTGATTTCCTCTTCACAACAGCCTCAGCAGCCGTCCCAGGCTCATCACTTTGGCCACGAGCATCAATCGTGTGATTCATGGCTAATTTATGTGCAGCATATCCGTTGGCTTTCTTCTACATCTTATCAACCATGTCCTTCAACACACCAAACAGAACCTTACTCCAGTTAACCTTCAACCCAAAATGAATCGCCGTCATCATCATAAAACGTTCATTTGTAACGGCATCAAAGGAGCCGGCCTTAACAGTAATGGCTTTGGCCAGAATATCATTGAGCAATCGATATTCATGCTTCATACACCTCTTTTTCCCATGAATATCAACCTGCTCAACAGACTTCAAAAATATGCTTCTCGCATCAAAAACCAGATTCTTCGGTACAGCAGAGAAATCCACCAGCCCCTCCGAGGGCAACTCAAAAATTTTTGCAAACCTAGCCTGTGAAAAAGAAAAGAACTTGCCTCAAACGGCCCCTGTGATATCACGATCCTGCACTAATGCCGTATCAAAGAACTGCTCCAGTTCCTTCTCATACAAAACTGATTCAAAACCCAGAAAACCTCGCAATCAACTGGCCTCCAGTGTTTTAAACATATTCAGCATCCCGTCGTGGTCAGGAATCGACAAAACATAGTCGAAGTTCACTTGGTAGGAGTTTGCGATAAATGTAGATGCCATTTCAATCGATTTATATTACGAAGACTGTCTGAAATCAAATATGCTGCAAAAGAGAGTACGAAAGCACGAGAGCAAGAGAATAAAACGAGAGTAATGTTGCACAGTAAATGTTAGTGAAAATTGGAAATACCGTAAATAAAGACAAAGAATGCGAAAGTTAAGAGAGAGAGTAAGAATGTTGGTGTGACGATTCGCACGAGGACAACATGTGTCAATCATCCGACGATGCGTACTATTTTTAGAAAATATTTTGAAAATATTTTACCCGTACGGGAAAGAAAAAGTTAAAATCGACGCGCCAAAATCTTAAATTATCACACCTAAGAAAATCTGACTTATTGTTTCGCGGGGATGGAACGGAATCTGTTAACAGATAAGCATCAATTGTATACAGTAGATATCTGTTGACAGATTTCTCCTGTTCAATCGACGTCACACTTAACAACTCAGATTCCTTGTTCCCCCTACGACAGGTATATCTTCCATCAGCAACGCTTACATAAACAAAGTTGTTCCCCCTGAGCATGTGACTAGAGGCTGACGTAAGCATTGCTGTTCCCTGAGCGGATAATCTTCTAATGGTAGTGCTGACGTAAGCAACGCTGTTCCCCCTGAACAGGAGACTCAATGCTGACGTAAGAAAATCTGTTCAACCTGCAAAAATTGTTAACGCACAGACAATTTTATGGCAATTCTAAGAGACCTAATATGTTCCTAAAGTAGAAAAACTTAGCGTCTGGTAGAGGCTTTGTGAAGATATCAACAAATTGCTGTTCGGTCGACACATACTCCAACCGGACGTCCTTCTTCAGCACGTGGTCCCTTATGAAGTGATGCCTGATGTCGATGTGCTTGGTGTTAGAGTAGATGCCCAACTAGCCAACTTGTGGCGTGTGGGTTTATAGACTCTTGTATATGACAATCTTTATATATGATATTCGCATTTGTTTATGGCATTCTTTACTTTCATTGTCTTGTATAATGATTAACAATTACGTTGAGTAAAGACCTAGAATGCACTATAGTGTATGTTAGATGTGATAGTGGGTATGACGGCTATCATGAAACACATCTAATAGTCACTGTGTATTCTGAATTAGTTCCTAGTCGATTGGGCCGTCAAAATGAGGATAAGGCCGCCCGAGCTTGAGACTAGTATCTGCGATGTGAAGTACCATGTTTCATTGGTAGGGAACATTGTGATGTTCTGAGCATGCAGATAGATAGTGACCTGGTGATCTATCGAACTACCCTCGTTCGGACTTTCCAAGTGGTTACCATTTGTCGAGTGGATAAGTCCGAGGTCTTGGTTGTACTGATTAGTCCTCAAGACTCGAAACGTCATTGAGACTCTACATGATAGGCGTCTTGTTACAACTTGTGGGGGTTTTATTGACTCTTGTACAAACGATCTTTATATATGATATTCGCATTCTTTTATATGGCATTCTTTACTTTACTTT
>KV012857.1:443625-453761 GCA_001598015.1 Dorcoceras hygrometricum
GATAAACTAAGGGAATTTAAATTTGTTTAAATTTCCCTACCTTCCATCAACAATGGGTGTACGCCGAATACATGGCCCGGCTCATATTATTGAGGGGGTCATGTATGCCGGAAAGCTGTCCACGCCATTGACAATTGTTGTGAGTCGGTTGGAACTCCTTTTAACGTTGGCTCATATTATTTGGGACGTTAAGGGGACCGTGCTTCACGACAAAATTGTTTATATTTCCCTACATTCCATCAACAATGGGTGTACGCCGATGCTACCCGTATACATGGCCCGGCTCATATTATTGAGGGGGTCATGTATGCCGGAAAGCTGTCCACGCCATTGACAATTGTTGTGAGTCGGTTGGAACTCCTTTTAACGTTGGCTCATATTATTTGGGACGTTAAGGGGACCGTCCTTCACGACTCAACATTGATGGGTCATCTTGACACGTGATAGTAAACAGCGTCATATTATTGGGCCCTTACTGGACGTTAGGTGAATACATGGAGGTTGCACCAGTTGCAATCGGAAACTACCTTTTGGGGGTCATGGATGGCTGATATTATTCGGGTCCATGATCGCTTGATTGGGCTCCGTGTACCCACTAAAGAAACTTGCTTTCTCGATTTCATTAGAGGGTGGTGAAATCGTTAAAATAGTGGGAGAGTAATTCATAAAACTTAACGACCTTGTTTTATGTCTTAGCGATTATTTTATATATAGTTAGTGATGATTGTCTGTTTTCTTTCAGTATTACTGCTTATACAATGTCTTCGTTCAAAAACCCACCCGCTGCTATACTGGATAGCAACAAGTTCACCGGTCTGAACTACCAAGACTGGCTCCGCAACCTTAACCTTGTGTTGGCTTCGGAGAAACTTCTTTATACGATAGAGAAGTGCCCTCCGAAGGAAGCCCCTGCCGATATCAGCCCTGAGGAGCTGGTTACGCTTAAACAATGGTGGGACGATGAGGTTAAAACTCGATGCTATGTGATGGCATCGATGTCCAAAGAAATGCAACGGCGCTTTGAGAAGACAAAGTATGCTGCTGACATACTTTTTCAGCTCAAAGAACTGTACGGGGAGAACTCTCGACATGAGAGGTTCACGGCTGTCAAGGAGCTTATGACGAGCCGCATGCACGATGGGACTTCGGTCCGCGAGCATGGGGTTCGTATGATTGGGCTCGTTGAAAAGCTGTCGGGCCTTGATATCACACTTCCACATGAGCTGTCTGTGGATGTGCTTCTCCTCTCACTGCCTGCTGCATTCTACCCCTTTGTGGTCAACTTCAACATGAACAAGCTGGCATCCACCCTTGAAGAGGTGGTTAACATGCTTTTAGTGTTTGAAGGAACCATAAAGAAGGACAAACACGTCCTCCTTATGGGCTCTTCTGCGAAGAAGGGGCCCAGACGCAAGGGTAAGAAGCGTTCTGCCCCTGCGAAGGAGGAAAAGCCCACCAAGAAGCCAAAGGCAAAGGCTTCCAAGCCAAACAAGACTGAGGATGTTTGCCACCACTGCCACAAGCCTGGGCATTGGAGGAGGAACTGCAAGGAGTACCTCGAGAAGTTGCGAACTGCGAAAGGTATGTTCTATATCGAAATAAATATGTCTCTTAATTCGACTTCTTGGGTACTTGATACTGGATGTGGATCTCATATCTGAAATGATTTGCAGGTGATGACAAGAAGCCAACGTCTTAGAGAGGTTGAGACCCACTTGAGGCTTGGCAATGGAGTAAGAGTTGCTGCAGTAGCTATAGGAGATGTTTATTTATTTCTGTCTTCTGATTTTAAGTTGTATTGAGAAACGTTTTGTTTGTTCCCGAATTATAAAGAACATTATTTCTGTTTCTATGCTTGATAGTGATGGATATTATTGTAATTTTCTAATTCGATTTGCAATATTTACAAGAATGAATGTTCAATTGGAATTGGGTAACGCGAAAACGATTTATACACCTTAAAATTAAAATACGTTCCAACTCGCGATGTCGAAGCACATACAACAACGATTAAAAGGAAACACGATAACTTGAACCCAGTACAACTTTGGCACGCTAGGCTAGGTCATATTTCTCTAAGTAGGATGAACAAGTTAGTTAGGAGTGACATGTTTGATCTGTCAGACATTAACTCCCTACCAACTTGTGAGTCTTGTCTCAAGGGAAATATGACTAAGAAACCCTTCAAGGGCAAGGGTGAGCGTGCTCAAGGCCTATTGGATTTGATCCATACTGATGTGTGCGGCCCATTTAGTATTGGTACTAAATACGGTCACACATACTTCATCACCTTTACCGACGATCACTCTAGGTATGGGTACTTGTACTTGATGAAGCACAAGTCTGAATCCTTTGAAAGGTTCAAAGAATTCAAGGCTGAAGTAGAAAATCAATTAGGCAAAAGTATTAAGGCGCTTCGATCTGATCGAGGTGGTGAATACTTAAGTGCTGAATTTCAAGACTATCTGAAAGAGAATGGGATTCTCGCACAGTGGACCCCTCCGGCCACACCACAACTCAATGGTGTAGCGGAGTGTCGTAATCGGACCTTGTTGGACATGGTTCGATCTATGATGAGCTTCGCTGAACTTCCGACCTTGTTTTGGGGCTATGCGCTCGAAACGGCGGTAATGTTGTTGAACAATGTCCACACCAAGGCAGTGGATAAGACTCCATATGAGATATGGATGGGCAAACCACCCAAGTACTCATACATGAGGATTTGGGGATGTCCTGATTACGTGAAGCAAACAGTGGGAGATAAGTTGGATACGAGATCCATCTTATGCTACTTCATTGGGTATCCAAAGAATTTCATTGGATACTACTTCTACCATCCCAGCGAAACAAAAGTGTTTTTTCCTAGAAATGACACCTTTATGGAAAGGGAATTTCTACTTGATATAAAGGGCAAAATAGTAGAACTCGAAGAGGTTCGAGATCCAATCGAAGTACCAGGTGAGTCTCCCGCACCTCCAGAGCCGATACCGGAAATGGTCGCACCTAAGAAATCCGAAAGGGTTCCTAGGGCTCCTGAGAGATACGGTTTTCTCCTTGAAGATGATCAAGGTGATCAAGTTGTTGGATCTGATCCAAGAACTTTCAAGGAGGCAATTTCCGATGCAGATTCTAATTTGTGGCTTGAAGCAATGCAATATGAGTTAGACTCAATGCATGCTAACCAAGTTTGGACTCTTGTTAATCCTCCCGAAGGAATTGTTCCTATTGGGTGCAAATGGGTATACAAGAGGAAACTTGGGCCTGATGGTAAGGTAATGACCTACAAGGCACGACTGGTCGCGAAAGGTTACACTCAGAGGCAAGGTGTTGACTATGATGAAACCTTCTTGCCAGTCGCAATGTTCAAGTCAATTAGAATCTTACTTGCCATAGCCGCATGGTACGACTATGAGATATGGCAAATGGATGTGAAAACTGCGTTCCTTAATGGAAACATTAAGGAAGAGATCTATATGATGCAGCCGAGGGTTTCACATCTGTTGGAAGCGAGCATAAGGTATGCAAGCTTCAGAGATCGATCTACGGTCTCAAACAAGCATCACGAAATTGGAACCTGAGATTCGATAAAACAATTAAGGAATTTGGTTTCATCAAGAATCCCGAGGAGCCATGTGTATATAAGAAGGTAGTTAAAAGCGCTGTGACATTCCTCGTACTTTACGTTGATGACATTCAACTCATTGGGAATGATGTAGGAATGCTGCAGTCAAATAAAGTCTGGTTGTCTAGTAGATTTTCGATGAAGGACATGGGTGAAGCATACTATATTCTTGGAATACAGATCTATCGGGATAGATCGAAACGGCTGCTCGGACTCACCCAAGTCACCTACATCGATACCATACTTAAGAGGTTCTCTGTGGAAGAGTCCAAGAGAGGACACCTATCTATGTGCCACGGGGTCACTCTATCTAAGTCTATGTGTCCGAAGACTGATGAGGAGATAGAGAGTATGACACGTGTGCCATATGCCTCGGCAATAGGTAGTATTATGTATGGCATGATCTCCACTAGACCGGATGTCGCATATGCTCTGAGTGTCACGAGCCGCTACCTGGCCAATCCCGGCCAATTGCATTGGAAGGCTCTGAAGGATATTCTTAAGTACTTACGAAGGACTAAGAATATGTTCATGGTCTATGGGGGTGGTGAACTGAAACTGGAAGGCTACACTGATTCTAGCTTCCAGTGTGATGTGGATGATTCAAAGTCAACCTCTGAATTTGTATTCATGATCAATGGTGGTGCTGTCTCTTGGAAGAGTTCCAAGCAAGACACCATCGCGTATTCAACCACTGAGGCTGAGTACATCGCAGCATCAGCTGCTGCTAAAGAGGCGGTTTGGATAAGGAATTTCGTCCAAGAGTTGGGCGTCATTCCTAATGGAGTTAGTCCAGTCCCGATGTACTGCGAAAACACAGGTGCCGTTGCGCAAGCAAAGGAGCCTAGGTCTCACCAAAGATCCAAACATATACTGAGGAAATACCACATAATCCGGGATATTGTGTCTAGAGGTGACATAGCAGTTGAGAGAGTCGCCTCTGCGGACAACGTTGATGATCCACTTACGAAGCCCTTGCCAGGACCGTTGTTTGAGAAACATCGTGAAACAATGGGACTGCGTCTGATGAGTAGTTGGCTTTAAGGCAAGTGGGAGATTGTTAGAGTAGATGCCCAACTAGCCAACTTGTGGCGTGTGGGTTTATGGACTCTTGTATATGACAATCTTTATATATGATTTTCGCATTTTTTTATGGCATTCTTTACTTTCATTGTGTTGTATAATGATTAACAATTGCATTGAGTAAAGACCTAGAATGCACTATAGTGTATGTTAGATGTGATAGTGGGTATGACGGCTATCATGAAACACATCTAATAGTCACTGTGTATTCTGAATTAGTTCCTAGTCGATTGGGCCGTCAAAATGAGGATAAGGTTGCCCGAGCTTGAGACTAGTATCTACGATGTGAAGTACCATGTTTCATTGGTAGGGAACATTGTGATGTTCTGAGCATGCAGATAGATAGTGACCTGGTGATCTATCGAACTACCCTCGTTCGGACTTTCCAAGTGGTTATCATTTGTCGAGTGGATAAGTACGAGGTCTTGGTTGTACTGATTAGTCCTCACGACTCGAAACGTCATTGAGACTCTACATGATAGGCGTCTCACTTTGACCCGTTTGCCGACTCACTTGGGGTCATTAGGCGGCGAGATTGGGTGAGACCCCGATGCATGTAGGAGTCGATGCATCGTTGTCGAGGATTCACCGCTCGCAGACATGCGTGGATATCCTATGTTATCTGAGGAGATAATAGTGTACAAATCTCTGGCCAGAGTACTAGAAGTGTTTTAGGTAAATGGGTTTACCTAGTTACACTCGCGATGTCACTATTCGATCTCCAAGATGTGTGCATAGCTGTCGGATCTTTAGCGACTCAAGATTTACCAATGATCGTTGATCTGATCGGGATATATGGATTGAAAGGACCGTACTGTACGCTAACCACGACCAACTGGTTCTTGCAGGCACTATCAGTGATACCTATTGATCATGGGGCGATGTTGCTAGACGCTCTTACCATGATCCGATGGGCAAATCCGGAATTGTGATTCCGGAGCCGCAATGGTTGTGGGTCCATGGCTAGCTATATCCCTGGTCACACAAGTACTGGATTCGAGATTCCCGCACGGATACTGAGCTCAATGTGTTGAGCATAGGAGGAGGATTCTGGAAGCGACTTCCTAAAAGTCAACAGGGGCCAAATTGTGATTTCCCGCTGTTGAGGGGCAAAACGGTCATTTTGTCATTTAGGGTTTGATGATCTGAAAAATTGTTTTTCACATCATAATATTCAATTTTGGAAACTGAGTCGATCGGTCCGATCTGATCGGCGATCGGAGTTGTAATGAAGTCGTAGTGATGGATATCGTCATTTGGACCCGGGGCCCGTTGGGCCGGTCCAAGTCCACCACTAATCTGCTTAAAGTAGACAAGGGCTTCATTAGTCATAATACACTTGTATCACAACTCACTATACCCTAACCCTAAGCACGCCGCCCCCTCTTCCTCTCCTCCCACGCCGCCGCCGCCGCCGGCCTCCACCGCCGCCACCGCCGCCGCCACCGCCGCCGCCGCTAATTGATCAGACTGGCTTCGATCAGTTTTTCGAGGAGAATCCGTCCGTGCTGATCTCGTCAGGCCTTCTAGTGCAGGCTGACGAAGGAGTCTCCCTTCCAGTCGTGGACCTGATTGACGAATCTACAGCCGCCTACCGTGAAGAGCCGGTCTTCTTGTAATTCCGGTTGGAGCCAGGCGCAAGTCGCCAGCAAGGTAACTGCCTAAACGCCCTATGAATGGTTCATAGTTTGCAGTTGTTTTTAATTGTATTGAATGTTTCCCGGCCTAATTTTTATTCTTCCGCTGCCTCGCCGGGAGACGGGATCTGGATCCGCCACGGTTCCCCAACACTTGGTTCTTGAGTGCGGCACAGGATTTTGGGTGATCTCTATCGCACTGGTGTTGTCACAGAGAATAGACGCTTCAGAAGCATCAATGCCATAGTCTTTTAGTTGATGTTATATCCATAGGATCTGAGCACAGCAGCTGCCAACAGCAAGGTACTAGGCTTCGTTGACGTGGCAATGGAAGTTTGCTTCCTACTAAACCAGGAAATCAACCGATCTCCTAAGAATTGACAAGTCCCACTTGTGCTTCTGCGATCAATCCTGCATCCTGCGTAATCTGCATCACTATAACCTATTAGTTGAAATCCTGAGTCTTTGGGATACCAAAGACTCACGTTGGAAGTACCCTTTAAATATTTAAGTATTTGCTTTACAGCTATGTAATGCGATTTCTTTGGCTCTGCTTGGAATCTAGCACACATACAGACAGCAAACATGATGTCTGGTCTGCTAGTAGTTAAGTATAGGAAAGAGCCTATAATACCACGATACAATGATACCTCTATGTCAGATCCAGCTTCGTCTTTATCTATCTTTATTGAAGATCTCATCGGGGTTGCTGCTGCTGACCGGTTGTCCTTGCCAAACTTTTTCAGCAGTTCTTTCGTATATTTAGCCTGGTTAATGAAAATTCCATTCTCCAACTGTCGAAATTGTAATCCCAGAAAGAACGTCAGCTCCCCCATCATGCTCATCTCGAATTTATCCTGCATTAACTTGGAAAACTTCTTGCACAGTTTGGGGTTAGTTGACCCAAAATAATGTCATCAACATAAATCTGAACTAATAAGACGTGATCATCTTTAACAAATTTAAATAATGTCTTATCTACTATGCCTATTGTGAAGTCGTGTTCAATTAGGAATTTAGATAATGTGTCATACCAAGCTCTGGGTGCTTGCTTCAACCCATATAGAGCCTTATCCAATTTGTAAACAAAGTCTGGATGTGTATGACTTACGAAACCAGGAGGTTGTGCAACATACACTTCCTCTGCTAAGATGCCATTTAGAAAGGCACTCTTAACATCCATATGAAAGACTTTGAAGTCTTTGAATGCAGCATATGCTAAGAACATGCGGATGGCTTCTAACCTAGCTACTGGTGCAAAAGTTTCATCAAAATCTATTCCTTCCATTTGTCTAAATCCTTGCGCTACCATTCTAGCTTTGTTTCTAGTTACTACGCCATCTTCATTCAGTTATTCCTAAAGACCCATCTAGTTCCTATGACTGAATGATTAGTAGGTCTAGGTACAAGTGTCCATACGATATTACGCTTAAACTGATTAAGTTCTTCCTGCATAGCATCTATCCAGCTGGGATCAGCTAAGGCCTCATCAATTATCTTAGGTTCTATATGCGACAGAAATGCAGCATCAAAATGATCATTAGATAGCTGGCCTCATGTGCGAACAGGGGATTGAATGTTACCTATGACTTGCTCAGGTGGATGATTTCTATTCCACCAAAGATCAAGTCCGATGGGATTTGCTCCTTGTTCCCCCTGTGTTGCTGGCTGAATAGAAATATTTTGATTTTCTGACACCAATTGATGATTATCGTTGTTGTCTTGTGTGTCAGATTCCAACTGTGATTCTTGCTGTTCTAGGTGAATGCTGGTGTCAGCTTTATCATCAATTGTTGGTCTTGATCGAATTGATAATTATTTGCATCTTGTCCATCAGCTGTTGGTGTATGAATAGAAGTGTTTGCTTGCGCAATATCTGATGGAGCGATATCTGTTGGGGCAGCAACTGTTTGTGCGTTGACTGCATTTGCTCCTGCTGCCATCAGATCTTGTTGAACAATTGTGTGGTGTATCTATTGTTGGTTGTTCTTCAGCTGTTTGTATTTGTGGGGACACGTCATCATCTGACTCATCAAGGCTTGTTGATTCCAGACGTGTGCACAAGTCGTGTAAGCTTGCAGCTGAATTAGATTTGAAGCTAGTTTCATCGAACACCATATGAGCAGATTCTTCAACTGTTAGACTTTTGATGTTGAATACTCTATAAGCTTTGCTGACAGTAGAGTAACCTAAAAATATTCCTGCATCAGATTTGGTTCAAAGGCTGTTAGGTGCTTTTTGCCATTATTGTGAATGAAACATTTACACCCAAACACCCTGAAATAAGATATATCAGGTTTCTTGCCATGCCAGATCTCATACGGGGTTTTATCGTGAATCCTATTAATCATCGATCTGTTTTGAGTATAACACGCTGTGTTAACTGCTTCTGCCCAAAATTTTTGAGAAATGCCGGAAAAAGCAATCATAGATCTAGCAGCTTCTTTCAAAGTGCGGTTTCTCCTTTCAGCTAACCCGTTTTGCTGAGGAGTTCTAGCTGCTGAAAGCTCATGCTTTATTCCTAAGTCTTCCAGATAAGAAATTAATTTAAAATTTAGAAACTCAGTATCACGATCACTTCTTATCCGATTGACTGAATAAGATCTGTCATTTTGTAAATGTTTCAAAAGGCGTATCAGCTGGTCGGCGGTTTCAGATTTTGCTTTTAAAAACAACACCCGAGTATATCCAGATAAGAAATTAATTTAAAATTTAGAAACTCAGTATCACGATCACTTCTTATCCGATTGACTGAATAAGATCTGTCATTTTGTAAATGTTTCAAAAGGCGTATCAGCTGGTCGGCGGTTTCAGATTTTGCTTTTAAAAACAACACCCGAGTATATTTTGTAAAATCATCAACAACTGAAAGGGTGTAATTCGGTCCCCCTAAGCTCGTTACTGAAATAGGACCTAAAAGATCCATATGCAAGAGCTCAAGGCAACGGGTAGAACATTTTCCGCCTTTATTTTTTAAATTCGATTTAATTTGCTTACCCAGCTGACATGCTGCACAGATCTTATCCTTAGAAAAACTAATTTTTGGCAGACCAAAAACCATATCATGTTGACTCAAATTAGCAAGTGTTTTGAATGATAGATGATTCATTCTTTGATGCCACATCCAGCTCTTGGAAGAACCAGCTGCAAGGCACAAATGCTCAGATTCTAGTTGATCTGACCAATTGATTATGTAGTTATTCCCCGAACGTTTGCCTACCAATACATTCAGACCACTTGGACTCTGAACCGTGCATGTGTATTGTTGAAACTGGACTGTATAACCTTTTTCACACAGCTGACTAATGCTAATCAAGTTATAACGAAGGTTAACAACAACTAGGACATCTGAGATAGAGATGTTACCGTGGATAAGCTTACCCTTACCCACAGTGTTACCGTATGCGTTATCACCAAAGACTATCTTTGCGCCTTTGTGTGGAATGACGTCTGATAGCAGCTTTCGATTTCCTGTCATATGTCTTGCACAGCCGCTGTCCAGGTACCACAAGTTTGATACATCAGCCGGTTCGTACCTGTTATCCTGCAATCATAAAACCAGCTTTTGGTACCCAATTTTACTTGGGTCCAGATCGGATTACCCCTTTCGGGACCCATACTTGAATTACCTTGATAGTTTTTACTTTTGGTACTTTACTTGGGTCCAGATCGGATTACCCCTTTCGGGACCCATACTTGAATTACCTTGATAGTTTTTCCAGTATAAGTATCCTATCCTGTCTGTGCATAATTGTGAGATCTGTTGAGTTTTGATTTCATATTCTGACCACTTA
>KV012857.1:470046-483058 GCA_001598015.1 Dorcoceras hygrometricum
ACGCTGGTCAACGATACTGTAGCTACCTGCTGGTGTTGGCATCGGTAGGGTGACGTAGGCGTGACGTGTTGCATCTGCTGGTTTTAGTTCGTATCGAAGGGTTGTTGCTGGCCGATATTGCTTTTGACGTGAGAATGATTGAGGGAGCGACACGTGTTGGTCAACGTTTTTGAGGGTTGACTAGGAAATTCAACAGTCGTGTTAGATAGGAGTGACCGGCTGCTGATAGGAACGCTTACGTGTGCCTTGCGACATAGTGTGAGACCAGCAGCAGGAGTTTCCCTTATGAAACTGCTGGTGTTTGTATGCGTCGACTGGATTTGATGTAGTAGGCGCAGCGACGTCGTTTGATTAAGTGCAGCTGCTGGTTTTGGATCGTTGTGAAGAGTGTGTGTCGACTGGATGACCAGCTGCTGGTGGTTTTTGAAGTAATATTTGTCGCCTGCTGGTAGGCGCTGCGACGTCATTCGATGAAGTTAAAACGCTGTGTTTTGGATGTTGCAGCTGGAACCAGTCGTTGGTTGTTTTGAAGAGATCTACTGCCTGCTGGTTTAACGCTACGGCGTCGTTTTGATAAGTTGAAACGCTGCATTTTGAGTGTTGCGTATGGAACCAGCAGCGAGGGGTTGTTGTGAGTAATGCATTGCGACTGGAGAACCAGCAGGTGGTAGCGATGCTGACGTAACCATTACGATTTCGTTTAGATTAGTTGATGCGTCGTCGTTTTGTGGTATTTTGCGTAACCAGTCGACTGGTGCTTGTTTGAAGAAATTTATACCAGCTCTTGGTCTCATTTCATGCGAAACATGTTTTCTGCTGGTGTTTCGCTACGGCGTCGTTTGAGTTAGTGGGAACGGTGTCGTTTCGAGGTTATAGTTACGAATGCAACACTTGGTTGTTGCTGCTGGTTTTAGCGAAAGAAAGAGATGGTATCTGCTGGTAGATACCTGCTGGTCTTTTCGACTGAATTTTGGTGATCAGCAGATGTTGATTTGGGAGATTATAAATGGAAGTGTCGTTCGACACTTAGGATTATTTGAGAACCAGATATTTCTTATCTCCATTCCCGAACCCTCGATTTTTCACTGTTCACCGTAACTTTCAATCGCCGATTCCCGTCGCTTCCAGCTTTTTTTTTTGACGATTTTGGTGGCGCTGGACTCCTTGAGTTTCGCTCTTATGATTGATACTAGTTTGGAAGTCAGAGACAACGAGTTGAGAAATCTCGAAAGTTTCTGCGTGTTCGTGAGTTGCGGGTTTGTGTGAGCAGCTTCTGCCTTCGGTTTTTTGAGCTTTTGGATTTCACAGAAAGCATTCTGCCGTGAATTGCAAAGCCAGGAGAATTTGCTTCCACAGGCCGTGTGATTGCCGTGCCCTGTTGAGAAATCTGTTAGGTAATTGAGGAGGAAAGGTACGAATCGAGCAGCCCTTAGCAGTTTGCGCATGAACGTGTGTATATTTCAGGCTATGGATTTGTGAGATGACTGTCTTGTGATTTGCGTGAATCTGGAAATTGAATTGAATTTAATTGATTGCATTATGTTCTTGTTTCACGTATTATGAGCTGTATGCATCGAGAATTGATATTGATTGGCATACATGCATACATATTGGGCCTTTGACAGATTTGCTTAATGACCCAAGACACGTTGTGAATGGCCGACAGATGTGTCGAGTCCACAAAGTCCAACGCTATCATCGGAGTGGTGACTGCCAGATGCGAGCGTCTACCACTGAGCTGTGAGAACCGACGGGTTCCGATAATTCACGGACCGATGATTTCCCGGTTGATTGGCCGTGGTATAGAGGCGACCTGATATGATTTGCCGGTTGATACACTGGCCTAGTGACTGATTTTCTTGGCAGCCCTCATGCATTCATAGCATTGAATTATAGCATGTTGCATGTTTATCTGCTTTGTTCGCTCTTCGTACTGAAGCTTGACCTCGTATTTGTTTTCCTGTTTTTGTTGTTTGGGTCTGTGTTACCCATTTCCAGGACCATCAGGTAACCAAGCTGGATAGAGTGGAGGTTCAGCTGGTTGATCCCCGTTTCCTTGAGTCCCAGTATATTGTATTATGTATTGATCCGGGGGATGTCCCGAGATTTTATGTATTTGGGGATCTGTTTATGATTTGAGATTTGATGTTACCTGAGTTGTATAAGTTTGAGATAACTTATATTTTGAGTATGGATATTTTGAATGATAATTTTAAGTTCAGGCCTAAACTATTTCGAAAAATTTTTAAGCCCTGATTTTTAGCTTCCGTATTTATGCGCTTATTATGTGTTAATTGAGAATAATTAGCACGGGGCCTGACATTTTTGGTATCAGAGCTTAAACTGGGATAAGCTCGACTTCTTTTAATCACACTCGAGTCTAGGCACAGAGTTTTGATTTGATTTTGATTGACTCTGTGACTTATGTGATTATTATCTGCCTTGATGTAATATCTATTGTTAACCTTACCTCTAGACTTGTGTAGATGCCACCGAGGAGAGGTAGAGGTAGGACTGTTAGACGTTCAGCTGAGGAGTCTAGAGCCTCGGTTAGTGAAGAGGGTGTTCCGCAGGTTGAGGATGTGACGAGACAGATAGGTGGGATGGAGTTAGTTCTCGCAATATTTAGGCCGACGACTGGACGTGTTTTTCAGCCTGCACTTGACGTGTCGTACCCGTTTCAGTCTTTTCAAGGATCACAGTCAAATCGCCATAGGTATAGGCCTCGAGGGAATCAGTTTAAGAAGCGATCAAACTCAAGTTCTTCGGCTTCAGTGAGTTCTGGTGGCAGTGGCTCCGGAGGAGGAGTGACTTGCGGACAGTGCGGAGGGAAGCACATGACTTCGCAGTGTTGTGGGGTGCAAAGTAATTGCAATAAATGTGGATAGCCTGGACATTTTCGGAGAGTGTGTCCTTTGGTGAGGGGACAGTCTTCGGTTCCTTTGCAGCAGGCCCAGGTGGATACCCCGACGGGAGAGCAGGCTGAGGAGACGCCTGGCATGGTGATTGGAGGTACATGCTTTATTTTTGATTATCCTGCTAAAGTTTTTTTTGACACAGGAGCATCACATTCTTTCATATCTGAGTTGTTTATGTTTGAGCATGGGTTGAGTTCATCCCCATTGTGTGATGATGTGTCTGTTACTACTCCTGCTGGTGTGAGTTTTTGGTCCCGAGAGGTAGTGATTGATTGTCAGATTAGATTTGATGAGCATGTTTTGGTCTCCAATCTGATTGTTTTGGGAATTAGAGACTTTGACTGTACCTTGGGAATGGACGTGTTATCTAGCTATAAGGCGACTGTTGATTGCTTCCATGGTGTGGTGAGATTTCGCCCTGATATGGGCGAGAGGTGGGATTTCTACGGCACGGATTAAAAGTCAAAGATTCCCCTAGTTTCTACCATGGAGATGTTTTGCCTACTATCGCTAGGTAATGCGGGATTCATGATCTATGCACTTGACGATTCCCAAGAGCAGAGATTGGAGTTCAGTGGTATTCCGATCGTTAGAGAGTTTCTCGACGTGTTTCCAGATGAGATTCCTGGATTCCCTCCGAGACGTGAGATTGACTTCGGTATCGAGTTGGTGCCCGGTATTGCTCCGATTTCTAGAGCTCCGTATCGGTGGGCGCCAGCAGAGTTTAGAGAGCTGAAGGATCAGCTGAGTGACCTATTGGATAAAGGCTTCATAATACCAAGTATGTCGCCTTGGGGAGCTCCGATTCTTTTTGTGAAGAAGAAGGATGGATCCACGAGGATGTGTGTGGATTTCAGACAGTTGAATAAAGCAACAGTGAAGAACAAGTATCCTTTGCCGAGGATTGATGACTTGTTCGATCAGTTGCAGGGAACGATTGTATACTCGAAGATCGATTTACGCTCTGGTTATCACCAGTTGCAGATTAGAGATGATGACGTGACGAAGACAGCTTTTCGGACTAGATATGGGCATTTTGAATTCCTAGTCATGCCGTTTGGATTGACGAATGCCCCCGCTGTCTTTATGGATTTGATGAATCGCGTCTTCAGCGAGTATATCGATCGGTTCGTAATCATCTTCATAGATGAAATCTTGGTGTACTCGAGGAGTAAGAGAGAGCACAAGGAGCATCTGAGGCTAGTATTGCAGAGATTGAGAGACCTAGGAATGTTTCCGAGATCCGTAGTTTCTTGGGGTTGGCCGGCTACTATAGGCGTTTCATTGAGAAGTTTTCTTCGATAGCCAGGCCTATGATGCAGTTGACTCAGAAAGATAAGATATTTGTATGGACTGATGAATGCGAGTACAGTTTTCAGACGCTGAAGGAGAAGTTGACTACTGCTCCTGTCTTGGTTCTGCCGTCTGGATCTGGCGGTTTCGTGGTATGCTTCGATGATTCTCTGAATGGTTTAGGGTGTGTTCTGATGCAGAACGGGTACGTGATTGCTTATGCGTCTCGACAGCTAAAGCCTCACGAGACGAGGTACCCGATTCATGATTTGGAGTTGGCTGCGATAGTGTTTGCCTTGAATATTTGGCGGCATTATCTCTATGGTGAAGAATTTGTGGTGTACACCGACCACAAGAGCCTGAAATATATCTTCACACAGTCAGATTTGAACATGAGGAAGCGACGCTGGATGGAATTGCTTAAGGACTTCGATTGTGAGATTCAATATCAGCCTAGGCGTGTGAACTTAGTAGCCGACGCTTTGAGCAGAAAGACCCAGCCTGATATGTTAGCGTCCTTGAGTATTTCAAAAGTTCATGAGGAGTTGAGTACTTCTGGTTGGCGATTCCAGCCGGGTGATCAGTATTTCTTTGTTTCTTCTCTTCAGGTGGAACCGCAGATTGTGATGAACATCAGGGAGGCGCAGAGGACCGACCCCTATATCCATGAGTTGAGGATTAAGGCGCAGTCAGGTCAGTCTGATGATTTCTCTGTTGCTTCTGATGGATGTTTGAGGTTCAGAGGGAGATTTGTAGTTCCGAACCTGATTGATTTGAAGGAGACCCTCATGAATGAAGCACATTGTAGTCGGTACAGTGTGCATCCAGGCGAGCGAAAGATGTACCATGCCTTGAAGTCTCACTACTGGTGGGCAGGTATGAAGAGCGACATTTCTGCTTTTGTTTCTAGATGTCTGAATTGCCAGCAGGTCAAGGCTGAGAGAATGAGACCTGGTGGATTGCTCCAGAGTTTAGAGGTGCCCCAATGGAATTGGGAGCACATCGCCATGGATTTCGTGACTCACCTACCTCGATCGAGTAGAGGATGCGATGCGATTTGGGTTGTGATTGATAGACTTTCGAAGTCAGCCCATTTAATTCCCTATGATGTGAGGTGTTCGATGAAAAAGATGGCGAAATTGTACATCGACCATGTGGTTAGATTTCATGGAGTTTCGGTTTCGATAGTGTCTGACAGAGATCCGAGGTTCACTTCTCTCTTTTGGAAGAGTCTGCAAGCAGCAATGGGTTCGAGATTGGCGATGAGCACAGCCTATCACCCACAGACTGACGGACAGTCTGAGTGGACTATCCAGACAGATATGCTGCGAGCAGTAGTGATGGATTTCAGCGGTGGCTGGCAGGATTCGCTTTCGTTGGTGGAGTTCTCGTTTAACAACAGCTACCAAGTCACTATTGGAATGGCTCCGTTTGAGGCATTGTATGGTTGAAAGTGCAGATCCCCGATTTGTTGGGAAGAAGTTGGCGAGAGATGGCTTTCTACATCGGAGTTTGTTCAGCACATGAAGGACCAAATTGACTTGATTCGGAGTAGAATGAAAGCTGCTCAAGACCGTTTCTCTAGCTATGCGAACCGTAGACGTCGACCGTTAGAGTTTGAGGTTGGCGATCGTGTGTTTCTCAAGATTTCTCCTTTCAAGAGCGTGATGAGATTCAGATTTAAAGGCAAATTGGCTCCCAGGTTCGTTGGTCCCTTCGAGATTATCGAGTGGATTGGACAATTGGCTTATAGACTGAGGCTGCCCGAGGAGTTAGCCGTGATGCATGACGTGTTTCATGAGTCAATGTTGAGTATGAGCTAGATCCGTCCCATGTTTTGAGAACTGACAAAGTTGAACTGGATTCTGCCCTGAGTTATGTCTAATATCCGGTGCAGATCTTGGATAGGAAGGAGAAACAGCTGAGGAACAAGATAATTCCGTTGGTGATGGTCCAATGGAGCAAGCATGGCCGAGAAGAAGCGACCTGGGAAGTTAAGGAGGAGATGAGACAAGATTGGCCTCATTTGTTTGAACACTGATCGTGCAACATTTCCAGGTAAAATTCTGGTTTTAGCTTCGAATAAGAGTAGCTGCTGGTGTTGATTTGCATGATTGATTGTTTTCTTCCCTGAGTTTGCCTTTGATTTCGAGGACGAAATCCCTTAAGGTGGGGAGAATGTGAGGATTGAGAATTTAGATTAGTGATTAATTGCTTTGATTTGGGATTAATCATATGTTTTTGAGGGAATTACGAAGGGAATATGGTTCATGCTGATTCATCAGTCGTAGCGCTAGTATAGGAAACGAGAAATAGCGAAATTTGGTGAAGTCAACGCTGGTCATTGACACTGTAGCTACCTGCTGGTGTTGGCATCGGTAGGGTGACGTAGGGGTGACGCGTTGCATCTGCTGGTTTTAGTTCGTTTCGAAGGGTTGCTGCTGGCCGATATTGCTTTTGACGCGTGAATGATTGAGGGAGCGACACGTGTTGGTCAACGTTTTTGAGTGTTGACTAGGGGATTCAGCAGTCGTGTTAGATAGGAGTGACCAGCTGCTGATAGGAACGCTTACGTGTGCCTTGCGACATAGTGTGAGACCAGCAGCAGGAGTTTCCCACATGCAACTGCTGGTGTTTGTATGCGTCGACTGGATTTGATGTAGTAGGCGCAGCGACGTCGTTTGATTAAGTGCAGCTGCTGGTTTTGGATCGTTGTGAAGAGTGTGTGTCGACTGGATGACCAGCTGCTGGTGGTTTTTGAAGTAATATTTGTCGCCTGCTGGTAGGCGCTGCGACGTCGTTCGATGAAGTTAAAACGCTGCGTTTTGGATGTTGCAGCTGGAACCAGTCGTTGGTTTTTTTGAAGAGATCTGCTGCCTGCTGGTTTAACGCTACGGCGTCGTTTTGATAAGTTGAAACGCTGCATTTTGAGGTATGCGTATGGAACCAGCAGCGAGGGGTTGTTGTGAGTAATGCATTGCGACCGGAGAACCAGCAGGTGGTAGCGATGCTGACGTAACCATTATGATGTCGTTTAGATTAGTTGATGCGTCGTCGTTTTGTGGTATTTTGCGTAACCATTCGACTGGTGCTTGTTTGAAGAAATTTATACCAGCTCTTGGTCTCATTTCATGCGAAACATGTTGTCTGTTGGTATATCGCTACGGCGTCGTTTGAGTTAGTGAGAACGGTGTCGTTTCGAGGTTATAGTTACGAATGCAACACTTGGTTGTTGCTGCTGGTTTTAGCGAAAGAAAGAGATGGTATCTGCTGGTAGATACCTGCTGGTCTTGTCGACTGAATTTTGGTGATCAGCAGATGTTGATTTGGGAGATTATAAATGGAAGTGTCGTTCGACACTTAGGATTATTTGAGAACCAGATATTTCTTATCTCCATTCCCGAACCCTCGATTTGCCACTGTTCACCGTAACTTTCAATTGCCGATTCCCGTCGCTTCCAGCTTTCGTATTTGATGATTTTGGTGGCGCTGGACTCCTTGAGTTTCGCTCTTACGATTGATACTAGTTTGGAAGTCAGAGACAACGAGTTGAGAAATCCCGAAAGTTTCTGCGTGTTCGTGAGTTGCGGGTTTGTGTGAGGAGCTTCTGCCTTCAGCTTTTTGAGCTTTTGGATTTCACATAAAGCATTCTGCCGTGAATTGCAAAGCCAGGAGAATTTGCTTCCACAGGCCGTGTGATTGCCGTGCCCTGTTGAGAAATATGTTAGGTAATTGAGGAGGAAAGGTACGAATCGAGCAGCCCTTAGCAGTTTGCGCATGAACGTGTGTATATTTCAGGCTATGGATTCGTGAGATGACTGTCTTGTGATTTGCGTGAATCTGGAAATTGAATTGAATTGAATTGATTGAATTATGTTCCTGTTTCACGTATTATGAGCTGTATGCATCGAGAATTGATATTGATTGGCATACATGCATACATATTGGGCCTTTGACAGATTTGCTTAATGACCCAAGCCACGTTGTGACTGGACGACAGATGTGTCGAGTCCACAAAGTCCAACGGTATCATCGTAGTGGTGACTGCTAGATGCGAGCGTCTACCACTGAGCTGTGGGAACCGACGGGTTCCGATAATTCACGGACCGATGATGTCCCAGTTGATTGGCCGTGGTATAGAGGCGACCTGATATGATTTGTCGGTTGATACACTGGCCTAGTGACTGATTTTCTTGGCAGCCCTCATGCATTCATAGCATTGAATTATAGCATGTTGCATGTTTATCTGCTTTGTTCGCTCTTCGTACTGAGGCTTGACCTCGTATTTGTTTTCCTGCTTTTGTTGTTTGGGTCTGTGTTACCCATTTGCAGGACCATCAGGTAACCAAGCTGGATAGAGTGGAGGTTCAGCTGGTTGATCCCCGTTTCCTTGAGTCCCAGTATATTGTATTATGTATTGATCCGGGGGATGTCCCGAGATTTTATGTATTTGGGGATCTGTTTATGATTTGAGATTTGATGTTACCTAAGTTGTATAAGTTTGAGATAACTTATATTTTGAGTATGGATATGTTGAATGATAATTTTAAGTTCAGGCCTAAACTATTTCGAAAAATTTTTAAGCCCTGATTTTTAGCTTCCGTATTTATGCGCTTATTATGTGTTAATTGAGAATAATTAGCACGGGGCCTGACACGTTATGCGCTGCTGACAGGCTGGGTGGTAGTGCTACACGATATGGTAACGTACCGACCCTCTCCAAAATCTCAAACGATCCAATGAATCTTGGACTGAGCTTGCCTCTCCGGCCGAAGCGCATCACGCCCTTCATAGGCGATATCCTCACAAATACATGGTCCCCTACTGCCAACTCCAGATCTCGTCGTCTCCGATCGGCATAACTCTTCTGACGACTCTGAGCTGTCCTCATCCGATATCGTATCCTGATCACAATATCCGGTGTCTGCTGAACCAACTCTAGCCCAGTCAAAATCCTCTCGCCAACCTCATCCCAATGCACGGGAGACCTACACCTTCTCCCGTACAAAGCCTCATCAGGAGCCATCCCAATCGATGCCTGAAAACTGTTATTGTACGTGAACTCAACCAAGGGCAACCTAGAGTCCCACGTACCCTGAAAATCTATCACGCAGGCTCTCAGCGAATCCTCTAGAATCTGGATGACCCTCTCTGGCTGACCGTCTTTCTGCGGGTGAAAATCCGTACTGAACGATAGCTTGGTCCCCAATGCAGCATGCAAGCTCCTCCAAAACACCGACGTAAACCTGGAATCCCTATCTGACACAATAGAGACTGGTATGCCATGCAGCCTGACAATCTCTATAATGTATAGCTCTGCATACTGCGTCAGTGTGAAAGTGGTCTTCAGTGGTAGGAAGTGTGCGGACTTGGTGAGTCGATCCACAGAAAATCCGTACTGAACGATAGCTTGGTCCCCAATGCAGCATGCAAGCTCCTCCAAAACACCGACGTAAACCTGGAATCCCTATCTGACACAATAGAGACTGGTATGCCATGCAGCCTGACAATCTCTATAATGTATAGCTCTGCATACTGCGTCAGTGTGAAAGTGGTCTTCAGTGGTAGGAAGTGTGCGGACTTGGTGAGTCGATCCACAATCACCCAAATCGCCGTAAAGCCTCTGGGACTCCTAGGTAAACCAATCACAAAATCCATCGTGATGTTCTCCCATTTCCACTCAGGGATAGGGAGTGGTTGTAGCAACCATGCTGGTCTCTGGTGCTCTGTCTTGACCTGCTGAATGGTCAAGCACTCTGATACAAATCGTCCGATATCCCTCTTCATCCTTGGCCACCAGTAAAGTGTCTGCAAATCCCTGGGTGAATGGAATACGTCGATGCATGGGCCTCTGATAAGATCTCAGCTCTCAACTGCTCAATATTGGGTACCCACATGTGACCCCTGAAACGGACTATCCCATCCTCAACTGTGTACAAACCCCATCCTCTAGCCTCATCTCTCTGTCTCCACTGCTGTAACTACTCATCTGTATCCTGGCCGTCACTAATCCGATCTCGAAGAGTCGGCTGAACTGTGAGCGCTGCGAGGCTAGGTGCGCAGCCTCTTGAATAAAACTGCAATCCAAATCTCTGAATCTCCGTCTGTAGTGGTCGCTCCACTGATAAACACGCCACCACTGAAGTCTTCCAGCTCAAAGCGTCTGCTACCACATTAGCCTTACCCGGATGGTAGCTAATGTCACAGTCATAGTCCTTCACCAACTCTAGCCATCTGCGCTGCCTCATGTTCAGCTCCTTCTGGGTGAAGAAGTACTTGAGGCTCTTATGATCGGTGAAAATCTGACACTTCTCGCCGTACAAATAGTGTCTCCAAATATTCAGTGCGAACACTACTGCTGCAAGCTCCAGATCATGCGTCGGATAGTTCTGCTCATAACTCTTCAGTTGTCTCGACGCATAAGCGATAACCTTACCTCCCTGCATCAGAATTGCACCCAAACCTCTCAAAGAAGCATCTGTATAAACCACGAACTCCTCATGGTCCACTGGCATAGCTAATACTGGTGCTGAAGTAAGGGCCTCCTTCAGCTGATCAAAGCTCCTCTGACAGTCGGCGCTCCACACATACTTCACATTCTTCTTGGTCAAGGCTGTCAAGGGCACTGAAATAGAAGAGAAGCCCTTGATGAATTTGCGATAGTAACCTGCCAAGCCCAAGAAACTGCGAATCTCTGCTGCATTCTTCGGAATCTCCCAGTTCTGCACTGCTTCCAATTTCGATGGGTCAACAGAAATCCCATCTCTCGACACAATATGCCCCAAGAAAGCCACCTGCTCTAGCCAAAACTCGCACTTGCTGAATTTGGCGTATAACTTGTGCTCCCTCAAAGTCTGCAAAGCTGTCTACAAGTGCTGTCTATGCTCCTCAAAGCTCCTCGAGTAACCAGGATGTCGTCGATAAACACAATGATGAACTGGTCTAGATACTGCCTGAATACCATGTTCATCAGATCCATGAAAATCGCTGGGGCGTTCGGCAGACCAAACGGCATCACCAAGAACTTGTAGTGGCCGTAGCGTGTCCGAAAAGCAGTCTTGGACACATCCTCCTCTCTAACCCTCAGCTGATGATAACCAGATCTCAAGTCAATCTTCGAGAACACTAAAGCTCCCTGCAACTGATCGAATAAATCCTCAATCCTCGGGAGTGGATATCTGTTCTTCACGGTAACTCTGTTCAACTCCCGGTAGTCAATACACAACCTCATGCTACCATCATTCTTCTTTACAAACAGAACTGGCGCGCCCCATGGAGAAAAAATAGGGCGAATGAACCCCTTATCAATAAACTCCTGAATCTGCTCCTTTAACTCCTTCATCTCGGTAGGAGCTAATCGATACGGTGCCTTAGAGATAGGCACTGTACCCGGCATCAGCTCAATAGAAAACTCCACCTCCCTCACTGGTGTAACTCCTGCGACGTCGTCAGGGAAAACATCTGCGAAATCCCTGACTACCTCCACATCAGACAACGAAGGTCCTGCAGAATCTCCTGGAGCAGTAACACTGGCCAAGAACGCCTGAAAATTTTTGCTCAACTAGCTTCCTGGCCTGTAAGAAGGATATAAATCTAGGCTTCCGCGGTCTCCTAGCTGCCTTAAATAAGAAGGCCTCCTGCCCTGGCGCTCTGATAGAAACTGTCCGCCTCTAAAAATCAATCACTGCTCCGAACTCCGTCAACCAATCCATGCCTAGGATGAGGTCGAATCCCGACATCGGCAACACAACTAGATCTGCTTGGACTGCATGATCCTGGAACACCATCGTTAATCCCTGAACCACACTGGTCATCGTCAACTCCTCTCCTAAAGGAACCGTCACTACGAGAGCCGTACCCAAGCTCTCCGGTGTAATACCCATCCTCTGCGTGAACGCACTCGAAATAAACGAGTGAGTCGCCCCTGAGTCTAGTAGTGCAAGGGTAGTAACGCCAAGCACATGAATCTCGCCTGAAACGAACACAGCACACACGCACGCGTTTACGGTCATACTAAAAGCCCAAAAGCAGTTTAGATACCTAAAACCGTTCTAGGTTCGCTAATCCTATCCGTCCAAGTTCTCAAGCCAAGTCCTAGAAGTCCTACAGTTCTACTTAGGTTCCACTCCTCAGCAGGTAGCGGGTCTGTAGTCCCCGCAAACTCCTTGGGTCCCTGCTTGCAGCACCTCTCTGCGAAATCCTCCTCATGCGACTTCCCAGAATGCTCCGACTGCCTCTCTAGGATCCTGGTGATCCCGGCTAGCATGCTCACGCTAGCCCTCTCATGAGGCTTCAACTGCGGAGGTGAGGAGGAGGTGCATCGTCATCCTGCTGATCTCTAGAACGTCTGGGGGGCATACTAATGTTAGAGTAGATGCCCAACTAGCCAACTTGTGGCGTGTGGGTTTTATAGACTCTTGTACAAACAATCTTTATATATGATATTCGCATTCTTTTATATGGCATTCTTTACTTTCATTATGTGTGAAATGATTTACAATTGCGTTGAGTAAAGACCTATAATGCACTAAAGCGTATGTTAGGTGTGATAGTGGGTATGACGGCTATCATGAAACACATCTAATAGTCGCTGTGTATTCTAAACGTGTTCCTAGTCGATTGGGCCGTCAAAATGAGGATAAGGCCGCCCGAGTTCGAGACTAGTATCTGCGATGCGAAGTATCATGTTTCATTGGTAGGGAACATTGTGATGTTCTGAGCATGCAGATAGATAGTGACCTGGTGATCTATCGAACTACCCTCGTTCGGACTTTCCAAGTGGTTACCATTTGTCGAGTGGA
>KV012857.1:497703-518726 GCA_001598015.1 Dorcoceras hygrometricum
GTTCTCCCTGTTCCGGCCACCACTGCCGGAGCCCTTCGGACTGAACCACCCCCAAATCCAGACGGTTCTAACGTGACTGACCTTGCCTCAAACCGTGACCTAACCAGGGAGATATGGTCGCTACAAGTGGACGCACGAGCCATACTGCGCCGTCGCGACCACCTGCTGGTTTTCGCATTCGTTCTCCCTACTCCGGCTACCACTGCAGGAGCCCTTCCGGCTGGATCAACCCCAGGTCCAAGTTGTTGTAACGAGACCAACCACAGCCCCAACCGAGCTCGCACGAAGGAGAACGAACGCTTGGAAGGAGACGCACGCGACACGCACAAACACACACTGCACGGTGTGCGACATCAAGCCATTGGCTCGACCACAATTCCACCACTTCGAACCACGAAAAGCCACTCCTAGGACCACCATGAACCACTTAACCATGAGCCAATACCCCTCAATCAGCCCATGAACCGAAGCAATGCAAAAAGGATCAAAACCGTGAGGTGCACATATGAGTACATGCATGATCATGAACATAAACCTTGAGATCTGAAGCATACACGAAATTTCCATGCATAATCTTTATAAAAACAGTGTAATATGATCTATATGGTGAGAAAAGAAAGAATATAACATGCCTTGGTTGATAGAGAAGCAAAAATACGTGATACCGGGGCGGAGGACAATGGAGACGACCACACCTTGAGTTCCAATGGAGAAACTTGAAATTTTGGCCACCAAGGAGAGTATGGAGTCTGAAGTTGGCTGATGAGAGGAGGGCTAGGGCAAATTTTTCAAGTTTAGGTGGAGGGTGTGTGAAAAAATGGGCTAAAAAGCCCTTCCATCTTGTTTTATTTAAAAAAAATAAGCCATCATTATACTAGCCCATACCCTAATTAAAAAGGCTTAAAAACATTTAAATATCAGCCCCCAAGCCTTTAATTTTCGTAACATAAGGCCTCTCAATTTTAAAAGTGTCATAAAAGTCATAAAAATGACCTGTATAGGCGAAAAACGGGTCCTCCTCGGTAACCGTGCATAAAATCTCATTTTCTTGAAAATTGTGCATAAAATAAAAATATTTTGCTTTAAAAATATGTCTAAGTGCTAAAAAATTAAAATATTTTCGATTTGGTCGACTCCGGACTCGTCCCCGCTTACCGGTCTCAAACCGTACCGTAAAGCGATAAGCACACGTAAAGCATAAAATCATCACATAAACACATACATGACATGCAAATTATATAATCATAAGGTTTTCCTCCTAGTCATGCATTCAATTCACGTAATTAGGATTTCGGGGCGTTACACATTGAGACTTCCAAATATGATTTTCCACCATGAATTCCATTGTGTTCTCAAGTTGTTTCCAAGGCTTGTGCTCCTCAAGAAACTCTAGTTCAAGAATCAGTCGATCTGGTTCTTTCTGGGGATTTCTTTGATAGGGACTTCAGAATTTCAATAATTATTATTCCTTAGTAGGTTCCTATCACTGGTTGCTCTAAATAGTATATGGTATTTCAAGGAAATTGATTTCCTGGTTTTGCAATATCAAATACTACCTCAGTATTTTTCCATCCTTCAGGACATCTAAGTTTCCTAATGTAGAGATGATCCTTAGTGTCGTTTGAGTTTCTTGGATAAGGAGTTTTTCCCATCTTGAACTTGTAATACTATCCCCTTGAAAGATAATCTTCTTGGTTCCAACCTCAACTTTTACTACTGTGTACGGTTGGTTTATGGAACTGGTTATCTGTTTCCTATACGATGTATATTAGAAAGAGCATATGAGACTCGTTTCTCATAAACAACTCTATAAGTAATAGATATGGTCTATTACCTTATTTTATCAATCTCTTTGTTTGAAGTTTTGATGTATCTTTGTTTGAAGTTTTGATGTAGCGCTAAAGCTCGACTGAAATCTCGGTCTGCGAAATTGTAGGAAATTCTTGAATAAATTACTCTTATAATTTTTCCCGCACATAAATTTTCTGAGATAGTGCCAAGTAATGAATCCTATAGACTGCCCATTCGTTTGTCGCATATGGAAATATCAATGGGTGAATCAAATTTTTCTTTAAAGGTAGCTTTTATCATGATTTGGACTGCTCCAATGTGAATCCAAGGCATTGTTTGTGCTACTTCCGTCTTGAGTTTTTGTAATTCCTCTTTTATTTCTTGAAAAGAAATTATCTGAATCTCCATTAGGTTTCATGTGAGTTCTATTGGGATTGTCATTTTTCTTCTGGAAACCTTATATATCACATGATGCTTTCGGCTCCTTAGTCCTAAATTTCCTAAGAATTTTACTATCTACCCTGAAAATAATCCTTGATATCTCTGTAAGGATGGATTGTCAGGAAACATGCGCTAATACAACAATTAATCACAATTTTGCGGAAGAATCATAAAAATATGGGCTAAATATTTTTTAATACAAGCCTGATCCAATATCATTCAAAATACATTCATACTCAAAATAAAAGTTTGACTCAAAACTCAAACAACATACAATAAAACAAGTAGTCAATCCACTACAGATCCCCGAATAATTAAAGGCGCGGGACATCCCCTGGCTTCCCCTAGCTGAAGCTCCACTCTGTCCAACCTGGTTACCTGAAGAACATGTAATGTCCAACACCGACCAAAACAGTGAAAATAAACGATGTCAAATCTCAGTACGAAGAGCACAATAAAAGCTTCTATCATATCAGACAATGCAATATCTCAATCGTGCAATGCATGAAAAGGGCTACCAAGAATCATCGGTAGACAAAAGCACAAAGACTCAGCTGCGCAGATCTCATCAATCATCATCACCTTGTGATCTTCAGGTGTGAGGACTCAGCCGACCATCACAAGGAAGTGTGGTATTCAGGCACGATGACTCAGCCGGCCACCACATCAAAACAGCGTTGGACCTTTCAGGCGCGACGACTCAGCCGGCCAATCACAACGTGCAAAGGAATTCAGCTCTCAAAGGAATCAGGCTCAATATGTATGCGTGAATACACAGCAGACTCATGCTTAAAAATCATACATATATCTCACGCAGAGAACATATATGAGCACAGAATTATCATACAATAAACACAAAACAAAGCAGCTAATACACGAAAGAAACATCCCAAAGCTGATAACAAAGCTGCTAATTCTAGCTCAATTCGTACCTCAATTCATCTTCTACCTCAACAGATATTACAAAAACAAATGCGTAGCAACCAACTCAAGTCTACTGCCCTAGCAGCTTCACGACGAACTCCACAGAAGCCACTACCAGCTCAATCCAAAGCTGCTAAAGAACAGACGAACTACGGTTCAACAATCGCGAAAATACTCGAACACTGCAACAACTTCGTGCTCCTTAAATCCGACGACAGTCTCCAAACTGGTATCAATCTAACGCTCTAGAGAAGATGAGCTCAGCGCTACCAATCTTGCTCCAAACGGCGACGTAAATCGACGGCAATCCACGGAAATAGGGTTCGGATGAACAGTATCAATCGAGGGTTATCGGGGATGAAGATAAGAAATATCAGGTTCGAAAATACTCTAAGTGTTGATCGACACATAGTTAAATCCCCAAATCCAAGCTACTGTAGGAGTCAATCGCCTACAAGTCCATATCTCATCGCAAAACAGAAGACCCTCAAATCTGTCCTCTGCTCTCCTCCACATCTGACTACGCTATCTCAGATCTGAATCTCCAAACAAAACACGCGTTCTACTAAAAACGGTGTCGCGCTACTTAAAAAAACGACGTAGCATAGAGGTCCTGCTCTCGAAACAAATCCCGCTAACACTCAAACAGACTTGACCACATAAACGCTCACATCTACTTACGCCCTCTGAATAGATTCCACTTACTAGTGTCAAATCTAAATACTCGATACGACTTCGCTTTACCTCTTGCAACGCCAAATATGATTAGAACCTCAACGATAACGTTTCGCTCCCTGCTCACGGCAATTCACGCAAACACGCGAGGAACACATCTGAACATCCAGATTTCACTCAAATCTGAATCTCGCTAATTCCCGCGCAAGAATCTTAAAAGCTTATCTTCTTCCAACGATAGGCCTAAAATCTGGATTCTTACTGGAATAATATCCCGATGAAAAATATCGCCAAAACAACTCCAAATCCCATGTAGATTTCACCCGATAATCAGAAACTCAATTAGCTAATAAATCATACTCAACAATTTCTAGTCACACATTCTCCCCCACTAGAAAATCGATTTCGTCCTCGAAATCAACTCGTAGCACCAGATTCTAAAATAACGAGGAACAACAATCACAACAAGATGGCATCCTCATGGCACTGTATACTAGACACCATTCCAAAAACACCTATGTCATACTGCCAACATACTCAATGCTAAACAAACCACAAATCAACCATCAACACACGAAACAAAAGTCAGAAATTACCAGAAATCTTACTGCCATCACAGCTCAAACAGATGAGGCCACTCTTGTCTCATCTTCTCTTCCACTTCCCAGTTAACTTCCTCACGACCATTCTTGCTCCATTGGACCATCACCAACAAAATAATCTTATTCCTCAGCTGCTTCTCCTTCCTATCCAGAATCTGCACTGGATATTCAACATAGCTCAAGATAGAATCCAGCACAACTTCATCAGTCCTCAACACATGGGACAGATCTGGCTCATATTTCCTCAACATTGACACATGAGACACATCATGCATCACTGCTAACTCATAAGGCAGCCTCAATCTATAAGCCAATTGTCCGATCCTCTCAACAATCACAAAGGGACCAACGAATCTATGAGCCAACTTACCCTTCAATCAAAATCTGATCACACTCTTGAAAGGAGAAACTTTGAGAACACTCGATCGCCAACCTCAAACTCCAAAGGTATGCGTCTCTTGTTAGCATAGCTAGCATGTCGATCTTGAGCAGCTTTCATCCTACTCCGAATCAACTCAATCTAATCCTTCATGTGCTGCACGAACTCAGGAGTATACAACTGCTTTTCTCCAATATCTTCCCAGCAGATCCGTGATCTACACTTACGACCATATAACGCTTCAAAAGGGGCCATCCCAATGGTCACCTGGTAGCTGTTGTTATAAGAAAACTCAACTAAGGACAAGGAATCCTGCCAGCCACCACTGAAATCCAAAACAACTGCTCGCAGCATATCTAAAATCTGAATGGTTCTCTCAGATTGACCACCTGTCTGTGGGTGATAGGCTGTACTCATAGCCAATCTCGAACCCATCGCCGTGTGCAAGCTTTTCCAGATTCGGGAAGTAAACCTTGGATCTCTATCAGACACTATTGAAACTGGCACTCCATGCAATCTCACCACATGGTCAATGTACAGTCGCGCCATCTTCTTCATCGAGCATCTCACATCATAGTGATGAAATGGGCTGACTTCGAGAGTCTATCAACAACAACCCAAACAACATCACATCCCCTATTCGATCAAGGCAAATGCGTCACAAAATCCATGGCGATGTGCTCCCAATTCCACTGAGGCACTTCTAAACTCTGTAGCAATCCACCAGGTCTCATCCTCTCAGCCTTGACCTGTTGGCAATTCAAACATCGAGCTACAAATCTAGAGATAGCATTACTCATGCCTTCCCACCAAAAGTGAGACCTCAGGTCATGATACATCTTCTTCTCGCCCGGATGCACACTGTAGCGACTACAATGAGCTTCATTCAAGATGGCTTTCTTCAAATCAATCAAATTCGGAACCACCAATCTACCTCGAAATCTCAAACACCCATCAGAAGCAACAGAAAAATCCTCAGACTCACCATTCTGAGCCTTAATCTTCAACTCATGGACATACGGATCAGTCCTCTGCACTGCTCTAATGTCTGCTAAAATCTGGGGCTCAACCTGAAAAGAAGAAACCACAAAGCAATGATCACCTGACAGAAAATGCCATATGGAAGTCCCCAAATCTTCATGGACTTTGGATATACTCATCGACGTCAACATCACATGTTGGGCTTTCTTACTCAAAGCATCGGCCACTAAATTCATCCGTCCAGGCTGATACTGAATCTCACACTCAAAATACTTCAGCAACTCCATCCAGTGGCGTTGCCTCATATTCAAATCTGATTGCGTAAAGATATACATCAAACTCTTGTGGTCGGTGACACCAAAAATTGTTCACCATACAAATAGTGACGCCAAATCTTCAAGGCAAACACTATCGCAGCCAAATCTAAATCATGAACGGGGTATCTCGTCTCATGGGGCTTCAGCTGTCGAGATTCATAATCTATCACATACCAGTTCTGCATCAACACGCATCCAAACCACTCAGAGAAGCATCATAGCAAAATACAAAACCTCCAGAACCCGAAGGCAAAGCTAACACAGGAGCAGTAGTCAACTTCTCCTTAAGCAACGGAAACTTGACTCACATTCTTCAGTCCAAAAAAACTTTCTATCCTTCTGGGTCAACTGAGTCATCGGCCTAGCTATCGAAGAGAACTTCTCAATAAAGCGCCTATAATATCCAGCCAAACCCAAGACACTACGGATCTCAGAAACATTCGTAGGTCACTCCCAGTTAAGAACTTCTTCGACCTTACTCGGATCCACGGAAATCCCTTGCGCTGAAATGACATGCCAAAAAGACAACTCTATCCAGCCAGAATTCACACTTTCTGAACTTCGCATACAACTGTGAGTCTATCAGTTTCTGTAAAACCAATCTCAAGTGCTCTTTATGCTCTCTGAAGTTCTTCGAATACACCAGGATGTCATCTATGAAGACAATCACAAAACGATCGATGTACTCACTGAAGACGCGATTCATCAAACCCATGAAGACAGCAGGAGCATTCGTTAATCCAAAAGGCATCACCAAAAACTCATAATGCCCATATCTCATCCTAAAAGTCGTCTTCTCCACGTCAGCGTCTCTGATCCGCAACTGATGATAACAAGACCGCATATCAATCTTAGAGTATACAGCAGATCCCTGCAACTGGTCGAACAAGTCATCAATCATCGGTAACGGATACTTGTTCTTAAACGTCGCTTTGTTCAACTGCCGAAAATACACACACATCCTCATAGATCCATCCTTATTCTTCAAGAAAATAATCAAAGCTCCCCAGGGCGACATACTAGGTCTAATGAAGCCCATCTCTAAAATATCACGCAACAGCTCTTTGAGTTCCTTCAACTCAGCTGGCGCCAATCGATACGGATCTCTAGAAATCGGGGCTGTTCCTGGCACCAACTCTATACTGAAGTCAATTTCTCGTCATGAAGAGAATCCAGGAATCTCATACGAAAACACGTCAGGAAACTCTCGAGCAATCGGAACATCGCTCAACTCTACTCGCGATACTTGGGAAACATCCAAGGAATAGATCATAAACCTTGAATTCTCTAGCGAAAACAAACTAAATATCTCCATGGCAGACACCAAAGGAATCTTAGGTCGTGAATCAGCACCATAGAAATCCCATTTCTCTCCAAATTCAGGCCTAAATCTCACTACACCATGGAAGCAATCAAATGTCGCTCTATAACTGGACAACACATCCATTCCCAAGATACAGTCAAAATATCTAATCTCCAGGACAATCAGATTAGTCACCAATGCATTCTCATTAAACCTAAGAACACAATCTCACGGGGCAACAAACTCACGCCAGCGGGTAGATACAGAGACAACATCACACAGTGGGGAAGAACTCAACCCACTCTCAAACACAAACAGCTCAGAAATAAAAGAGTGTTATGCTCCAGTATCAAACAAAACTCGTGCAGGAAAGTCAAAGATAAAGAAAGTACCAGCAATCACTCCCTCTGGTCTATCCTCCGCCTGCTCTCTCGTCAAGGCGTTCACCTGAGCCTGGTGCGGTCCCGAAAACTAAGGTCTCGAAGGTCCACCAAACCTAGACGATTCACGGGGTTGGAAACCTGATCGTTGGGACTGAGCAAAAGGTTGCGGTCTCTGCGAAAACCACCAGCAGAACCTTGCTGTGACAGACCCAAAGACTGTCCCCCAGCTGGAGACACTCGAGAAAATTGTCCAGGCTTCCCACATGGCAAAGGTCCTGAAATCCACGACACTGAGAAGTCATATGACGTCCTCCACACTGTCGACAAGTCACTCCTCCTCTAGAGCCATTGCCACCTGAACTCACTGAACCAGAAGAACTCGAGTTCGAACGCTTCTTAAAATGTTTCTCTCGAGGCTTGAACCTCTGATGATTTGACTATTGCGGCACTTGAGGATATTGGAAAGAAGACATCGCTCTCGGTACAGGTTGAAAACTACATCCAGCGGTTGGCTGAACTTGATTCTGTACCTCCATCAGACTCTCCTAAATATCCACTGCTCTATCCACAGCCTCAGCATACGTCGTAGGGGAACCAGCTAACACCATATGGAACAACTCGGGCCTCAACCCTCTCAAAAATTACGCTTCTTAAAATGTTTCTCTCGAGGCTTGAACCTCTGATGATTTGACTATTGCGGCACTTGAGGATATTGGAAAGAAGACATCGCTCTCGGTACAGGTTGAAAACTACATCCAGCGGTTGGCTGAACTTGATTCTGTACCTCCATCAGACTCTCCTAAATATCCACTGCTCTATCCACAGCCTCAGCATACGTCGTAGGGGAACCAGCTAACACCATATGGAACAACTCGGGCCTCAACCCTCTCAAAAATTTGTTCCTCTTCGTCCTCTCCTGGTTCGCAACATGGGGAATATACGAAAACTATGAAGAAAACTGCCTGGCGTACTCGACCACCCTCAAGTTCCGTTGCTTCAGATTGTCGAACTCCCGCTCACGGTTGTTATAGAAAGACTCAGGGTATACTCCTGTCAAAAAGCTGCACAGAAACTCTCCCAAGAAATCGGAACTCCAGTCTCTCTCATGACACGAGAAGTACCCTTCCACCAGCGATGCGCATGCTCTCTAAACTGCAACACTGCTAACTTCAGCCTCCTCTCTTGCTAGTACTCCACTGCGTCAAACAACTCTTCCATGTGCTCAAGCCAGCCTTCAGCCAACAGACCAGCCTCGACACCAGTAAACTTCGGGGGATTCATCCCTGGAACCTATCCAACACTAGCTCCATCTCTCCAATCTGTCGGGTCACATCATCCACCTCTACCTCAACCTGTATAGCTCGACGACGCAAAGGTATACCCAACTGCTCAACATCCTCATCACTGCCAGGGGCTCTATAATCCCCATCTACCTGCCTAGCAATCCTACTCCTACCTCTCCTCGGTGGCATCTACCAAAACTCAGAGGTAAGAACAAGCAGATAAATCACAGAGGCAAATAATAAAATCACACAATCACAGAGTCAGTCAAAATAAAAAATGAAACTATGTTCCTAGAATCAAATGTGATCAAAAGAAAAGATCTTATCCCAGTTTAAGCTCTGATACCAAAATTTCAGGCCACGTGCGCTAATAAAAAAATTAATCACAATTTTGCGGAAGCATCATAAACATATGGGCTAAAAAATTTCTACTATAGGCCTGATCCAATATCATTCAAAATACATTCATACTCAAAATAAAAATTTGACTCAAAACTCAAACAACATACAATAAAACAAGTAGTCAATCCATACAGATCCCCGAATAATTAAAGGCGCGGGACATCCCCTGGCTCAATATAATGTATCAATACAACTGAGACTCAAATCAAAAAGGGGACCGACCAGCTGAAGCTCCACTCTGTCCAGCTTGGTTACCTGAAGAACCTGTAATGGCCAACACTGACCAAAACAGTGAAAATAAACAAGGTCAAATCTCAGTACAAAGAGCACAATAAAAGCATCTATCATATCAGACAATGCAATATCTCAATCGTGCAATGCATGAAAAGGGCTACCAAGAATCATCGTTAGACAAAAGCACAACGACTCAGCTGCGCAGATCTCATCAATCATCATCATCTTGTGATCTTCAGGTGCGATAACTTATCCGACCATCACAAGGTAGTGTGGTATTCAGGCACAACGACTCAGCCAGCCACCACATCAAAACAGTGTTGGACCTTTCAGGCGCGACGACTCAGCCGGCCGATCACAAATTGCAAAGGAAAATCTCTCAAAGGAATCAGGATCAATATGTATGCGTGAATGCACAACAGACTCATGCTTAAAAATCATACATATCTCACGTACAGAACAGGTATGAGCACAAAAGTATCATACAATCAACAAAAAACACAGCAGCTAATACACAAAATAAATTTCCCAAAGCTGATAACAAAGGTGCTAATTCTAGCTCAATTCGTACCTCAATTCAGCTTCTACCTCAACAGATCTTACAAAAACAAAGGCGCAGCAACCAACTCAAGTCTACTGCCCTAGCAGCTTCACACCGAACTCCACAGAAGCCACTACCAGCTCAAATCCAAAGATGCTAAATAACAGACGAACTACGGTTCAACAATCACAAAGATACTCGAACGCTGAAACAACTTCGTGCTCCTTAAATCCGATGACTCCAGTCTCCAAACTGGTATCAATCGAACGCTCTGGAGAAGAAGAGCTCAGCGCTACCAATCTTGCTCCAAACGGCGGTGAAAAATGACGGCAATCCATGGAAATAAGTTTCGGATGAACAGTACAAATCGAGGGTCATCGGGGATGAAGATAAGAAATATCAGGTTAGAAAATACTCTAAGTGTTGATCGACACTTAGTTAAATCCCCAGATCCAAGATACTGTAGGAGTCAATCGCCTACAAGTCCAGATCTCATCGCTAAAACAGAAGTCCCTCAAATCTGGCCTCTGCTCTCCTTCACATCTGACTATGCTATCTCAGATCTGACTCTCGAAACAAAACACGCGTTCTACTCAAAATGGTGTCGCGCTACTTAACAAAACGACGTAGCATAGAGGTCCTGCTCTCGAAACAGATCCCTCTAACACTCAAACAGACTTGATCACATAAACGCTCATATCTACTCATGCCCGCTGAACAGATTCCACTTACTAGTGTCAAATCTGAATACTCGATACGACATCGCATTACCTCTTGCAACGCCAAATCTGATTAGCACCTCAACGACAACGTTTCGCTCCCTGCTCGCTGCAATTCACGCAAACACGCGAGGAACACATCTGAACATCCAGATTTCACTCAAATCTGAATCTCGCCAATTCCCGCGCAAGAATCTTAAAAGCTTATATTCTTCCAGTGATAGGCCTCAAATCTGGATTCTTACTGGAATCAGATCCCGATGAAAAATCATGCCAAAACAACTCCAAATCCCACGTAGATTTCACCCGATAATCAGAAAATCAATTAGCTAATAAATCGTACTTAACAATTTCTAGTCTCACATGGATTTTCTCTCGTGATTTTTGAACCATATTGTGAGAAATAGTTGTCTGGCTAAAGAAATCAGACAAATCTTCATGTGCCTCACGATGAAACACTTCTCCCTCAATCGGATTTTGATTTCGATTCTCCATCAGATTTTTCTTGGCTTAGGATTTCTTCTTCTTCATATATAATTTAATCCGAGGGAATGTTCTCAAATTGGTATACTTGTATTAGGTCTTGGTAGTAAACCGCTTCCTCGATGCAAAAGTTGGTTCAAAACGCTTGATTCCTTTATTCTCGTTTTCTGGATAGTTGGTAGAGATATGTCCTCTGGCTCCGCATATCCAATAGTTACATCTTTAAAACTTTCAGTAGCTCTTGTCTGGGCTCTTCTAAAAGTTTTTCTTGTTGGTGTTTGTTTAGTATTTTGAGATGAACTTGATGTTTGAGACGAAATACGACTCCTTGATGGTCCGTTTATTTGTCAAGATTTGTATGTTCCGGCCTTTTTCCTTGACCATACAGTTCTTGGTTTTCAAGAGTTTCTTCTACTTCTTGTGTAGGGATGAGTTTTGAAACTCCTTTTCTTCTGCCCATATTGCCTACTTTCAACAATTGTTTGAAGATCATTTTCTTTACAACACAATGGGTTTGTCTGTTGATTCCTTTAAGCTCTTGTAACTCTTTCGCAATGATGCCGGATGAAACCATTACGCCAGTTGTCCTTTGAGAAACGAGGCTCTTCTAGCCAAAGTGTAGCATCCAAGATCCGCTCACGTAAACCACATGCATGATATAAATGATAAAATTAAAATTGAGGTTTTAAAATATTATTGATGATGTTTTTGAGTTTTTATGCCTTTCTTGAGATTTTTTTATTTCAGATGAATATCCGCTGCTGGGACACGGAGGGATGATCGCGGACGATAGAGGAAAGTTTAAAATTTCAAAAAATTTGTTTAAAATGTTTTTAGGATAAAAATATTTTCTAGTGTTAAATTTGAAATTTTTCCTAGAGATTAGACAAAAAGCAACTTTTCGCGCTATTTCGCGAAAAACAATATTTTAGAAAAAGAGCGGTAAGAAATTAATTATTTTATAATACAAAAATTTAGTTCATTATCAGATATGATTTGAATGAAATAGTGTGTAGAAAATTGATATCAGTGGATTAGACAATTGGCAATTTAGTTATAACTTATAGGACTTAATGGTAATTTTGGACAAATTAGCCACACTTAAACCTATCCATTCACATTACCATCAGACTTTTCCCCTCATTTTTCTACCTCATCAGCCGATACTCTCCTCAAAATTTAGTTCATTATCAGATATGATTTGAATGAAATAGTGTGTAGAAAATTGATATCAGTGGATTAGACAATTGGCAATTTAGTTATAACTTATAGGACTTAATGGTAATTTTGGACAAATTAGCCACACTTAAACCTATCCATTCACATTACCATCAGACTTTTCCCCTCATTTTTCTACCTCATCAGCCGATACTCTCCTCCCTAAGTAACCCAGGTAGAGCCGTTTGGTGTAGGAAGCAAAAAGCCGAAGGATCCGCCTCCCGATTCATCCCGACGCCTCCGGTAACGTGTATTTTCAATCTTTACAACAAAAGGCAAGTTCAAATCTTTATTTTCTGCCACAATCAGACCATCACATTTGCTTTTGAATCTTTAATGCATGTTAGTATTCTGGAAATTCAGTTTTAAACATCATGTATTACTACTTGGATGGGCTGCGTTCTTGTGCCATTTTTTGTATGCAGATTTGCGTTTGGGGTGTTTCTAGGGTGTCCAGGGAATACTGCAAGCTTTAGGGACGTTCCATTATGACCTTAGGGTGGTCTAGGAGGGTCCAGTTGGTGGGGAAACAGGTCTGGTCATTGCAGGTCACGGCTGGAACGTCTATGCGCGGGCGAGGGAGCGGGTAGCGCGCCCTGAACTTGTAGCTGTGCTGTGAGTAATGCCGGTGATTATAGCTGGATCTAGGAATTGAGAGCGTCCTAGGAGGTGTCCAAGTAGATTTTGAAGCATGTCACGAGGTGGCCCTATTTGTTAATCAAGTCTGGTCCTCGTCCGAATGGGTGGAAGTCGCGTGCTGCATTGCGGCATGGCAGTGTGAGCATGCTGTCAAGGGGCAAGCAGTATGGTCCAGGGCTGTTAGAGAGAGGGGGCCAAGGTCTGGTACAGTGTGTTAGAGGAGTCCAGTCATCCTAGTCTTGGTCCAAGTCTGAACCTAGGTCAGATAGTCGGGTCGGTTGAGTGAGGAAGGGTGCAAAGGAGACGTATAAGAATAAGGTTAGGAGGGACGTTGGGTTCTTGACGTTGGGATCGTGTGTGCTGCTACCAGCGCACTTAGGCACCCTTGGGAGGTGCATAAGATGTGTATTAGGGGTATTAAGCCGAGTCTAAGGGGATGGAGGTCGAGGATAAATAATTTAGAAGCCGCTCGAGTACGTTAGGAGTCCATAGGAGGCAGCATGTAGCGCTGAAGTTTTTGAGGTCATGGCAGCACCCCGAAGGCATCCAAACAGCATTCTTATGGCTTGTAAACATGTTTATGATGTGAAAAATTATATTTTCTAGGCTTGGGTTGGTTTTGATGAGTTTTGGGCTTGTCGGGTGACTCGTCGAGACAGTACGATGCCCGAGTATCCCATTGAAAAGCTTAGAACGACTCCGATTGATCTCGGTTAAAATTTTCTATATTTTGTAACACATCAAAAACATGTTTACAGGCAGCAAGTTTATGAAAATAAAAAGGAAGGATTTTTATGATGTTAATGGCATGAGACGTGATGTTGATGTTTTAAAAAAAAGGAAGAAAATTATTTGAGGAATGCGAGTTAGAATGTGACCAAGACGAAGAGGAATATGTTGACTAAGGCGCATGAGGTTCGTAGAGAAATATTAGAGGGGGATAGTGACTACGGTGCAAGAGGTCCGTAGAGCTATTCCAGCCTAGTACTTGGTCGGTGATTAGCGATATAATCAGATCTGGATTAGGATTTAGTGATTTTTGAATTTGCATGGATGTATTTTGAATGGTGTCTAGTATATTGTGCAGTGAGTATGCTATCATATCATTGTGTAAGGCGTTAGCGCTCTAGATAGATTTGGGGTATCATAAATCGTTGGAACTCAGATTTGGAGAATGCCCCGCGCGAGTGAATTAGAAGCGCGGTGAGAATTGGTTTGGTTCGTTGTTTTAAGGTTTGGGTGAGATCTGGGTATCCAGATCCGTTTCTTACGTGCATGCGTGAGTGGGCGCTAGCGGAAGCGAAACGATGTTTTGGGCGCTAGTCAGATCTGGGTAGCGAAGAGGAGTCAAGTATTGGTCAACGGTATTGTGTGGACCGGTCCGGTTCATGAGTTGGTGCAGCCCGGTGTGGTTTAATGATTTCAGATTTTGGTCAAATATGATCAGCGTTAGTGGGTCTGAGTGCGTGAGATCTGCTTCAGATTTGGAGATAGCGCGACGTTGTTTAGCATTACCAAGCGGAACCCTATGCGATGCCGTTTTGATTAGTTGTGCGTGTTTAGCGCAGCGAAGCCAGAATTGAGTTATCGCTGAGACCAGATCTGAGGGACTTTTCTCTTAGCGCTAAGATCTGAATTGTCGATGAGATCTGAATAAGTCGGTGATTGACTTTCACTGTAGCTTTGACTGGAGAATTTTAAATGCTAAGTATCGATCAACACTTAGTCATTTTTGACCCCGATATTTTCTATCTTCTTCCCAGAGAAACCCTTGGTTTGTACTGTTCACCCGAACCCTTCTTCGTTAGATTTCCGTAGATTTCTATCGTTGTTTGAAGAAATACTGGAGGCGCTGACCTCGTATTGCTTAGCTCTTTCGATTGATACCAGTTTTGAGTTGTAGATCGACTTGCGAAAGAGGAGCGAAGTAGTTGTAGGTTCGAGTAACTTCGCGAATTCCAATTGATGGTTTTCACCATTCAGATTTGAGCTTCTGGATTTGGGTTTCCGACAGCTTCTGTTAAGATTTTCCGTGAGTTAGTGAGGAAGCAGACTTGATCAGGTTGTCGGTGCTGTGCCCTGGTGAGATCTGATTGAGGTTTAAGCTGGTTTGAGGTACGGATTGAGCTCCGGTAAATAGCTTTGGGCATGGACATGTTTATATTTCTTGTTGTGAACATGTATGCTGTGATTACGTGACTCTGTGAACATATTTGATTGACTGTGCTCTGTTGTATGATCTGTTTCACGTATTGATTATCGTATACATTGAAATCTGATTATTGAATGGCATTCATGCATATATATTGAGCCTGATATTCTATTGATGACTTGAATCGAGCTAGCAGTCTGATCGGCCGGCTGAGTTGTCGCGCCTGAAGGGTCAAATGCTATCATCGGGGTGGTGGCCGGCTGACTTGTCGCGCCTGAAAACCACTAACATGTGATGGCTGACGGGCCTGAAGATCACGGACGGATGATTTCCACCGGCTGATGGGCTGTGCATGGTGTAGAGGCTCAATTGAGATTTTGCCAGCTGATTCATTGGCTTAGATGACCGATTTTCCTTGATAGCCTCATGCATCTCATAACTTGAAGTATAGCATGTTGCATGATTTGCTGTTTTATGAGTCCTCTTCGTACTGAGGTTTGACCTCGTTTTATTTTCCCTGTTTTTGGGCTTCTTTGGTCTGTGTTGACCTCGGCAGGTTCTTCAGGTAACCAGGATGGACATAGTGGAGCTTCAGCTGGTCGATCCCCATTTTGATTTGAGTCCCAATTATGTATTTGTATCGAGCCAGGGGATGTCCTGTACCTTTAAATTTACATGGGATTCTGTTGTGGATTTTATTATATGTTTCCTGCTGTGTTGTTGGGTTTTGAGTTAAACTTCTATTTTGATTATGATGTATTTTGAAACGCTGTATTGGACAGGCCCAAAATTTGAAAAATTTTTATGCCCAATTTTTAATGCTTCCGTATAAATATGATTACTTGAGTAATTAATCTGTGATTAGCGCATCGGGCCTGAAATTTTGGTATCAGAGCTTAAACTAGGATAAACTCGTTTCCTTTTCATCACACACGTGAATAGGCACAAAGTTTGAGCTTTTGATTTTGATTGGCTCTGTGATTCTTATCTGCCTCTGTGTTTTATGGTTGGCTCTTACCTTGAGTTTTGATAGATGCCGCCGAGGAGAGGTAGAGGTAGAACTACTAGGAGGACTGGTGAGGAGTCTAGGGCTCCCGAGAGTGATGAGGATGTTGAGCAACCGAGTGAGCTTTTACGTTGTTGTGCCAGACAGACGGAGGTAGATGACGTGACAAGACAGATTGGCGAGATGGAGCTAGTCTTGGCTAGGTTTCAGAGGATGAATCCCCCGACTTTTACTGGTGCCAAGGTGGCTTGATGGCTGAAGGTTGGCTAGAGCATATAGAAGAGTTATTCAATGCAGAGGAATACTCTCAGGAGAGAAGATTGAAGCTAGCGGTTTTGCAGTTGAGGTAGAATGCTCAACGCTGGTGGAAGGGTACTTCCCGAGTTATGAGAGAGAGTGGGACTTTGATTTCTTGGGAGAGCTTCTATGCAGCCTTTCGACAGGATTATACCCCTGAGTCCTACTACAACAACCGCGAGCGAGAGTTTGAAAATCTGAAACAAGGGAACTTGAAGGTGACCGAGTATGCCAGGCAGTTTCTGTCGCTTCTATCATATGTTCCCCATGTCGCTAACCAGGATAGGACGAAGAGTAACAAGTTTCTGAGAGGTTTAGGCCTGAGTTGTTCCGTATGGTGTTGGCTGGTTCTCCTACGACGTATGCTGAGGCTGTGGATAGGGCGGTGGACATTGAGGAGAGTTTGTTGGAAGCGTAGAATCAGGTTCAGCCGACAGCTGGACATAATTTTCAGCCTGTGCCGGAAGAGATGTTGTTAAGATAAAATTTATAAGTTTGGTGATAACAAAATAAGACTGATAACTGAACTTAAGTATTCACAGAGGAGAAAATAAGGAAACACTTCAGATCGTGACGTCATGCCATTGAGTTGAAGATTTAAGATTTGAGATCTATGAGTTAAGTTGCGTTGACATCTGAGTTGACTATTCGGAATTTGATCAGATATCGAGTCAAGTCTTCAGGTATCGGGTTGAGGCATTCATAGTTAAGTTCTTAAGATATCGGGTTATTTTGAGTTATCAGTTCTTTCTGTTATCGGGACAGTTGTTCAGATTTGAGTCAAAATCTAAAGTAACAGATCCGATTTGTTTACAATTGTTTTATTTCAGATTCGAGAATATCATATGTGATCGGACTCTTTACAAGCAATTCAGATGTGAATAACAGGATGTACGCTACTTCAGATATTAAGCTGCTACTGATGATTCAGTTTTGACAGAGTATATTCAAAAGAGCTTTACGGTATTTCAGATTTATTTAACGGACTTAGGTTGGACATATTCGACTCAGTGGCTTACAGTTGTATGTTATTGGATTTGATTGTATTACGAGAACAGTACAGTATTCAGATTTGATATATTCAAGACAATAGGGAGATATCAGATATGATGGTTAGTCACGTAAAGAAATATATCTTCGAGCATCACAAAGGCAAAGAGAGAAATATTTAGATATCAATAACAGATATGAGCTTCGGAATGCTTCAGATGTTATAAAATAGTTATTTGAGGAGAATCAACGGTCATGATTTAATATTATAAAACCCTAGAAGTAAGGAGACATAATCAGAGCTATTTTGGATAAAATTGCACGGTACGCAGAGTGCTTGATACGATGATTACCCGCTTTGGAATATAAGTCAATTTAGCCCTGACAAGCGCAGTTTACCTTTTGCATGGCATTAATGGAGCATTAAATGCTATGATACGATGAAGATATGCAAAAGAGATTATCTCTACTGGCTACATTTATTGACCGTTGGGGACGACAAGTATAAATATATGAAGATTTCAAACATAGAAGCTCTCTGCGTCTCTCGGTGTTTTTACAGTCTATCTGCTGATTCATAAAGCTCTCAAATATTCACTGGATTCTTTCATTGCAAAAATACTCTAAGTCCAATATAAAATTTCGAAGAACATTAAAAGCTCAAACCTTCACAGTTTCAATCTTCGAGATATCTTCGGTTTACTTTTGTAAACAGTTCTTGTTGTTATAAGAACCAGAAGATTTACAGTACTCAATAGTATCGTATTTCATTGTAATATCAGTTTTTGAGTCTGTAACGAACTTGTTGTGTGAATCAGTTTGAAAAATCAAGTTATTTGTATTTCAGCAGTTGTATCTCCGTATATTGGAGTTGCTAGGAGTTCACTTGGAGCAAGGCTCAGTGACTAGGTGTAGACAGAAGCTGTGTGCATCAAATTCTTCTAGTGGAACCTTCCTGCAAAGGAAGAAGGGGAGACGTAGGATCTTCAGATCCGAACTTCCATAAATAAACTCTGAACCTTGCACATTAATTCACTGCATCGCATTTATATTTATACTGTTCATGTTAGAGTAGATGCCCAACTAGCCAACTTGTGGCGTGTGGGTTTTATTGACTCTTGTACATGACAATATTTATTTATGAAATTCGCATTTATTTATGGCATTCTTTATCTTCTTTATGATTTTAATGTTAACAATTGTGTTGGATAAAGACCTAGAATGCATCATAGTGTATGTTAGATGTGATAGTGGATATGATGGCTATCATGAAACACATCTAATAGTCATTGTGTATTCTGAATTCGTTCCTAGTCGATTGGACCGTCAAAATGAGGATAAGGCTGCCCGAGCTTGAGACTAGCATCTGCGATGTGAAGTACCATGTTTCATTGGTAGGGAACATTGTGATGTTCTGAGCATGCAGATGGATAGTGACCTGGTGATCTATCGAACTACCCTCGTTCGGACTTTCCAAGTGGTTACCATTTGTCGAGTGGATAAGTCCGAGGTCTTGGTTGTATTGATTAGTCCTCACTACTCAAAACGTCATTGAGACTCTACATGATAGGCGCCTCACTTTGACCCGTTTGCCGACTCATTTGGGGTCATTAGGCGGCGAGATTGGGTGAGGTCCCGATGCATGTAGGAGTCGATGCTTCATTGTCGAGGATTCACCGCTGGCTTTCATGCGTGGATATCCTATGCTATCTGAGGAGACAATAGTGTATGAATCTCTGGCCAGAGTACTGGATGTGTTTTAGGTAAATGGGTTTGCCTAGTAACACTCGCGATGTCACTATTCGATCTCCAAGATGTATGCATAGTCATCGGATCTTTAGCGACTCTCGATTTACCAATGATCGTTGATCTGATCGGGATATATGTGTTGAAAGGACCGTACTGTACGCTAACCACGACTAACTGGTTCTTGCAGGCACTATCAGTGATACCTAGGGGATCATGGGGCGATATTGTTAGGCGCTTTACCATGATCCGATGGTCAAGTCCGAAATTGTGATTTCGGAGTCATAATGGTTGTGGGCCCACGGCTAGCTGTATCCCTGAACCATTGAGGGTCACACAAGTACTGGATTCATGATTCCAACACGGAAACTGAGCTCAATGTGTTGAGCATAGGACGAGGATTTTGGGGAGTGCGACTTCCTAAAAGTCAACAGGGGTCAAATTGCGATTTCCTGAAGTTGAGGGGCTAAACTGCTATTTTGGGCTAGATAATCTGAACAATTGTTTTTCACATCATAACATTCAGTTTTGGAAACTGAGTCGATCGATCCGATCTGATCGTTGATCGGAGTTATGACGAAACCGCAGTGATTTAAATGAACCGAATGTTCATATGGACCTGGGCCTGACCCAAGTCCAATGGGCCGGTTCAAACCCATCATACGTCTATATGTTGATATGACCTAGGGCTTTAATCAAGACACTTGAACACAACCTTAGACCCAAAAAAATCGGCCGCCCCTCCTCTCCCAAACCTCACGCCGCCGCCGGCCACCTCCAAGCGCCGCCGCCGCCGCCACACCGTCGCTCGCCGCCGATGACTTCGTGATCGGACTTGTTTCGATCAGGGTGACGAGGAGAATCCGTTCGTGTTAAAATCCATCAGATCTTCTAGTGCAGACTGATGGAGGAATCGCGTTTCCGGTCGTGGATCTGATTAGACGATCTACCGCCGCATACATTTCAAGAGCCAGAATTCCCTGTGAATCTGGTTGGAGCCAGGCGCCTAGACACCAGCAAGGTAACAATCGATAAACATCCTATGAATGGTTTATTGATTAGTTCTAATGTATTGAAAGTATCTCGGGCCAAAATTTTAACTTCCGCTGCGCCCCCGGGAAACGGGATCCGGATCCGCCATTTTCGCCAACAGTGGTATCAGAGCCAAGGCTCGGATCCTTCAATACAATTTATGCCTGAATTGTATCGAATTTCAGATTTTAGAATTTAAAGAAACAAAAAAAAGGGGGAGGAAGGCTGCCGGCGCCGCCCCGTGCGGCGACGCCATCGCGCGCAGCAGCGCCCGCGCAAAAAAAAATCACCTGCCGCGGCGCCCCGGGGAAACGGGATCCGGATCCGCCATTTTCGCCAACAGTGGTATCAGAGCCAAGGCTCGGATCCTTCAATACAATTTATGCCTGAATTGTATCGAATTTCAGATTTTAGAATTTAAAGAAACAAAAAAAAGGGGGAGGAAGGCTGCCGGCGCCGCCCCGTGCGGCGACGCCATCGCGCGC
>KV012857.1:522509-545266 GCA_001598015.1 Dorcoceras hygrometricum
GGAACTGCAAGGAGTACCTCGAGCAGTTGCGAACTGCGAAAGGTATGTTCTATATTGAAATAAATATGTCTCTTAGTTCGACTTCTTGGGTACTTGATACCGGATGTGGATCTCATATCTGCAATGATTTGCAGGTGATGACAAGAATCCGATGTCTTAGAGAGGGTGAGACCCACTTGAGGCTGGGCAATGGAGCAAGAGTTGCTGTAGTAGCTATAGGAGATGTTTATTTATTTCTGTCTTCAGATTTTAAGTTGTTATTGAGAAACGTTTTATTTGTTCCCGAGTTAATAAAGAACATTATTTCTATTTCTATGCTTGATAGTGATGGATATTCTTGTATGTTTGCTAATTCGATTTGTAGTATATACAAGAATGAATGTTTAATTGGAACTGGGGAACACGAAAACGATTTATACACCTTAAAATTAAAAGAAGTTCCAACTCACGATGTGGAAACACATACAACAACAATTAAAAGGAAAAGCGATAACTTGAACCCAGAACAACTTTGGCACGCTAGGCTAGGTCATATTTCCCTAAGTAGGATGGACAAGTTAGTTAGGAGTGACATGTTTGTTTTGTCAGACATTAACTCCCTACCGACTTGTGAATCTTGTCTCAAGGGAAAGATGACTAAACAACCCTTCAAGGGCAAGCCTGAACGTGCGCAAGGCCTATTGGATTTGATCCATACTGATGTGTGTGGTCCACTTAGCATTGATACTATGTACGGTAACACATACTTCATCACCTTTACCGATGATTACCCTAGGTATGGGTACTTGTACTTAATGAAGCACAAGTCTGAATCCTTTGAAAGGTTCAAAGAATTCAAGGCTGAAGTAGAAAATCAATTAGGCAAAAGTATTAAAGCACTTCGATCCGATCGAGGTGGTGAATACTTGAGTGCTGAATTTCAAGACTATATAAGAGTGAATGGGATTCTCTCACAGTGGACCCCTCCGGCCACACCACAGCTCAATGGTGTAGCGGAGCGTCGTAATCGAACCCTGATGGACATGGTTCGATCTATGATGAGCTTCACTGAGCTTCCTACCTCGTTTTGGGGCTTTGTGCTCGAAACGGCGGTAATGTTGTTGAACAATGTCCACACCAAGGCAGTGGATAAGACTCCATATGAGATATGGATGGGCAAACCGCCCAAATACTCATTTATGAGGATTTGGGGATGTCCTGCTTACGTGAAGCAGACAGTGGGAGATAAGTTGGATACTAGATCCATCTTATGCTACTTCATTGGGTATCCAAAGAATTCTATTGGATACTAATTCTACTATCCCAACGAAACAAAAGTGTTTGTTTCTAGAAATGCCACCTTTATGGAAAGGGAGTTTCTAGTTAATAGAAAAGGCAAAATAGTAGAACTCGAAGAGGTTCGAGAACCAACTGAAGTACCAAGTGAACCTCCCGCACCTCAAGAGCCGGTAACAGAAATGGTAGCCCCTAGGAGATCCGAAAGGGTTCCTAGTGCTCCTGAAAGATATGGTTTCCTCCTTGAAGATGATCAGGGTGATCAAGTTATTGGATGTGATCCAAGAACCTTCAAGGAGGCGATTTCCGATGCTGATTCTAGTTTATGGCTTGAAGTAATGCAGTCTGAGATTGACTCAATGCATGCAAACCAAGTTTGGACTCTTGTTAATCCTCCCGAAGGAATTGTTCCTATTGGGTGTAAATGGATATACAAGAGGAAACTTGGGCCTGATGGTAAGGTATTGACCTACAAGGCGCGACTGGTCGCGAAAGGTTACACTCAAAGGCAAGGTGTTGACTATGATGAAACCTTTTCACCAGTCGCAATGTTCAAGTCAATTAGAATCTTACTTGCCATAGCAGCATGGTACGACTATGAGATATGGCAAATGGATGTGAAAACTGCGTTCCTTAATGGAAACATTAAGGAAGAGATCTATATGACGCAACCTGAGGGTTTCACATCTGTAGGAAGTGAGCATAACGTATGCAAACTTTAGAGATCGATCTACGGTCTCAAACAAGCATCGAGGAGTTGGAACCTGAGATTCGATGAAACAATTAAGGAATTTGATTTCATCAAGAATTCCGAGGAGCCATGTGTATATAAAAAGGTAGTTAAAAGCGCTGTGACATTCCTTGTACTTTATGTTGATGACATTCTACTCATTGGGAATGATGTAGGAATGCTGCAGTCAACTAAAGTATGGTTGTCTAGTAGATTCTCAATGAAGGACATGGGTGAAGCATCCTATATTCTTGGAATACAGATCTATCGGGATAGATCGAAAAGGATTCTCCGACTCACCCAAGCTACCTACATCGATACCATACTTAAGCGGTTCTCTATGGAAGAGTCCAAGAGAGGACACCTACCTATGTGCCACGGGGTCACTCTATCTAAGTCTATGTGTCCGAAGACTGATGAGGAGATAGAGAGTATGACACATGTGCCATATGCCTCGGCAATAGGTAGTATTATTTATGGCATGATCTCAACTAGACCGGATGTCGAATATGCTCTGAGTGTCACGAGCCGCTACCAGGCCAACCCCGGCCAATTGCATTGGAAGGCTGTGAAGGATATTCTTAAGTACTTACGAAGGACTAAGAATATGTTCATGGTCTATGGGGGTGGTAAACTGAAATTGGAAGGCTAGACTGATTCTAGCTTCCAATGTGACGTGGATGATTCGAAGTCAACCTATGGATTTGTATTCATGCTCAATGGTGGTGCTGTCTCTTGGAAGAGTTCCAAGCAAGACACCATCACGGATTCAACCACTGAGGCTGAGTACATTGCAGCATCAGCTGCTGCTAAGGAGGCGGTTTGGATAAGAAATTTCTTCCAAGAGTTGGGTGTCATTCCTGATGGAGTTGGTCCAGTCCCGGTGTACTGCGACAACACGGGTGCCGTTGCGCAAGCAAAGGAGCCTAGGTCTCACCAAAGATCCAAACATATACTGAGGAAATATCACATAATCCAGGATATTGTGGCTAGAGGTGACATAGCAGTTGAGAGAGTCGCCTCTGCGGACAACATTGTTGATCCACTTACAAAGCCCTTGCCAGGACCGTTGTTTGAAAAACATCACGAAACAATGGGACTGCGTCTGATGAGTAGTTGCCTATAGGGCAAGTGGGAGATTGTTAGAGTAGATGCCCAACTAGCCAACTTGTGGCGTGTGGGTTTTATTGACTCTTGTACATGACAATCTTTATTTATGAAATTCGCATTTATTTATGGCATTCTTTATCTTTATTATGATTATAATGTTAACAATTGTGTTGGATAAAGACCTAGAATGCACCATAGTGTATGTTAGATGTGATAGTGGATATGATGGCTATCATGAAACACATCTAATAGTCACTTTGTATTCTGACTTCGTTCCTAGTCGATTGGTCCGTAAAAATGAGGATAAAGCTGCCCGAGCTTGAGACTAGCATCTGAGATGTGAAGTACCATGTTTCATTGGTAGGGAACATTGTAATGTTCTGAGCATACATATGGATAGCGATTGGTCCGTAAAAATGAGGATAAAGCTGCCCGAGCTTGAGACTAGCATCTGAGATGTGAAGTACCATGTTTCATTGGTAGGGAACATTGTAATGTTCTGAGCATACATATGGATAGTGACCTGGTGATCTATCAAACTACCCTCGTTCAGACTTTCCAAGTGGTTACCATTTGTCGAGTGGATAAGTCCGAGGTCTTGGTTGTACTGATTAGTCCTCACTACTCAAAACGTCATTGAGACTATACATGATAGGCGCCTCACTTTGACCCGTTTGCCGACTCATTTGGGGTCATTAGGCGGCGGGATTGGGTGAGGTCCCGATGCATGTAGGAGTCGATGCTTCGTTGTCGAGGATTCACCGCTCGCTTTCATGCGTGGATATCCTATGCTATCTGAAGAGACAATAGTGTATGAATCTCTGGCCAAAGTACTGAATGTGTTTTAGGTAAATAGGTTTGCCTAGTAACACTCGCGATGTCACTATTCGATCTCCAAGATGTATGCATAATCATCGGATCTTTAGCGACTCTCGATTTACCAATGGTCGTTGATCTGATCGGGATATATGTGTTGAAAGGACCGTACTGTACGCTAACCATGACCAACTGGTTCTTGCAGGTACTATCAGTGATACCTAGGGGATCATGGGGCGATGTTTCTAGGCGCTTTACCATGATCCGATGGGCAAGTCCGAAATTGTGATTTCGGAGTCACAATGGTTGTGGGCCCACGGCTAGCTGTATCCCTGAACCATTGAGGGTCACACAAGTACTGGATTCATGATTCCCGCACGGAAACTGAGCTCAATGTGTTGAGCATAGGATGAGGATTTTGGGGAGTGCGACTTCCTAAAAGTCAACATGGGTCAAATTGCGATTTCCTGAAGTTGAGGGGCTAAACTGCTATTTGGGCTAGATAATCTGAAAATTGTTTTTCACATCATAACATTCAGTTTTGGAAACTGAGTCGATCGATCCGATCTGATCGTCGATCGGAGTTGTGATGAAACCGCAGTGATTTAAATGAACCGAATGTTCATATGGACCTGGGCCTGACCCAAGTCCAATGGGCCGGTTCAAGCCCTTCATAGGTCTATATGTTGATATGACCTAAATCAAGACACTTGAACACAACCTTAGACCCAAAAAAATCGGCCGCCCCTCCTCTCCCATACCTCACGCCGCCGCCGGCCACCTCCAAGCGCCGCCGCCGCCGCCACACCGTCGCCCGCCGCCGGTGACTTCGTGATCGGACTTGTTTCGATCAGTGTGACGAGGAGAATCCGTTCGTGCTAAAATCCGTCAGATCTTCTAGTGCAGATTGAATGAGGAATCGCGTTTCCGGTCGTGGACCTGATTAGACGATCTACCGCCGCCTACATTTCATGAGCCAGAATTCCCTGTGAATCTGGTTGGAGCCAGGCGCCTAGACGCCAGCAAGGTAACAATCGATAAACATCCTATGAATGGTTTATTGATTAGTTCTAATGTATTGAACGTATCTCGGGGCAAAATTATAACTTCCACTGCGCCCCCGGGAAACGGGATCCGGATCCGCCGTTGTCGCCAACAGTTCACTGATCGATCGACTTCTTTCCGCACATTATTTGTTAGTCGAGAAATCAGATTTGGGACTGAGATACCTCAGATCTGGTAACTCGGATCTGAGTTAAGCGAGGTTATTTTAAAAATCTTTTTAAGGTTTCGAAAAATAAATATCTAAAGGAGTTCATTCAACCCCCCCTTCTGAACTCCTAAGGCTGTTTTCGATCCATATTGATCCTTTCAATTGGTATCAGAGCCTGCGCTATCTCAGTCATTGAACTGTTTATCTTTTGTGCTTTATATATATTTCAAAATGTCTACCTCACATAACAAGATTCCCATGTTTTCGAAAGAGAACTATGATGATTGAAAGATCAGTATGCAAGCGCACTTGGCCGCGTAAGATGATGACATGTGGTATGTCATCACGAATGCTCCCTTGAAGATCTTGAAAGCCAACACTGCAATAGCTATAACTGAAGGAGCACCTCAGTGGGTTGAAAGGAACCGACATGAATACACTACTGAGGACAAGAAAAAGGCAAATCTGGACAATGTGGCAAAGGACATTCTTTACAAGACGCTGAACAAGAATATGTTCAGCAAGATCATAACCTGTGCCACTGACAAGGAGATATGGGAGAAATTGATTCGAATTTGCGAGGGAAATTATGAGACCAAGGAAAATAAGCTTACTGTTGCACAACAGAAGTATGAGTCGATGAAGATGCGAGATGGAGAGACCATGGCTGAGTTCAATGAGCGCTTCAGTGCTGTTGTGATAGAGCTTACAAGTTTGGGCAAGGAATACAGCAACCGAGAGTTGGCACTTAAAGTGCTGTGAGCGCTGCCCAGGGAGTGGGATGTAAAGACGATGCCTGTGTGAGAGTCTAAGTGTCAGGCCCCGTGCTAATCACACAAGATTACAACACAATTAAGCACATAATCACGAAAGCGTAAAACAGCCCCGTGCTAATCACACAAGATTACAACACAATTAAGCACATAATCAACGAAAGCGTAAAACAGGGCTTAAAAATTTTTCGAAATAATATGGGCCATAACTCAAAACATACATTCAAAATATCAATACTCAAAGTACGAGTTGACTCAAACTCATATAAAACAGGAAAAGATAAATCTCAATTCAAATACAGATCCCCAATACATTAAAACACGGGGCATCCCCCGGTTCAATACATAGTAAAATTAGACTGGGACTTAAGGAAACGTGGATCGACCAGCTGGCGCTCCACTCTATCCAGCTTGGTTACCTGAAGATCCTTCAAATGGGTAACAAAGACCCAAACAACACAAAAACAAGAAAAGAAATACGAGGTCAAGCCTCAGTACGAAAAGCTATCAAAACAGCTAATCATGTAACATGCTATAATCGATGCCATGAAATGTATGAGGGCTATCAAGGGTCGGATAGCTAGACCAGTGAATCAACTGGAAAATCATCTCAGTCGAGCCTCTATACCACGCACGGTGTATCAATCGGGGAATCATCGGTCCATGATCTTCAGAGCCCGTCAGCCCATCACAGCTCGGTGGTATTCAGACACAGCCAATCAGTCGGTCACCACTCCGATGATAGCGTTGGACTTTTCAGGCACAACTCATCAGTCGGCCAGTCTCAACGTGTCTCTCAAATCAGGTTATCAATCAATGTGTCAATCAGACTCAAGATGTATGCATGTATGCCAATTCAATATTCAATACACAATGCATACAATTCAATATGTGAAAACAGAATGTAAAACTCAATCAATTCACAAGCTGTATCACGTAAATCACATAAGCATATCAGCAGATTTCACAACATCAATCACAGCCATGTTCACGCTCAAAGCTGCTAAATCTGCTCAATTCGTACCTCCAACAGCTGATTTCTACCTCAACAGATATAACAAGGCACGGCAATTCCAACCAGCACCAACCATCTTTCACCTGGCTCCTTCAACCACGGCAGAAGCTATCCTGAATCTGAAATCTTTTAAGGAAACTCATACCCAGTTCATATCTAGCTCAAATCTTTTCAATACATAACTGCCTACGGCCAAGAACTCGAATCCGGTTCTACCTCTAAAAAAAGTACTAACAGTCCATACTAAGCTTAGAACAGTAGGAATTACTTACCGAGAAGCTAAAACCAGCGGAAGAACTATCAAATTCCACTGTACGAAGAAACCAGCAACTTCACGATCCTCTTCAAGGTCGTTATACAGCCTCAACTGGGTAACAATCGGAAGAGCAACTCACAAGGAATCCAGCGCCACAAAAATCGCTCAAAACCACGATGGAGAACGGCGGCAATCGACGGGACAATAGTTACGGTGAACAGTAGCTATCATGGGATTCGAAGAATGGAGATAAGAAATATCGAGCTCAGAATAATTCTAAGTGTCGATCAACACTTATCTATATATCTCTCAATCCACCATCTGCTGCTCACCAAAATTTGCAGACATCGAAACAATAGGTATCTTACAACAAACACCAGTGGTTGCTCACAACAGAAATCAACTCTTCCTCTCAACGAAACTAGCAGCAACCATCAGACATTGTATTCCCAAAAGAACATCAAAACGACGCCGCATCAACTAATCAAAACGACGCCGCAGCGCTACAACATCTGACAACAAATTCCTTTCAAAACAACCAACAGCTGGTCACGCTAAACAACTCAACGACGTCGTAAGGGATACGTCATCATTGCTGCCAACAGCTGACAAAAGCGTTACACTCAAAACGCTACGTTTCAACTTAACAAAACGACGTCGCATCTCCAACAGCAGCTGGTTACTCAAACCATCGGCTGGTCACCAACTAAATCAAATTCCTCGCAACGCAACAGCTGATAGCAGATTCCTCTTCAAGCTCTACTGCTGATTTAGCGAAACGACAACGTATCATCACTCGCTACAGTACCGTTGACTTGCGTTGACGTCTGAAACGCGCTACGTCTGATTTTCACGAAACGACGGTGTATTACTCCCTCGCCATCAACGATTGATCAGACTTCATCAAATAGCGCTACAGCTGGACACTAACGCCTGAATTCCTACTGGAATCAGATTTCTCTCGCAAAACCCTCAAATCTACGCGACTATTCCCAAATAGAATCGATTAATCACTAATCTAAAATCTGATTCCTCACATTCTCCCCACCTTAAGAGATTTCGTCCTCGAAAACAAAGGCAAACTCAGGGAAGAATTCAATCAAACATCATAATAAAAAACAATCATCTAATCAAGCTCAAATCAAAGCTTAGAAATTACCTGGAATTACACTATCAGTGCTCAAACAGATGAGGACAATCCTGTCTCATCTTCTCTTCAACCTCCCAGGTAGCTTCTTCTCGGCCATGCTTGCTCCATTGGACCATCACCAATGGAATCACTTTGTTCCTCAGCTGCTTCTCCTTCCGATCCAAAATCTGCACTAGGTATTCAACATAGCTCAAGGCAGAATCCAGCTCAACTTTGTCGGTTCTCAACACATGGGAAGGATCTGGCTCATATTTCCTCAACATTGACACATGAAAGACATCATGCATCGCTGCCAACTCATCAGGCAGTCTCAATCGATAAGCCAACTGTCCAATCCTCTCAACAATCTCAAAGGGACCAACGAATCTAGGAGCTAATTTGCCTTTAAATCTGAAGCGCATCATGCTCTTGAAAGGAGAAACCTTGAGAAATACTCGATCGCCAACCTCAAACTCTAACGGTAGACGTCTTCGGTTAGCATAGCTGGTAAGTCTATCTTGTGCAGCATTCATTCTACTTCGAATCAAATCAATCTGGTCTTTCATATGCTGCACAAACTCAGGGGTAGAAAGTTGTTTCTCACCAACTTCTTCCCAACAAATCGGAGATCTGCATTTTCGACCATACAACGCCTCAAATGGAGCTATCTCGATAGTCACTTGGTAGCTATTGTTATACGAAAACTCAACCAAGGACAAAGAATCCTGCCAGCCACCACTGAAATCCATCACAACTGCTCGCAGCATATCCTCTAAGGTCTGGATGGTCCGCTCAGACTGACCATCTGTCTGTGGGTGATAGGCTGTACTCATATCCAATCTCAAACCCATCGCTGCCTGCAGACTCTTCCAAAAACGAGAGGTGAATCTTGGATCTCTGTCAGACACTATCAAAACAGGCACTCCATGCAATCTAACCACATGGGCGATATACAGCTTCGTCATTTTCTTCATCGAACACCTCACGTCATAGGGAATGAAATGGGCTGACTTCGAAAGTCTTTCAATCACCACCCAAATCGCATCACATCCCCTACTCGATCGAGGTAGATGAGTCACAAAATCCATGGCGATGTGCTCCCAATTCCATTGGGGCACCTCCAAACTCTGTAGCAATCCACCAGGTCTCATTCTCTCAGCCTTGACCTGTTGGCAATTCAAACATCTAGCAACAAAACCAGAGATGTCGCTCTTCATGCCTTCCCACCAGTAGTGAGGCTTCAAGGCATGGTACATCTTTCTCTCGCCCGGATGCACACTGTACTGACTACAATGCGCTTCATTCATGATGGTATCTTTCAAATCGATCAAGTTCAGAACCACCAATCTCCCTCGAAATCTCAGACATCCATCCGAAGAAACAGAGAAATCATCAGACTGACCACCTTGTGCTTTAATCTTCAACTCATGAACATATGGATCAGTCCTCTGCGCCTCCCTGATGTCACTCACAATCTGCAGTTCTACTTGAATCGAAGAAACCATAAAGTACTGATCACCCGGCTGGAAACGCGAACCAGAAGTACTCAACTGCTCATAGACTTTAGATACACTCAAAGACGAAAGCATCGCAGGCTGGGTGGTCGGTGTACACCACAAATTCTTCACCATACAGATAATGTCGCCAAATCTCCAAGCCAAGGCAAACACTGTCGCAGCCAACTCCAGATCATGAACAGGGTACCTCATCTCGTGAGGCTTCAACTGTCGAGACGCATAGGCAATCACGTACCCGTTCTGCATCAGAACACATCCTAAACCATTGAGAGAAGCATCGGAGCACACAACAAATCCTTCGGATGCAGACGGTAGAGCCAAAACAGGAGCAGTAGTCAACTTCTCCTTCAACGTCTGAAAACTATACACGCACTCATCAGTCCAAACGAACTTTCGATCCTTCTGAGTCAACTGAGTCAGAGGCCTGGCTATCGAAGAGAACTTCTCGATAAAACCCCTGTAATAGCCAGCCAATCCCAAGAAGTTGCGGATCTCTGAAACGTTCCTAGGTCTCTCCAAGTTAAGAACTGCTTTGACCTTACTCGGATCCACCGAAATCCCTTGCGCCGAAATCATATGACCCAAAAAGATAATTCGATCAAGCCAAAATTCACACTTGCTGAATTTGGTGTACAATTGCGAGTCTCTCAATCTCTGCAACACCAATCTCAGATGCTCCTTATGCTCTCTCAAGCTCTTCGAATACACTAGTATGTCATCTATGAAGACGATAACAAATCGATCGATGTACTCGCTAAAGACACGATTCATCAAATCCATGAAAACAGCTGGGGCATTCGTCAACCCAAACGGCATGACTAGAAACTCATAATGCCCATATCGAGTCCGAAATGCTGTCTTCGCCACGTCAGTGTCTCTAATCCGCAACTGGTGATAACCAGAGCGCAAATCAATCTTCGAGTATACGACCGATCCTTGCAACTGATCGAACAAGTCATCAATCCTTGGCAAAGGATACTTGTTCTTCACAGTTTCCTTATTCAACTGCCGGAAATCCACGCACATCCTCATAGACCCATCCTTCTTCTTCACGAAAATAATTGGAGCTCCCCAAGGCGACATAATCCGTCTGATGAAGCCCTTCTCCAAGAGATCCCTCAACTGATCCTTCAGCTCTTTCAACTCTGCTGGCGCCAACCGGTAAGGAGATCTAGAAATCGGGATGGTACCGAGCACCAATTCGATACTGAAGTCGATCTCACGTCTCGGAAGGAATCCATGAATCTCATCTGGAAACACGTCGGGAAACTCTCGGACGATCGAAATGTCACTCAACTCTAATCGGGGCTCTTGGGAAACGTCAAGCGCGTAGATCATAAATCCGCATTATCCAGCGATAGCAGGCTAAACATCTCCATGGCGGACACTAGTGGAATCTCGAGCGTGAATTAGCACCATAGAACTCCCACTTCTCACCCGAGTCAGGGCGAAATCTTACCACACCATGAAAACAGTGAACAATAGCCTTATAGCTAGATAATACATCCATTCCCAAGATGAAATCAAAATATCTGATTCCCAAAACAATCAGATTTGATACCAAAACATGCTCATCAAATCGAAGCACAAAATCCAACACCACTTCACGGGACCACAGATTCACACCAGCAGGGGTAGACACGGAAACAACATCACACAATGGGAAAGAACTCAACCCATACTCACAAACAAACAACTCAGAAATAAAAGAGTGTGATGCACCAGTGTCAAATAGAACTCTCGCAGGATAATCAAAGATAAATCATGTACCTGCAATCATCATACCAGGCGCATCCTCGGCCTGCTCTCTCGTCAAAGCGTTCGCCTGAGCCTGCTGCGGAATCTGGGACTGAGGTCTCGAAGGTTCTCCAAACCTAGAAGGCTCACGGGGTTGGAATCCAGACCGCTGGGTAGGGGCAGGAAACTGCGGTCTCTGAGAAGAACCACCAGCTGATCCCTGCTACGAAGGAACTGAAGACTGACCCCTCAACTAAGGACAAACCCTCTGAAAATGTCCAGGCTATCCGCAGTTATGGCAAGACCCCTGAACTCCATGACACTGCGAAGTCGGATGTCTTCCCCCACAATTTCCACAAGACATGCCGCCAGAACCACTACCAGAACCACTGCCAGAACCAGAACTCGCTGAACCAAAGGAACTCGAATTCGCCTTCTTCTTGAACTGTTTCCATTGAGGTCAAAACCTTTGGTGATTCGACTTCTGCTGCGACCCCTGAGGAAAATAAAAAGATTGCGACGCATCCTGCATAGGCTGATAGGTGCGTCCAGTAGTCGGTTGAATCGGAGCCTCAACCTCCAACAAACTCTCCTCATGTCCACCGCTCGGTTCACTGCATCAATATAGGTCGCAAGTGACCCAGACAAAACCATCCGGTACAGATCAGGCCTCAAGCCCTTCAGAAATTTGTTCCTCTTCTTCCTCTCCTGGTTGTCAACGTGTGGCACATAAACCAAAAGTGCAGAAAACTGTCAGGCATACTCAGCCACTCGCATGCTACCCTGCTTCAAGTTGTCAAACTCCCGCTCCCGGCTGTTATAGAAGGAATCCGGGGTATACTCCTGTCTGAACGCCTCACAGAAGCTCTCCCAAGTGATCACAACCCCACTATCACGAAGGATACGAGAAGTACCCCTCCACCAGCGCTGTGCATTGTCTCTCAGCTGCAACACCGCCAGCTTCAATCTCTTCTCGGGAGCGTACTCCAGAGTATCAAACAACTCCTCCATCTGAGCTAACCAAGCCTCAGCCATCGCACCACCCTCTGCTGCAGAAAACGTCGGAGGGTTCATCCGCTGAAACATAGCTAGGACCAACTCCGTATCGCCTATCTGTCTAGTAACATTCTCAACCTGATGAACATCATCATCACTACCTGCCCTAGACTCCTCCGCAGTACGTCTAGTCGTCCTACCTCTTCCTCTCCTCGACGGCATCTAAAAAAATCTAGAGGTAATATCTCACAGCAGATATATCACATAGACAGAATAAAGATCACATAAGTTACAGAGTCAATCAAAATCAAATCAAAAATCTGTGCCTAGACTCGAGTGTGATCAAAGGAAATCGAGCTTATCCCAGTTTAAGCTCTGATACCAAAAATTTCAGGCCCCGTGCACACAAGATTACAGCACAATTAAGCACATAATCACGGCAGCGTAAAACAGAGCTTAAAATTTTTTCGAAATAATATGGGCCTGAACTCAAAACATACATTCAAAATATCAATACTCAAAATACGAGTTGACTCAAACTCATATAAAACAGGTAACGATAAATCTCAATTCAAAATATAGATCCCCAATACATAAAAACACGGGGCATCCCCCGGTTCAATACATAGTAAAATTAGACTGGGACTCAAGGAAACGGGGATCGACCAGCTGGCGCTCCACACTGTCCAGCTTGGTTACCTGAAGATCCTGCAAATGGGTAACACAGACCCAAAATACGAGGTCAAGCCTCAGTATGAAAAGCTAACAAAACAGCTAATCATGCAACATGCTATAATCGATGCCATGAAATGCATGAGGGCTATCAAGGGTCGGATAGCTAGACCAGTGAATCAACTGGCAAATCATCTCAGTCAAGCCTCTATACCACGCACGGTGTATCAACCGGGGAAATCATCGGTCCGTGATCTTCAGAGCCCGTAAGCCCATCACAGCTCAGTGGTATTCATACACAACCAATCAGTCGATCACCACTCCGATGATAGCGTTGGACTTTTCAGGCACAACTCATCAGTAGGCCAGTCGCAACGTGGCTCTCAAATCAGGTTATCAATAAATCTGTCAATCAGGCTCAAGATGTATGCATGTATGCCAATTCAATATTCAATACACAATGCATACAATTCAATATGTGCAAACAGAATGTAAAACTCAATCAATTCACAAGCTGTATCACGTAAATCACAGAAGCATATCAGCAGATTTCACAACATCAATCACAGCCATGTTCACGCTCAAAGCTGCTAAATCTGCTCAATTCGTACCTCTAACAGCTGATTTCTACCTCAACAGATATAACAAGGCACGGCAATTCCAACCAGCACCAACCATCTTTCACCTGGCTCCTTCAACCACGGCAGAAGCTATCCTGAATCTGAAATCTGTTAAGGAAACTCATACCCAGTTCATATCTAGCTCAAATCTGAACTTCAATACATAGTTGCCTACGTCCAAGAACTCGAATCCGGTTCTACCTCTAAAAAAAGTACTAACAGTCCATACTAAGCTTAGAACAGTAGGAATTCCTTACCCAGAAGCTAAAACCAGCGGAAGAACTATCAAATTCCACTGTACGAAGAAACCAGCAACTTCACGATCCTCTTCAAGGTCGTTCTACAGCCTAAACTGGGTAACAAAGATAAGAAATATCGAGCTCAGAATAATTCTAAGTGTCGATCAACACTTATCTATATATCTCTCAATCAACCAGCTGCTGCTCACCAAAATCAGCAGACATCGAAACATTAGGTATCTTACAACAGACATCAGCGGTTTCTCACAACAGAAATCAACTCTTCCTCTCAACAAAACCAGCAGCAACCATCAGACATTGTATTCTCAAAAGAACATCAAAAACGACGCCGCACCAACTAATCAAAACGACGCCGCAGCGCTACAACAGCTGACAACAAATTCCTTTCAAAACAACCAACAGCTGGTCACGCTAAACAACTCAACGACGTCGTAAGGGATACGTCACCATTGCTGCCAACAGCTGAACAAAAGCGTTACACTCAAAACGCTACGTTTCAACTTAAGAAAACGACGTCGCCTCTCCAACAACAGCTGGTTACTCAAACCATCGGCTGGTCACCAACTAAATCAAACTCCTCGCAACGCAACAGCTGATAGAAGATTCCTCTTCAAGCGCTACTGCTGATTTAACGAAACGACAACGTATCATAACTCGCTACAGTACCGTTGACTTGCGTTGACGTCTGAAACACGCTACGTCTGATTTTCACGAAACGACGGCGTATTACTCCCGCACCATCAACGACTGATCAGACTTCATCAGCTAGCGCTACAGCTGAACACTAACGCCTGAATTCCTACTGGAATCAGATTTCTCTAGCTAAACCCTCAAATCTACGCGACTATTCCCAAATCAAATCGATTAATCACTAATCTAAAATATGATTCCTCACACTAAGGACCTAAACAAAATGGAGCTTCATGATCTGTTTGTGAATCTGAAGGCGTATGAGTTTGAATTAGAAACAAGATCTGAGGTAGGACCGTCGACATCTCAACCAACTAAAGCTCTAGCTACAACAACATCAGAACAGTGCTCACCAAGAAAATTTGTAGATCAGCTGAGCAACGACGTCATGTCCCTCTTCGTCAAGAAGTTTGGGAAATACCTGAGAAGATCTCAAAACTCTTCTTTTAATTATAACAAATCTGAAAAATTGTCTACTGATATGAACTGTTACAATTGTGGTCGTCCAGGTCACTTTGCCGCAGACTGTAACAGGTCAAAGAAGGAGGACATAGAAGAAGTGATGGATCTGTTTTGACAGATCCTGATTAAGTTTTGAATTACACAAAACCTGTTATTGTGTTTCTAACAATTCTACTTGAGTGTACAGATTCTAGCTATCGAAGAAGATGATGAACAGTCGAAAAATCTGTCCAGTCGATGGTTCACAATATAAACAATCAGCAGTTGGTTTGGTGTTCATGGAATCGGCAGCTGGATTAGCAATGGAGACGTCCAAAGTTGAATCAGCTGTTCGTAATAAGGCGGAGGCCAAGATTGAACCAGCTGGAGCATAGTAAACCAGCTGGAACGATGACAACCAGCTGCAAGCGCTAAAGAGCGAAGTGAACCAGCTGGAACTTGTATTGAGAAGTCTGCTGGAGATATAGATCGAAGAAGAAGATTCCAGTCGCAAAGTACTGTTGACGAATCAGTTAGCAGTCGCAATTATAATTACTGTTGATGAATCTATTGACAGTCGCTATTCAAGAAGCTAATAAGAATCGCAAGCTGGAGCTGGAACGAATAAGAATCAGCAGGAATCTATTGTCAATCGGCAGTTGAGAAGATGCGCAAGATATGGAATCAGCTGTGATGACATCCCCCTTGATGTCATCACAATCAGTAGTTGGCTATCAGCAGATGAAGAGAAGTGAAAGAGATGAAGCGACGTCGTGCTGGAGTTCATCAGATGATTTAGCGTTGATGACGTCATCGGTGACGTCATCATATTCAGCAGATGGTTTGAGAGAGAAGTCGCAAGAATCAGCAGGTAGCTTGTAGATCCAGACGCAAGAGAGAAGCGACGTCGTAGAGGAGGAAATCCAATCGCAAGCTACTGTTCACCAGCAGATGCTATTTGGAGATAGCGATAGCAAAACGATGTCGTTTACATAAGTTGATACGACAGCGTTTTGCTCTTGCGCTAAAGATTCAGCAGATGCTCTTTGCGATGAAGAAAATCAGCAGGTACTTCTCTCAAGAGAAACCAGCAGGTAGCAACAGTACTTCCAGGCGTAAGCTATAATGAACCAGCTGTTGCTACATCCAGTCGTTGGGAAATCCAGTCGCGAGCTACAGTGCTATTGCATATCCAGTCGACTTGGTACCCAGACGCAAGAAAAGAAGAAGCAGGCGAAGTGTAGAGACTCAACCAGTCGCGAGCTACAGTATCCAGTCGTAGGAAATTCAGGCGCAAAGAATCGTAGAAGTAGCAAAGCACAGCAGTTGAAGAATGAATCAGCAGCGAAGCAGTTGACAACTTACGAAGAGTTATTAAAGCTGGATGTCAACTGCTGAGCTCAATTCAAATGGCGAAAACGACAAGAAGCCTGCAAAAGAAAAGGACGCAAGTACTATTCCCTGTCGGTACTTTACAAGACACATTTCAAACGGGAAGAAGGTGTGTCCAACGGATTGAATTTGAACAGAGGCTTTATATGCGAAGAGAGCGCCATTGAAGAGGACGAGAAGACGCTGCGTAACTGCGAGGCAGAGGCAGTGAGAGTTGTTGTTGCATAGAAAAGAAAATCAATAGAAGACAACAACAGAGGGAAAATGAATCTGAAGTGAAGCTGTCAATTACCATTAGAGAGAGAGAGATTAGTTGAAGTTGACAGTGGAGCTAGAATTAGCTTGTTAGAGCCCTTCCCTAGTGTGTGAGAAAAACAGAGATTTGAGAGCTTCATTGTATCAATCTCACACACAGAAATTCATTCACACTTTATTGGTGAATGAATCTCAAAACGTTTCTCAGTTCCCGTCCAAGCACGAAGACGTAAAACTCATGTGTATGTAGTCAGTCACACAGTTGCGTCTGTTGTGCATTTGAGGAGTCTAGGAGTTCTCACAGCTGCTGGTTGTGGGATTGGGTCTGTACACGAAGTTGTAAGATCAAATCTTCTAGTGGAGCCTTCCGAGGTGGAATAAGGGGAGATGTAGGACTTTGAGGTCCGAACTTCCAGAAACAAATATTGTGTATCGTGTTCTTTAAGCTTTCATTATTGCATATTTATCTTAGCATTGCACGCATACACATTTACAGTTCAGCACTTAGCATTCTCGCATCGCATACACAGTGAACAGACTAGCACTTGCAAGTCTCGAACAGATTTATGTTGTACATAAATCTGTTTGAGTTGTTTTAAAATATTAGGATTCAGTTCTGGTATTTTCCGCATGATTTTTAAATCATACCAGATCTGTCTCCGGTGCTCTTCCCGCTGAGTTTATTTTATATGTTCAAGAACAACGAGCTATTGCAGCCCCAGTTTGTATTAGCAGCCCGCAAAATCTTTAAAGTGTTTTATTATAAGCGCGACTGCTAATCTTTTGATCCTATTTTCCGGACCAACAAGAAGGATGTTAGATCCAAGGAAAGATCAAAAGAGAGAAGGATGAGGACAAGATCTCATAGAAGGCCCAACCGAAAGAATGATAGAAAAGTACTTGTTTCAGAAGAAAACAACAAAAACTGGCATATTCAGATTCCGGTTTCTCATCAAGAAGCTCCTCATCAAGCGATAGTGAATAGGAAGAAGTTCACAGCCTAATGGCTAATCAACCTTCAGATGACGAGGTATTTGATTTCTCACTGAATTTACACGAGAGGACCTAATCAACGCAATTAATGAAATGGTCCATGAGTACCGAAAGCTTTCTCAAACATTCGAGGAAGTCAAAGCTGAAAACATGGATTTGAAAAAAATTTCAGTGGAACCAAGCACCGCTCAACTTGGTGAAACTAACAGTTTACAAATCAAGATGAGTAAGATGAAGACTGAGAATGAATCGTTGAGATTAAGATCCTGTGAGCTCAAATCTGAAAACAAAAGGTTAAATCTGGTGATGAGCTCCTAGACCAAGTCTTCTGTTTCTCTAAGAAAGCTGCATGAAACTCAAAAGCCATTAAATGATAAATATGGATTAGGTTTCAATATTGGAGAAAGCAGCTCCGGAGAGACCAGTACTCAGTCAAATCTAGTGTATGACAAGTTCAAAAAGATGAATTTTGTCAAAGCCAGTGTGATACATAACACTTATGAGTCGGTAAAGTATGATGACAAAACCTCTGGGCAATTGAACCAAAAAGGCAAAGCTGGTAGCGGATACATCAGACCTGAGAACTCTAAGCCAAGCTGGCTAAAGAACAGACTTGAAAAAGAGAAAGCAAGAGCTGACTCTAAGTCGTCTGTTCCTCACCAGCTCAGGCGTGGTCCTAAGAAGGTCAAATCTGTTTGGAGAAAGGTTCAGTCTCGAAGAGATCTGAATGGTCCACATACTAAGCCAAAACTCAACAGATCTCACCCTATTTCTGCACACACCTTATGGATTTTCATACTGGAAAAATTTTTAAGGTAATTCAAGTATGGGTCCCGAAAGGGGTAATCCGATCTGGACCCAAGTAAAATTGGGTACCAAAATATGTTTTCGTGATTGCAGGGTAACAGGTACAAAGGTGCAGATGAGTCAATCATATGGTACCTGGATACGACTGTGCACGTCACATGACAGGAGACCCAAAGCTGCTATCAGATGTCATCCCTCACAAAGGAGCGAAAATCATCTTTGGCGATAAATCACATGGTAACACTGTGGGTAAGGGTAAGCTTACCCACGGTAATATTTCAATATCTGATATTTTAGTTGTTGAGAACTTATGCTACAATTCAATTAGTATTAGTCAGCTGTGTGCCAAGGGTTACATAGTTAGCTTCCAAAAGCACACTTGCACGGTTCAGAATCCAGATGGTCTGACTATATTGGTAGGCGAAAGATCGGGGAACACCTACATTATCAATTTTTCAGAACAGACGGGATCTGAATAAATCTGTCTTGTAGCTGACTCTTCCAAGAGCTGGCTGTGGCATCAACGAATGAATCATCTGAACTTCAAAACACTTGCCAAATTGAGTCAGCATGAACTGGTTTCTGGTATACCTAAATTCAATTTTTCTAAGGACAAGATCTGTGCCGCGTGTCAGCTTGGTAAATAAATCCGTTCTACTTTTAAAAAGAAAGGCGGTAAACGTTCTTCCTGTTAGAGTAGATGCCCAACTAGCCAACTTGTGGCGTGTGGGTTTATAGACTCTTGTATAAGACAATCTTTATATATGATATTCGCATTTATTATATGGCGTTCTTTACTTTCATTGTGTGTATAATGATTAACAATTGCGTTGAGTAAAAACCTAGAATACACCTAAGTGTATGTTAGATGTGATAGTGGGTATGACGGCTAACATGAAACACATCTAATAGTCACTGTGTATTCTGAACATATTCCTAGTCGAGTGGGCCGTCAAAATGAGGATAAGGCCGACCGAGTTCGAGACTAGTATCTGCGATGCGAAGTACCATGTTTCATTGGTAGGGAACATTGTGATGTTCTGAGCATGCAGGTAGATAGTGACCTGGTGATCTATCAAACTACCCTCCTTCGGACTTTCCAAGTGGTTACCATTTGTCGAGTGGATAAGTCCGAGGTCTTGGTTGTACTGATTAGTCCTCACGACTCGAAACGTCATTGAGACTCTACATGATAGGCGTCTCACTTTGACCCGTTTGTCGACTCACTTGGGGTCATAAGGCGTCGGGATTGGGTGAGACCCCGATGCATGTAGGAGTCGATGCATCGTTGTCGAGGATTCACCGCTCGCAGACATGCGTGGATATCCTATGCTATCTGAGGGGATAATAGTGTATAAATCTCTGGCCAGAGTACTAGAAGTGTTTTAGGTAAATGTGTTTACCTAGTTACACTCGCGATGTCACTATTAGATCTCCAAGATGTATGCATAGGTATCGGATCTAAAGCCACTCTCGATTTACCAATGGTCGTTGATCTGATCGGGATATATGGATTTAAAGGACCGTACTGTACGTTAACCACGACCAACTGGTTCTTGCAGGCACTATCAGTGATACCTAGGGGATCATGGGGCGATGTTGCTAGACGCTCTTACCATGATCCGTTGGGCAAGTCCGGAATTGTGATTCCGGAGCCACAATGGTTGTGGGCCCACGGCTAGCTGTATCCCTGAACCATTGAGGGTCACACAAGTACTGGATTCGAGATACCCACACGGATACTCAGCTCAATGTGTTGAGCATGAGAAGAGGATTTTGGGGAGTGCGACTTCCTAAAAGTCAACATGGGTCAAATCGGGATTTCCCTCTGTGGAGGGGCAAAACGGTCATTTTGCACTGGGGTTCTGAAAAATTGTTTTTCAAATCATAGTATTTAGTTTTGGAAACTGATTCGATCGGTCCGATCTGATCGGCGATCGGAGTTACGATGAAGTCACGGTGATGGGGATGAACCGAATGTTCACCCGTTGGGCCGGTCCAAGTCCATCATCATCATGTCTACTTAAGCTAGACCTAGACTTAATTAATCAAATCACTCTCATTAAACCCTAACCCTAAGCATTAAGAGCCGCCGTGCCCTTCTCCTCAAAGCCTCACGCCGCCGCCGCCGTGCGCCGCTCGCCGCCCCCGCCGCCGCCGCCTCTTCGCCGGAAATTTTTCCGGCCAATATTGACGAGGAGAATCCGTCCGCGCCGATCTCGTCAGGCCTTCTAGTGCAGGCTGACGAAGGAATCCCGTCTCCGGTCGTGGACCTGATTGACGATATCTACCGCCGCCTACCGTGAAGTGCCGTTTTCTTTACGAAACCGGTCGGATCCAGGCACAAGTTGCCAGCAAGGTAGCAATATTAAACGCCCTATGAATGTCAGATTCATGTGATTGTTTTCGTATTGATCGTCTCCCGGCATTAACTTTGTTCTTCCGCTGCCTCGCCGGGAGGCGTGATCCGGATCCACCCTTCTAGTGCAGGCTGACGAAGGATTCTCGCATCTGGTCGTGGACCGGATTGACGTAGTCTACCGCAATCTACCGTGAAGTGCCGTTTTATTTACGAAACTGGTCGGAGCCAGGCACGAGTTGCCAGCAAGGTAGCAATCTTAAACGCCCTATGAATGTCATAGTAGGTTACTGTTTTATCGTATTGATCGTCTCCCGGGATTGTTTTTCGTTCTTCCGCTGCCTCGCCTGGAGGCGTGATCCGGATCCCAACAGTGGTATCAGGGCACAGGTTTTCGTATCTGATCAATACGATATTGCCATAATTGTATCTAACCTTTGAATTTCAGAATCGAAACGAAAAAAAATCGACATCACACCGGCCACGGCGCCGCCGCGCATGGCGGCTCCTCATCATCCTCGCAGCGCGCACGAGCGCGCGCGACACCTTCGCGCTGGCCGCGCATGGCACGCGACCGCTGCCCTGTCCAGCGCATGATGGCCGATGGAGTATCGCCGCCTGTCGTGCGATGTTGCGCTGTGTAGCGCTTGGATCTCGACCGCTGGCCGCGCATGGTCGCGCGACGAGGAAGTGCGCTGGCCGCACATTTCTCGCTTGCTGCCGCTACTGGTCGAGGCTTTCTGGGCGCACGATGGTCGCTGGGCGCGCTGTTGCGCGCGGCCGTGCGTCGGGCTTGGTGCGGCGTCGCGCGCTGCCGCTGCGAGTTCTTCGTGGTGGCGGCTCCGCCGGCCGGCCGCCACTCCGGCGAAGCTCCGGCGATGTCGTGACGACTGAATTCCTCTAGGGTTTGGTTAAGGCCGGTCCCGGGCAGCCCGTGAAGTTTTCGGGCCGATATTCCATATCGGGCCCGTTTTGGTCGATTTTGAAATTTTAAGATTTTTGAGCCTAGAATTGTTTTAAGGTCAATTTGATACAATTAAAATTAGTAAAATATGACTTTAATTATAAAATTTGATTTTATAATGAAATATGATTTTGTTGATTAAAATTCGATTTTATCGACAAAATACGATTTTTTTTTAAATACGATTTTATGGTTAAAATATGATTTTACGATAAATAATAGGATTATTTAATTTATGCATGTTAATTAGATTATCTGCATGATTGGGATGATCGAGAGCCGTGCCCAATTTGTTAGGTGTATGCGATAGGTTTTTGTGATTCGGTTTTGTAATATATTTTGATTATCATTTAAAGTGGGCATGTTTGTGGCCCGTTCCCGCCCCTTGATAAATGTATCCCTTGTATGTCATGGTAAATTTAAATGTAAAGTTACTAGATTTAGTGGAAGGACATCCGAATACGGTGGACAATGACGATCAAGATATTGAAGACCGAAGATCTGTGAAATCGGAAAGCTTTGTAATAGGATTGCATTGCATATTGCATTACCCCTAGGATTGGACCCAGGTCCGCGACTGGCAACCACGGACCGCATAGCTCTCGCGATCGATCATCCCAATGTTTCTTTATATATGTTGATATATAGTTAGTTGAATCCGCATGTTGCATGTTTTAAATTTGATTTAAGATAAATGCATGAGACCAAAGTTTTTCAAAAATAAAATCCCTCGTTTT
>KV012857.1:548454-566699 GCA_001598015.1 Dorcoceras hygrometricum
AATCTCTGGCCAGAGTACTAGAAGTGTTTTAGGTAAATGTGTTTACCTAGTTACACTCACGATGTCACTATTCGATCTCCAAGATGTATGCATAGCTATCGGATCTAAAGCGACTCTCGATTTACCAATGGTCGTTGATCTGATCGGGATATATGGATTTAAAGGACCGTACTGTACGCTAACCACGACCAAATGGTTCTTGCAGGCACTATCAGTGATACCTAGGGGATCATGGGCCGATGTTGCTAGACGCTCTTACCATGATCCGTTGGGCAAGTCCGGAATTGTGATTCCGGAGCCACAATGGTTGTGGGCCCACGGCTAGCTGTATCCCTGAACCATTGAGGGTCACACAAGTACTGGATTCAAGATTCCCGCACGGATACTCAGCTCAATGTGTTGAGCATAAGAAGAGGATTTTGGGGAGTGCGACTTCCTAAAAGTCAACAGGGGTCAAATCAGGATTTCCCGCTGTGGAGGGGCAAAACGGTCATTTTGCACTTGGGTTCTGAAAAATGGTTTTTCAGATAATAGTATTCAGTTTTGGAAACTGAGTCGATCGGTCCGATCTGATCGTCGATCGGAGTTACGATGAAGTCACGGTGATGGGGATGAACCGAATGTTCACCCGTTGGACCCGGGCCCGTTGGGCCGGTCCAAGTCCATCATCATCATGTCTACTTAAGCTAGACCTAGACTTAATTAATCAACTCACTCTCATTAAACCCTAACCCTAAGCATTAAGAGCCGCCGCCCCCTTCTCCTCAAAGCCTCACGCCGCCGCCGCCGTGCGCCACTCGCCGCCGCCGCCGCCGCCGCCTCTTCGCCGGAAATTGTTCCGGCCAATCTTGACGAGGAGAATCCGTCCGTGCCGATCTCTTCAGGCCTTCTAGTGCAGGCTGACGAAGGAATACCGTCTCAGGTCATGGACCTGATTGACGATATCTACCGCCGCCTACCGTGAAGTGCCGTTTTCTTTACGAAACCGGTCGGAGCCAGGCACAAGTTGCCAGCAAGGTAGCAATCTTAAACGCCCTATGAATGTCAGATTCATGTGATTGTTTTTGTATTGATCGTCTCCCGGCATTAACTTTGTTCTTCCGCTGCCTCGCAGGGAGGCGTGATCCGGATCCACCGCGGCATTCCAACACTTCCCGATGCTTAGAGCTTTTACATATGGATCTTTTTGGTCCTATTCCCGTAACGAGCTTAGGGGGAACGAAGTAAAACCTAGTTGTTGTGGATGATTTTACAAAATTCACTTGGGTGCTGTTTTTAAAATCAAAGTCTGATACTGCTGACCAACTGATTCGGCTTTTAAAACGTTTACAAAATGACAGATCTTGTACAGTCAACCGGATAAGAATTGATCGTGGAACAGAGTTTTTAAATCAAAAATTATCTTCTTATCTGGATGACATTGGGATAAAGCATGAGCTTTCAGGAGCGATAACTCCTCAGCAGAACGGGCTTGCTGAGAGGAGAAATCATACGTTAAAAGAAGCTGCTAGATCCATGATTTCTTATTCTGGCATTTCTCAAAAATTCTGGGCAGAAGCAGTTAACACATCTTGCCACACTCAGAACAGATCTATGATTAATAAGTTGCATGGAAAAACCCCATATGAGATCTTGAGTGGCAAGAAACCTGATATTTTGTATTTCAGGGTGTTTGGGTACAGATGCTTCATTCACAATAACAGCAAGAAGCACCTAACAGCTTTTTATGCTAAATCTGATGCAGGTATATTTCTAGGATATTCAGCTGTTAGCAAAGCCTACAGGGTTTTCAACAATCGAAGTCTGACAGTTGAAGAATCAGCACACGTCGTCTTTGATGAGACAAGTTTCAGATCCAACTCAGCTGCAAGCCTCAATGATTTGTGCACACGTCTATAATCATCCAGCCTTGATGAATCAGATGATGACGTTCCACAACAAAGAAACTCAGCTGAGATACAACCAGCGCTGGACACACCGCACGACAATGCTCAAGATCTGACAGGTAACCCAGTAGTCGTTGATTTGACTAATGGACCGGGTGCAGGAACAAATCTCTTCAAGCGTGCCAGCTGCTGGAGATGAAGCAACCAATGCTCAAGATGTTGCACAAACAGATCCCATAGTACATCAATCAACATTTGAAGCACAATATGCGGGTACATCTCATCATATGGCATCTTGCTCAAATCTGGGACAAGGATCTTATCAATTGGTGTCAGACAACTCAAACGCGACCATCCAGCCAAACATCAAAGCTGAACAGGGAGCAAATCCAATCGGATATGATCTCCGGTGGAACAAAAATAATCCACCCGAGCAGGTCATAGGTAAAATTAATTCTCATGTTCGTACATGAGGCCAGCTATTGCATGATCATTTTGATTCAGCATTCTTATCGCATATAGAACCTAAGCAGATAGAAGAAGCCTTAGCAGACCCAAGCTGGATAGATGCAATGCAGGAAGAACTTAACCAGTTTAAAAGAAATAATGTATGGAAACTTGTACCTAGACCTTCTAATCATTCAGTAATAGGAACTAAATGGGTCTTTAGGAATAAACTGAATGAAGATGGAGTAGTTACAAGGAACAAAGATAAAATAGTTGTTCAAGGTTTTATACAAATGGAAGGCATAGATTTTTATGAAACTTTTGCACCTGTAGCTAGACCAGAAGCCATTCGAATGTTCTTAGCATATGCTGCATACAAAGACTTCAAAGTCTTTCAAATGGATGTTAAGAGTGCATTTCTTAATGGCATCCTAACTGAGGAAGTTTATGTTGCACAACCTCATGGATTCGTCAATCATACATATCCAAATCACGTTTACAAATTGGATAAAGCTCTATATGGGTTGAAGCAAGCACCCAGAGCTTGGTATGATACACTGTCTAAGTTTCTTATTGAGCATGACTTCACAATAGGCACTGTTGATAAGACACTATTTAAATTTGTCAAATCTGATCATATCTTATTAGTACATATTTACATAGACAATATTATATTTGGGTCAACTAACCCCAAACTATGCCAGAAATTTTCCAAGTTGATGCAGGACAAATTTGAGATGAACATGATGGGAGAGCTGACGTTCTTTCTAGGACTTCAAGTGAGACAGCTTGACAATGGAATCTTCATTAGTCAAGAAAAATACACGAAAGAACTGCTGAAGAAATTTGGCTTGGACAACTGTTCAGCAGTAGCGACCCAATGAGCTCTTCAATCAACTAGACAAAGACGAAGCTGGATCTACCATTGAGGTATCTCTATAGTGGTATTATAGGCTCTCTGATTTACTTAACAGCTAGCAGACCAGACATCATGTTTGCTGTCTGTATGTGTGCTAGATTCCAAGCGGAGCCAAAACAATCTCATTATATTGCAGTAAAGTGGATCTTAAAATATCTTAAAGGAACATCCAATATGGGTCTTTGGTATCCCAAAGACTCCAGCTTTCAACTAATCGGTTACAGTGATGCAGACTAGTCAGGATGTAGAGTTGATCGTAGAAGCACGAGTGGTACTTGTCAATTCTTAGGAGATTGATTGATTTCCTGGTTCAGTAAGAAGCAGACCTCTATTGCAACGTCCACATCTGAAGCAGAGTACTTGGCAGCTAGAAGCTGTTGTGCTCAGATCTTATGGATTCAACACCAGCTGAAGGATTACAGCATTGATGCTTCTGAAGCGCCTATTTTCTGTGACAACACCAGTGCCATCACAATCACTTAAAATCCAGTGCTGCATTCAAGAAGAAAGCATATCGACATCAGGCATCACTTTATAAGAGATCATGTACTCAAGAAGGAAGTCCGGCTGGAGTATGTGTCGACTGACAAACAAGTAGCTGACATCTTCACAAAGCCTCTACCAGACGCTAAGTTTCTTATTTCAAAAACATTTTTGGTCTCTTAGAATTGCCTTGATCAGACTTTGCGGGAACAAATTTCAGGTTGAACAGCTTTCCTGTTTTATCATATCTGAGTTTACTGCTTAAGGGAACCTTCATGAATTTTCAGATCTGGTAAAACCTCATGTATGGGAGAACCTTAGTCTTAGGGGGAACAAAGGATCTGAAGTGTTAAGCGCTGAGTCGGCTGAATATGTGGGATCTGGACATACTCAGATTCCATATATACACAGTTGATGCTTATTAGTGATCAGATCCTGCAATACTCCTACTGATACATCAAACTAGATCCTAAGGTTGTGACATGTTAAATAGTTGGCGCCTGTTTTTACTTTTTCACCCTCGCGATTAAAATTTCAAATCATTTCAAAACCTTTTCAAATTCTTGATTGCACCGTCGGATGATTGACACGTGTTGTCATCATACGAACGTCACATCCACATTCTCTCATCGTTTCACATTCCTCATTTACGTTACGCCATTTCACTTTTCATTATTCCTTACCTTACTCAAAATTACCTTCAAGCTTTCGTGCATTCTTGCTCTCTAGTGCTTTCTGTTTGCAGAATATTCATCTTTCAGGCGTTTTCTCGTTCGATCTACTATCTGAAATGGCCTTAGCTTTCATCACCAATGCTCTTCAAGTGAACTTCAACTCTGTCTTGGATATCTCAGATAATGATGAAATGGTGAATATGTTCAAAGCCCTTGAATCTACTGGGCTACGTGACTTTCTGGGATGTCGTTAGTACTTTATGAGCAGGAACTGGAGCAGTTTTTTGATACAGCTCTTGTGCAAGATGGTGATATTACCTGTGTTGTTTCCGGAAACTATGTAGCCATTCCTAAGGACAGGTTTGCAGGAATATTCAATATGCCTACAGAGGGTCTAACTGATTTGTCGGAAGTGCCGAATAATTTGGTGTTGCAGGCAAGAACTCTTTTCTCTAAGTCGAGTGTGCCTGTTCAGTTCTCGGAAAAAATAGATTGATGAAGTATGAGTTCAGATTGTTGAACGATATTTTGTCCAAGTCCATTACTGTGAAAGCTGGTTCTTTCGATGCCATCACCCACAAAAGGTTTCTGATGATGATGGCTATCCATTTTGGTATCAAGGTCAACTGGAGTAAATTATTTTTGAGGTCTTGAAGTAAATGGCTGATAGAACCACCAAAAGAGCCAAAGGTTTTGCGGCTCAGATTTGTGTTCTATTGAAAAGCGACCCCGCAGTCACCTTGGGAGAGGTGAAGACCTTCCCTCCGTTGAAAATACTCTCTGCCAAAAAGGTAAATACATATGTTGCCACGAACAAAACCATTGATGCTCGTGGTGAATCAGATGAGCCCGGCATGGATAAAGTCACGATTTTTAAGAAGAAATAGGTATCCAAGAAGCGATCAACTGCTTCATCTTATGCACCAGTTGTCAAGAAGACAAGGACAACAACTAGAAAAGCTGCTTCCAAGAAGAGGGATCTGGGACTTGTATCACTGGCACCAGAAGCCGCCCCGATCCAGAGGATTGAACCTATTTCAGTTGTGCCAGTTGAGCGTCCTCCTGCGCCTAAACGCAATGCACTGAAGAGAAAGTTTAGGATGCCATCAGGTTCTGATGATGAGATTGTTGAAAAAGAACCAGCTGTGGAGGAACCCATCTTAGTCCAATCTACTGGAACCGAAATAATGATGGAACTGGAGACAACTGCTGAAATTGATGACGTGATATGATTATTGAGCAAAATATGGCAGACACAGCACAGATGGAAACCTATGCGGGGGAAACAGATGTTGAGGGACAGGTGGAAAAGAGATCCGATGAGACAGAAAGGATGATCAATGTTACAGCTGATGAATTTGTTGCTCTTGATTTTCATGTGTTTACCAATGAAGCCGAACGACTGGTTGAAACAGGGAGTGATAAAGAGGAAGAGATGGAGACCGCTATGAAGCAGGAATCAGAACCCTTGAGCAAGGTTCTGGAGACATCTGTCTCGCCGACTTCTGACGATGAATCTCTATCCCTTGAAGAGCATCTGGCACAAATTCCTGATGGAATGATTCTACCTTCACTCACAGCAGCAGAGTCCACTAATCAAGTTCTGTCGTGGAATTGAAATTAGAGGTGTTGAAGCCGGTGATTGGTACAAGGCAAATCTTCCCAAAATTTCTGCGACTGATAAAGGGAAGAAACCACTAGAGGAACTAGATACCGTGAAGGGGCACCCGGCCCGTGAACAGTTTTAGTTGATCTGTGGGGACATTGATTTTCTTATTCTGTTGCAGGAAAAAGTCATCACGGAGATGACTTCATTCTTCAGTCTGAGAAATCTGAAGGTTATGCAGTCATTCAAGGACATATTTTCCAAAGAAGAGAAGATGTTAGTTTGGGCGGAGGCGGATTCTTTGAAGAAAGCCGTTCAACGGCAGATGTTCATTATTTCTAAGTATAGAGAGTTGTTGTTGCGCAAATTTTTGGTAGCGCGGCGCACTAATCTCGTATCAGGTCAACCCACTACGGCTATTGATCAGCAAATTCTGGACCTTCTTTCGGCAGCTCATCAACAGGCCGTCAGAAACCTGTTGAAACAAATGAGAACTCATGGGCTGAAATGGAAAAGTCCATACAGTTCAATGATGTTTGAAGAACCAAATATTGATCATGGTTTGAAAACCTGTTGAACCAATTCTTTCTACTTGCTGGATCAGAAACTTACGGAAGGTTGAAGGGTCATGGTTAGTCGAGGATGGCTTTGATCGCGTGGTTTGTATTTGTGCAGATTGTGTTTCTTCCGACCGACCGTCTCTGCCTGACCGCATTTTTGTTGGAGATCTCTCACCTATCTGTTTATTATTTGAGCCGGTCCAGGGTATATACTCGCAGCGACCTCTAGTTTAAACTTGGGGTTGGTTCAAAGTTTGTACAAATGTTATACAATATTCTATGTTTGGTTGTTTGAAGCCAGTAGGGAGTGTTAATTTCTATACAGATTTAGTACCAGTTGGATCAGTTGTGGGTGACTATAGTATTCCACGAAGGGTTTTAGATTATGTATCCTACCGTATCCAGATTATAGATGTTATATGTGTACATTCTTCAGATTCCAGCTCTAGTTCGACCTCTTCCAGCCACAATCAGATGGATTCTCTGGTGAACAGTCCTATGAATGAATATACTTCTGCCAATCAGATGGATTTTTTTGTTGACACTCCTGAGGATGGAGAGACTCCTGTTACTCAGATTTCTTTGCCAGTTGTTGACACGACAGATGTTACAGAATCGTTTTCACAACTCCAAGCCTCTATTACGCGACTTTCTATCAATTGAAGACTTATAGCAAGATAGGAGATCTCCAGAACCATATTTTGTTTAAGATCGAGAATCTTGAGAAAGCATTCACAGAAGCTCGTTCATCATAATCTTATTCACAGCGCTCGAGGAGACCCAGAATCAAAAAGCTGCCCTGTCACTTGAGATGCTTAAGTATCAGAAAGAAGTTCGTGCTCAACATGCCATCATGATCACAGATCTGACTGATATTCGTTCTCAAAATCGAGAAATACAAGCTCTCTAAAAAGATTTTACTGATTCCAACAGAAGACAGAATCGAGCATTGCTCACGTAAGTTCCCAACTTTTGGAAATATCGCCTACATTACTATGGGTGGTAATGACAAAAAGGGGGGAAGTAGCAGCCGTAGTCCGCAGCCGCCTCCGGATGATAAAAGCAGAAGAGGTGGTTGTAGTAGAAGCAGAGGTGATAGGAGAGGATATTCTAGTATAAGACAATCCAACAGCAGTGAACCTCATAGGAGAGATGCCAGATATTGGCTAGGAGAGAAATAAAAATAAACAGTTTTTGGATTTTCAGTTCTTTGTACAAATCTTTGTACTGCTCTTCATATCATATATATATATAGCAGACTTGGAGCAATTTATTGTTGTCTCTTTTAAGTAAAAGGCTGCTAAGTTTTGTCATCACCAAAAAGGGGGAAATTTTTAAGATAAAATTGTGATAACAAAATAAGACTGATAACTGAAATTAAGTATTCGCAGTGGACAAAAGACGGAAACACTTCAGATCGTGACGTCATGCCATTGAGTTGAAGATTTAAGATTCGAGATCTATGAGTTAAGTTGCGTTGACATCTGAGTTGACTTTTCGGAATTTGATCAGATATCGAGTCAAGTCTTCAGTTATGGGGTTGAGGCATTCAGAGTTAAGTTCTTAAGATATCGGGTTATTTTGAGTTATCAGTTCTTTCTGTTATCGGGACAGTTGTTCAGATTTGAGTCAAAAGCTAAAGTAACAGATCCGATTTGTTTAATCAGTTGTTTTATTTCAGATTCGAGAATATCAGATGTGATCAGACTCTTTACAAGAAATTCATATGTGAATAATAGGAAGTACGCTAATTCAGATATTAAGCTTCTACTGATGATTCAGTTTTGACAGAGTATATTCGAAAGGATTTACGGTATTTCAGATTTATTTAACGACTTAGGTTGGACAGATTCGACTCATTGGCCTACAGTTGTATGCTATCATATTTGATTGTATTACGAGAACAGTACAGTATTCAGATTTGATATATTCAAGAATCTAGAAATAGGGAGATATCAGATATGATGGCTAGTCACGTAAAGAAATATATCTTCGAGCTATTCACAAAGGCAAAGAGAGCAATATTTAGATGTCAATAACATATATGAGCTTCGGAACGCTACAGATGCTATCAAATAGTTATTTGAGGAGAATCAACGGTCATGATTTAATCGTATAAAAGCCTAGAATTAAGGAGACAGAATCAGAGCTATTTTGGGTAAAATTGCACGGTACGCAGAGTGCTTGATACGATGATTACCTGCTTTGGAATATAAGTCAATTTAGCCCTGACAAGCGCAGTTTACCTTTTGCATGGCATTATTGGAGCACTAAATGCTATGATACGATGAAGATATGCAAAATAGCTTATCTCTACCGGCTACATTTATTGACCGTTGGGGACGACAAGTATAAATAGCTGAAGATTTCAAACATAGAAGCTCTCTGCGTCTCTCGGTGTTTTTTTTGGGTAAAATTGCACGGTACGCAGAGTGCTTGATACGATGATTACCTGCTTTGGAATATAAGTCAATTTAGCCCTGACAAGCGCAGTTTACCTTTTGCATGGCATTATTGGAGCACTAAATGCTATGATACGATGAAGATATGCAAAATAGCTTATCTCTACCGGCTACATTTATTGACCGTTGGGGACGACAAGTATAAATAGCTGAAGATTTCAAACATAGAAGCTCTCTGCGTCTCTCGGTGTTTTTACAGTCTATCTGCTGAGTCATAAAGCTCTCAAATATTCACTGGAACCTTTCATTGCAAAAATACTCTAAGTCCAGTATAAAATTTCGAAGAACATTAAAAGCTCAAACCTTCACGGTTTCAATCTTCGAGATATCTTTTGGTTTACTTTTGTAAACAGTTCTTGTTGTTATAAGAACCAGAATATTTACAGTGCTCAATAGTATCGTATTTCATGGGAATATCAGTTTTTAAGTCTGTAACGAACTTGCTGTGTGAAGCAGTTCAAAAAATCAAGTTATTTGTATTTCAGCAGTTGTATCTGCTTATATTGGAGTTGCTAGGAGTTCACTTGGAGCAAGGCTCAGTGACTGGGTGCAGACAGAAGCTGTGTGCATCAAATTCTTCTCGTGGAACCTTCCTGCAAACGAAGAAGGGGAGACGTAGGATCTTCAGTCCGAACTTCCATAAACAAACTCTGAACCTTGCACTTTTACTTCACTGCATCGCATTTATATTTATACTGTACACTAATCGATCGACTTCATTCCGAACATTATTTGTTAGTCGAGAAATCAGATTTGGGACTGAGAAACCTCAGATCTGGTAACCCGGATCTGAGTTAAGCGAGGCGTTTTTAAAATCATTTTAAGGTTTCGAAAAATAAATATCTAAAGGAGTTCATTCAACCCCCCCTTCTGAACTCCTAAGGCTGTTTTCGATCCATATTGATCCTATCAGATTCCTTCTTTCCAAACTCCTCAGACTTTGCAGCAGTTTAATCGCCAGAGGTTCAAGCCTCTAGAAAAGCAGTTCAAGAAGCGGTCAAATTCGAGTTCTTCCAGTTCTGTTAGCTCTGGTGGCAGTGGATCAGGTAATGTGTCTTTTGGTTAGTGCGTAGGCAAGCATATGACTTCGCAGTGTCGTGGAGTTCGGGGTCTTTGCCATTAGTGTGGCCAACCAGGACATTTTGCCAGAGTGTGTCTTTGATGGGTGGACATTCCATGAGTGAGTCGCAACAAGGTTCTGCTGGTGGTTCTTCACAGAGACCGCAACCTTTTGCTCAGTCCCAACGATCAGGATTCCAACCATGTGAACCGTCTAAGTTTGGAGGATCTTCTAGACCTCAGTTTCCAGGACCACAGAAAGCTAAGGTGAACGCCTTGATGAGAGAGAAAGCTGCTGATACGCCTGAAGGAGTTATTGCAGGTACTTGTGTTATCTTTGACTTTTCGGCACGAGTTTTGTTTGATACAGGAGCATCACACTCCTTCATATCTGATTTGTTTGCGCATGAGTGTGGGTTGAGTGTTACCCCATTGTATGATGTTGTATCTGTATCTTCTCCTGCTGGTGTGTGGTTGACATTCCGTGGAGTGGTTGTGGATTGTGTGATTAGATTTGATGAGAACGTGTTGGTGACTAATCTGATTACCTTGGAGATTCAAGATTTTAAATGCATCTTGGGTATGGATGTGTTGTCCGTGTATAGAGCACTGTAGATTGCTTCCATGGTGTAGTGAGGTTTAGACCTCCATTTGGAGAGAAGTGGGATTTCTATGGTGTTGATTCGCGATCGAAGATCCCACTGGTGTCAGCCATTGAGATGTTCAGTCTGTTGTCTTTAGAGAACTCTAGGTTTATGATATATGCCCTTGATGTTTCTCGAGAGCCGCGAATAGAGTTGGGTAATGCGCCGATTTCTCGAGAATTCCCAGATGTATTTCGGGATGAGATTCCTGGATTTATCTCGAGATGAGAGATTGACTTCAGCATAGAGTTGGTGCCAGGGACATGCCCGATTTCTAGAGCCCCGTACCGATTGGCGCCAGCCGAGTTGAAGTACTTAAGGAGAAATTGCGTGATATTTTGGAAAAAGGCTTCATCAGACCGAGTATGTCACCTTGGGGAGCTCCGATTCTTTTTGTGAATAAAAAGGATGGATCTATGAGGATGTGCGTTGATTTGTTGCATTTGAATAAAGCGACGATCAAGAACAAGTATCATTTGCCGAGGATTGATGAGTTGTTTGATCAACTACAGGGATCGGCAGTGTACTCTAATATTGATCTGCGATCTGGTTATCATCAGCTGCGAATTAGAGACGCGGATGTGGCGAAGACGGCTTTCAGGACGAGATATGGGCATTATGAGTTTCTAGTGATGCCTTTTGGATTGACGAATGCTCATGTTTTCTTCATTGATTTGATTAATCGCGTATTTAGCGAGTACATCGATCATTTTTTGATTGTCTTCATAGATGACATCCTATATGTACTCGAGGAGCTACAAACAGCATAAAGAACACTTGAGACTGGTGTTGCAGAAACTGAGACTCTCACAACTGTACGTGAAGTTCAGCAAGTGTGAATTTTGGCTGGATAGAGTAATCTTTTTGGGTCATGTCATCTCTGCAGGAGGAATGTGGATAAGAGTAAGGTAGAAGCAGTTCTTAACTGGGACCGACCTAAGAATGTTTCAGAGATCTGTAGTTTCTTGGGTTTGGCTGGCTATTACAGATGTTTCATTTATAATTTCTCTTCGATAGCCAAGTCAATGACTTAGTTGACCCAAAAAGATAGGAAGTTTGTTTGGACTGATGAGTGTGAGTCGAGTTTCCAGTTTCTTAAGGAAAAGTTGACTACTGCACCGTGCTGGCATTGCCTTCGGTTTCTAGAGTTTTGTGGTGTGCTCTGATGATTCTCTGAGTGGTTTAAGATGCATGTTGATGCAGAACGGGCGAGTGATAGCTTATGCGTCTCGTCAGTTGAAAACCCATGAGACGAAATACCCCGTTCATGATCTAGAGTTGGCTGCAATTGTGTTTGCCTTGAAGATTTGGCGTCATTATCTGTATGGTGAGCAATTTGTGGTATATACGAACCACAAGAGTTTGAAGTATATTCACTCAGTCTGACCTGAATATGAGGCAACGTCGTTGGATGGAGTTGCTCAAAGATTTTGATTGTGAGATTCAGTAACAGCCTAGGCTGATGAACTTAGTGGTCGATGCTTTGAGTAGGAAAGCTCAACCTGCAATGTTGAAGTCGATGAGTATATCTAAAGTCCATGAGGATTTGGGGACTTCTGGATGGCATTTTCAGCCATGTGATCAGTATTTTGTCGTTTCTTCTCTTCGGGTCGAACCACAGATTGTTGCAGACATTATAGCAGCGCATATGACTGGCCCGTATATTCATGAGTTGAAAATTAAGGCCAAGAATGGTCAGTCGGAATATTTTTCTGTTGCTTCTGATGGATGTCTGAGATTACGTGGTAGATTGGTGGTTCCGAACCTGATTGATCTAAAAGAGACTATTTTGAGTGAATCCCACTGTAGCCATTATAGTGTGCATTCGGGCGAGAAAAAGATGTACCATGCCTTGAAGTCTCATTACTAGTGGGAAGGCATGAGGAATGATATTTATGGATTCGTGGCTCGATGTTTGAATTGTCAACAGGTCAAGGCTGAGAGAATGAGACCTGGTGGATTGATACAGAGTCTAGAAGTGCCTCAATGGAATTGGGAGCACATCTCCATGGATTTTGTGACTCATTTATCTCGATCGAATAGGGGATGTGATGTGATTTGGGTTGTTATTAATAGGATTTCGAAGTCAGCCCATTTCATTCCCTATGACGTGAGGTGTTCGATGAAGAAGATGGCGAAGTTGTATATCGACCATGTGGTTAGACTGCATGGAGTGCCTGTTTCTATAATTTCCGATAGAGATGCAAGATTTACTTCCCGATTCTGGAAGAGCTTGCAGGCAGCAATGGGTTCAAGATTGGCTATGAGTACATCTTACCATCCCCAGACAGATGACCAATCCGAGACGACCATACAGATTTTAGAAGATATGCTGCAAGCTGTGGTGTTGGATTTTTTCAGTGGTGGCTGGCAGGATTCCTTATCCTTGGACAACAGCTACCAAGTGACTATCGGGATGGCTCCATTTGAAGTTTTGTATGGTCAAAAGTGTAGATCTCCAATCTGCTGGGAGGAGATTGGTGAAAAGCAATTGTCTACTCCTGAATTTGTGCAGCATATGAAAGATCAGATTGAGTTGATTCAGAGTAGTATGAAAGCTGCTCAAGATCGACATGACAGTTATGCTAATAAGAGACGTACACCTTTGGAGTTTGAGGTTGGCGATCGTGTGTTTCTCAAAAATTTCTCCTTTCAAAAGCGTGATCAGGTTCAAATTTAAAGGTAAATTGACTCCTAGATTCGTTGGTCCCTTTGAGATTGTTGAGCGGATTGGACTTTTGGCTTATCGATTGAGGCTGCCTGATGAGTTAGCAGCGATGCATGATGTGTTTAATGTGTCAATGTTGAGGAAATATGAGCCAGATCCATCCATGCTGAGGACTGATGAAGTAGAGCTGGATTCTACCTTGAGCTATGTCGAATATCAAGTGCAGATTCTGGAAAAAAAGGAGAAGCAGCTGAGGAATAAGATTATACCGTTTGTTATGGTCCAATGGAGCAAGAATGGCAGAGAAGAAGCTACCTGGGAGGCTGAAGAAAAGATGAGACAGGAGTGGCCTCATCTGTTTGAGCATTGATAGTAGATTTCCAGGTAATCTTCTCGCTTGTTGATTTCGTGTTTTGGATTTTTTTGGTGAATTTCTGGTGTTCTGCTTGATTCTAAATTGTTTCCGTAAGTTGATTTCGAGGACGAAATCGATTTCTAGAGGGGAAGAGTGTGAGGACTAGAAATCTATTAAACGGTGATTACCGATCTAATCAGATCTGGATTAGGATTTAGTGATTTTGGAATTTGCAATGGAAGTATTTTGAAAGGCGTCTAGTATACTGTGCAGTGAGTATGCTATCATATCGTTGTGTAAGGTAGAGCGTTAGCGCTCTAGACAGATTTGCGTATCGTAAATCGCTGGAACTCAGATTTGGAGAATGCCCCGCGCGAGTGAATTAGAAGCGCGGTGAGAATTGGTTTGGTTCGTTGTTTTCAGGTTTGGGTGATATCTGGGTATCCAGATCCGTTTCTTACGTGCATGCGTGAGTTGGCGCAAGTGGGAAGTGAAACTGTAACACCCCAAAATCTATAGGACCACATTTATGCATTTTATTGATCGCATGGGCCAAATTGGCAATTTTAAATGTTATGTATTTGCTGATTTTAATTAATTTCAGAAACGAGATGCGCTGCGGCTGGTACCAGCAGATGACTCCAAAGAGTGATGCACGAGCTGGTTTAAATCGCTTGAAAAATATTTTAAGGAGGACAAATGATTTCTTTTGAAAAAGATTTGGTGTTTTACAAATTAAAATGATATAAAGGGAATTTTACTAAACTTTAGAAGTGTGTCATGCTTGATTTCACAAGTAGCTTGCCACTAATCCCTTTCATATAAAAACCTGTTTTCAAAGTAAGATTTTCATCATTTGCAAAGAAAAGTCTTAAAGTGTTCTTCAAAATAATTCCAGAAGAGTTCGTGCGTTGCTCAAGGGGAAGATTTCTGCAGGAATTAGTTGCTGTCGCAAAGCTTTGTTTAAGGCAAGTAAAAGTTGATCTTTTGCTACACCATTTGAAGCATATATTGTTGCTTTATGGATCTGCTTGTCTGTAGGTTTAAGATATGTTTAAAAGTTCATGTTTGAAATTATTTAGACATGAAAAGGAAAGAAATATGGGTTCGAAAATTATGTTTTGATGTTTATGATGCTTCCAAAATGTTTTCCAGAAAGTTATGAATGTTTCAAAGAACTGAGGATTCGAGTTTATTCCCAGAATGTTATGAATGTTCTTCTTTCAGTAGTTGTAATATCAGAAGTTGATAACTGTGTAATCGGTAGTTGCTGGTTGAATCATTATAAAGTATGGTTTGATAGGCAACGGCGGATGGCATAGTTGTTGTTTTGTTGTTACAAATGTCGAGTTATGTTCCAGCAGCTGTATCTCCTTGTTAAGATTCGGCAGTTGCATTGTTATAATGTTTACGAATGTTCTTCCTTTTTGCTGTAGTGTCGGGATTTGATGATTGTGTAATCGGTAGTTGCTAGTTGAATCAGTATAAAGTCTTGTTTAATAGGCGACGTCTGGTAGCGTGATCATTGTTTCGATATTACTAGTGTTTTCGTAAATTCCAGCAGATACACTGTTCATCAGCAGGTGCATCTTTCCTTGTTAAAATCAGCAGTTTCACTTCTTCGTTGAAAATTCAGCAGTTGCACTTCTTTGTTGAAAATCAACAGCTGCATTGTTATCATAAAACGAGCAGCTGCATTCCTTTGTTAGAATTCAGCAGTTGCGTTGTTTTCATAAAATCAGCAGATGCACTGTTCACCAGCAGATGCGTTCCATTGTGATAGTTCAGCAGTTGCTTTATTCGTTTCCAAGTACTGTTCATTTCAGCTGGTATTAGTCTTGCGACTGGTACTATTTATTTATATATACGTGTTAGCGCTTTTTCTTGCAACTGGTTGATTAGCGTATTCCTTGCGACTGATCGATGCGCTAACGACGTTGTTTCTTTAAGTTATAAAATATCAGCAGATAGTCTTTCATCCTATCTGTTATTTACTTCAACGACATCGTTTCATTTAAATACGATTGTCTTAGTAAAAGATCTTGCAGCTGATTTCTTTTTATTCCAGCTGGTTCATTTTAGCGATATTTTCGAACAGCAGAGATCTGTTTTGTTTCATAACTGCTGTTCCATTTTCTTACGACTGATCCCTGCATTTCGACTGGTTTCTCTCCATTGTTACGATTTCAAGGTTCTAATTCGATACTCAGTAAAGTTTTAAAATGGGAAGCAAATGTTTAAAATGATGGAACCCGATGATTTACAGAAATTTCAAGGAATGTTTTACTAAAGGATGTAATGGAACAAAGTTTATTTTAAGATTATGGCATAGATAGTTGACGGTCACCAAGGTGAAGGGTGAGCAGTTGTCTAGATGTCGACTGCCCTTTCATAATGAGCTATATGCTAAAACTGATATCGGGAGACATTTTGATCAAAGTGCAACACGGACCATGAGGAGCTTATATGCCATAGTCTAAAGAAAAGGAATTGATGTTAGAGCTGGGCTATTATCCCCTGTCTCTAAGATTACGAACGAATTTTTTATGAAAGTTTATGTATGTACAGTTGTCTTCCTGCTTTAAATGAAATTGTTAATATTCAGGTTTTACTTGCTGAGCCTTTAGGCTCACTAGCTTTTAAAATGGTGCAGGTGCGACAACTGGAGAGCGAACAGAAGGTGAAACTTGAAATACAGATGCTGGGTGGTGTTGTGTTTATCCAAGGCCTACGTTTTCCGTGTCTCAGTTGTATCATTTTGATTAGATTGTACTGTATTAGATCAGTAGCAACGATTGTATATTTACATAGAATATCAGTTGTTGTAAATCGCAATTGCAATTATCAATGAAAACTGTTTTCCACAAATGTCTTCAGTAGTTGGCGCGCAAATTAGGTACCTGCTGGTCTTTGAAATTGTCTTGTGTTTTGTTTCTTTTAAGTTATAAGAAATACAGCTTATAACAAATTACCTTTTAGCCTTCTTTTATTCGAAAATTTTTATTTACCCCAATTCTCGTGGCCCCGTTGGGTTCGGGTGTCACAACATGGTATCAGAGCAACGTTCCTGAGATAAACACACGCACCATCAGCTGGATCAAAGTTCATCGTCTGTTCTTCTAAGTTGTGAGTTTATTTTCAGAGTGATGGATCTGTTTTGACAGATCCTGATTAAGTTTTGAATTACACAAAACCTGTTATTGTGTTTCTAACAATTCCAATTAAGCGTGCAGATTCTAGCTATCGAAGAAGATGATGAACAGTCGAAGAATCTGTCCAGCCGATGGTTCACAATATAAACAATCAGCAGTTGGTTTGGTGTTCATGGAATCGGCAGCTGGATTAGCAATGGAGACGTCCAAAGTTAAGTCAGTTGTTCGTAATCAGGCGGAGGCCAAGTTGAATCAGCTGGAGCATGATGAACCAGCTGAAACGATGACAACCAGCTGCAAGTGCTAAAGAGCGAAGTGAACCAGCTGGTATACATATTGAGAAGTCTGCTGGAGAGATAAATCGAAGAAGAAGATTCCAATTATAAGTACTGTTGACGAATCTGTTAGCAGTCGCGATTATAAGTACTGTTGATGAATCTATTAACAGTCGCTATTCAAGAAGAAGAAGAATCGCAAGCTGGAGCGGGAGCGATGAAGAAATCAGCTGGAGCGCTAAAGTGTAGATGACATCAGCAGTGACATCATCATTCAGCAGGAAGCTACAGTGGAATAGAATCAGCAGAGAGCTTCAACCAGCAGTTGGTATTTGGAGTTGGCAATTGCAAAACGATGTCGCGTGAATAAGTTGAAACGACAGCGTTTTGCATTCGCAATAAGTATCAGCAGATGGATTAGCGTTGATGAAGTCATCGATGACGTCATCATATTCAGCAGATGGCTTGAGTCTAGCAGTCGCAAGAATCAGCAGGTAGCTTGTACATCCAGACGCAAGAGGAAGCGACGTCATAGAGAGGATATCCAGTCGCAAGCTACTGTTCACCAGCAGATGATATTTGGAGATAGCGATAGCAAAACGATGTCGTTTACATAAGTTGATACGACATCGTTTTGCTCTTACGCTAAAGTTTCAGCAGGAAGACTTTGCGTTGATAACCAGTCGCAAGATCCAGTCGCGAGCTACAGTGGATCCAGACGCAAGCAACAGCAGCATCCAGTCGAGAGCTTATATGAATCAGCTGTTGCTATATATATTCAGTCGCAAGCTCTACGCATCCAGTCGCAAGCTCGGATATCCAGTCGCAAGAAAAGAAGAAGTAGCGAAGCGTTGCATTCAGTCGCAAGATAATGTACCAGTCGTAAGCTACAGTGCTTTGCATCCAGTCGACAAAGATATCAGCAGAAGATGAATCCAGTCGTAGTGATGGATCAGCAGCGAAGCAGTTGACGACTTACAAAAGCTGGATGTCAACTGCTGAGCGTAATTCAAATGGCGAAAGCGACAAGACGCAATCAACGCTCAAGATGGAAA
>KV012857.1:575989-592771 GCA_001598015.1 Dorcoceras hygrometricum
GACGTAAAACTCTTGTGTATGTAGTCAGTCACCACAGTTGCGGCTGTTGTGCATTTGAGGAGTCTAGGAGTTCTCACAGGTGCTGGTTGTGGGATTGGGTCTGTACACGCAGTTGTAAGATCAAATCTTCTAGTGGAGCCTTCCGAGGTGGAAGAAGGGGAGATGTAGGACTTTGAGGTCCGAACTTCCAGAAACAAATATGTTGTGTTTTGTATCGTGTTCTGTTATTCATTCAGCATTCGCTTTACTTAGCATACTCACGCATAATCAGAAATCAGCACTTGCATATTTATCTTAGCATACGCATACACAGTTAGCACACAAGCACACAAGTCTCGAACAGATTTATGTTGCACATAAATCTGTTTGAGTTGTTTTAAAATATAGGATTCAGTTCTGGTATTTTCCGCATGATTTTTAAATCATACCAGATCTGTCTCCGGTGCTCTCTGTTTTTAAGTGTTCAAGAACATTGAGCTATTGCAGCTCTAAGCAGCGCGCAAAATTTTTAATCGCTCATTTTAAACCAGCGGCTGCTAAGTTCCTTTGTATAACAGGGACCAACACAGAGCATTGTCTTTAAATTATTTAGCAAGTTCTGATATATGTATGTGGTGGATTATGGGCTATAGAATATAGAATGGCAGGACGAGGAAGAACTAGAAGAAGTATTCCTCTAGAAGAAACTGATAGTGATAATAATGCTAATATCACACAACTGTTAAGAATACTGGTAGAACAAAATAACAGAGGCAATGGCCAATCTTCCAGCAGCAGGGGACCTAGTAATGATGATCCCCAAGAGAAGTTTAGACGACAGAAACCCAAGGAATTTAGTGGAACTACTGATCCACTAGTTGCAGAGAGCTGGATTAAATCCATGGAGGTTATTTTTGAGTACCTCCAATTGTCTGATTTAGATAGGCCAAGGTGCGCTATCTACATGTTAAGGGAAGATGCGATGATTTGGTGGGAAGGAGCCAAGTTGCCTGTGGATCTGCTGAATCTCACTTGGGCAGATTTCAAGCAAGTATTCTACGAGCAATACTTCACGGCGTGAAAGATATCTGAATTGAAGAGGGAATTTTTGACCCTCAAGCAAGGGAGTTTAACCGTACAGGAGTATGTGCGGAAGTTTGAAAGAGGGTGCTATTTTGTGCCATTAATAGGAAGTGACCCAGAAGAGAAATTAAGTCACTTCATAGAAGGGTTGAAGCCGATGTTCAAAATGAATGTTAGGCTATAAGTGCCAAGGACTTATAGAGAAGCAGTGGATAGAGCCCTGCAAATTGAAAGGGATTGGAAGGATCTTGATGAAGAAAGGCAGCAAAAGAGACAAGCCTTTCAGCAGAAGGACCCAAGACCATTCAAGAAACAGAACAAGAATCAGCAGAGGCCTCAAGAACAAAAGCCTCTATTGATCCAACCTATAAGCTCTGTTCCTGCTGGTAATGTTAGCAAAGAATGTCATAAATGCCATAAGAATCATTTGGGGCAATGCAGACTTGGACAAAACGTCTGCTATAAATGTGGAATGCCTGGACATATTTTGAAGAATTGTCCAAAACTCAAGCAACTGGTGACCAGCAGAGCATTTGTTATGACAGCTGAAAGACCATGAGAAGAATTACCCAACGCATGACTTAGAACTAGCAGCTGTTGTCTTTGCCCTTAAGATATGGAGGCATTACCTTTATGGGGAGAAGTGTGAGATATTTACAGATCACAAAAGTTTGAAATACTTCTTTACCCAGAAAGAATTGAATATGAGGCAGAGGCGATGGTTGGAGCTGGTTAAAGATTATGATTGCACAATCAGCTATCACCCAGGAAAAGCAAATGTGGTGGCCGATGCATTGAGTAGAAAATCGGTAGGATTGTCGCAGCTGGTTGTCCAGCAGCCGTTGGCAATTGAAATTGAAAGGTTTGGACTTGAAATAGTAACCAGCAGCAGCAATGCTATGATGTTAGCATACCTCCGTAAGATCTAATTTGATTAACCAAATTCGAGAGGGTCAGCAGCAGGACCAGCAGTTGAAGAAATGGGTCCAGCAAGATAAAGAAAGAGGCAACAGTCTATATTGTACAGAGGATGAAATTGTTAGGTTCATGGGCAGAATTTGCGTACCCCAAATAGAAGGATTAAGAGCTTAATTGTTGAAAGAAGCCCATACAGCGCCATATTCGGTGCATCCAGGAAGTACAAAAATGTACAAAGACCTCCAGCAATTGTATTGGTGACCAGGAATGAAGAAGGATGTTGCCAAGTTTGTAGCAGAATGTTTAACTTGTTAGCTGGTGAAAGCCGAACACCAGCGACCAGCAGGATTATTGAAGCCACTGCCGATTCCCGAGTGGAAATGGGAGTCGATAGCGATGGATTTTGTAACCGGTTTACCAAGGACTGTACAAGGATATAACTCCATTTGGGTTATAATTGATCGACTCACTAAGTCTGCTCATTTCTTACCAGTTAAAACAACATATGAGGTGAGCAGGTACGCAGAATTGTATGTTAAAGAAATAGTGAGGCTACATGGTGTTCCAATTTCCATTGTATCAGACAGAGATCCTAAGTTTACATCAGCATTTTGGAAAATTCTACACAAGGCTATAGGTACAAAGTTGACGTTCAGCACTGCGTTTCACCCTCAAACTGATGGACAATTGGAAAGGGTGATTCAGATTTTAGAATATTTGCTCAGAGCTTGTATTGTGTATTTTTCAGAAAGTTGGGATGCGAAATTGCCAGTGGTAGAGTTTGCCTACAATAACAGTTTCCAAGCTTCGATTCAAATGGCTCCATATGAAGCTTTGTATGGCAGAAAGTGTAGAACACCACTTCATTGGGATGAAGTTGGTGAAAGAGCTGGTTCGGGACCAGATGTTGTGGAACAAACAGCAGCAGCTGTTAGAAGAATAAGAGAAAGAATGAAAGCTGCTCAAAGTCGGCAGAAAAGTTATGCAGATAATCGAAGAAGGGAACTGAATTTTGAAACTGGTGATCATGTATTTTTGAGAATAGCTCCAATGAAAGGAGTTATGCATTTTGGAAAGAAAGGAAAGTTGAGTCCAAGGTATATTGGACCGTATGAAATATTGGAGAAGATAGGAACATTAGCCTATCGATTAGCACTACCGCCTCAGCTGGCATCAGTACACAACGTATTTCATGTTTCAACTTTAAGGAAATATGTACCCAACCCTTCTCATGTGTTGAGCCATGAACCAATTCAGGTAGCACCAGATTTAAGCTATGAAGAGCGACCAGAAAGAATTCTCCTCCAAGAAATTAGAAGATTAAGAAACCGTAGCATTCCTATGGTTAAGATACAATGGTCCAACCAGTCGGAGCGAGAAGCAACATGGGAAACAGAAGCTGATATGCTAAGCTTATACCCATATTTATTTGGTACGTAAATTTCGAGGACGAAATTTCAATAAGGAGGGTAGAGTTGTAACGCCCCAAAATATATAGGACCACATTATGCATTTTATTGATCGCATGGGCCAAATTGGCAATTTTAAATGTTATTTATTTGCTGATTTTAATTAATTTCAGAAACGAGATGTGCTGTGGCTGGTACCAGCAGATGACTCCAATGAGTGATGCACGAGCTGGTTTAAATCGCTTGAAAAATATTTTAAGGAGGACAAATGATTTCTTTTGAAAAAGGTTTGGTGTTTTACAAATTAAAATGATATAAAGGGAATTTTACTAAACTTTAGAAGTGTGTCATGCTTGATTTCACAAGTAGCTTGCCACTAATCCCTTTCATATAAAAACCTGTTTTCAAAGTAAGATTTTCATCATTTGCAAAGAAAAGTCTTAAAGTGTTCTTCAAAATAATTCCAGAAGAGTTCGTGCGTTGCTCAAGAGGAAGATTTCTGCAGGAATTAGTTGCTGTCGCAAAGCTTTGTTTAAGGCAAGTAAAAGCTGATCTTTTGCTACACCATTTGAAGCATATATTGTTGCTTTATGGATCTACTTGCCTGTATGTTTAAGATATGTTTAAAAGTTCATGTTTGAAATGATTTAGACATGAAAAGGAAAGAAATATGGGTTCGAAAATTATGTTTTGATGTTTATGATGCTTCCAAAATGTTTTCGAGAAAGTTATGAATGTTTCAAAGAACTGGGGATTTGAGTTTATTCCCAGAATGTTATGAATGTTCTTCTTTCAGTAGTTGTAATATCAGAATTTGATAACTGTGTAATCGCTAGTTGCTGGTTGAATCATTATAAAGTATGGTTTGATAAAGTAAAAGCTGATCTTTTGCTACACCATTTGAAGCATATATTGTTGCTTTATGGATCTACTTGCCTGTATGTTTAAGATATGTTTAAAAGTTCATGTTTGAAATGATTTAGACATGAAAAGGAAAGAAATATGGGTTCGAAAATTATGTTTTGATGTTTATGATGCTTCCAAAATGTTTTCGAGAAAGTTATGAATGTTTCAAAGAACTGGGGATTTGAGTTTATTCCCAGAATGTTATGAATGTTCTTCTTTCAGTAGTTGTAATATCAGAATTTGATAACTGTGTAATCGCTAGTTGCTGGTTGAATCATTATAAAGTATGGTTTGATAGGCAACGGCGGATGGCATAGTTGTTGTTTGATGTTAAAAATGTCGAGTTATGTTCCAGCAGCTGTATCTGCTTGTTAAGATTCAGCAGTTGCATTGTTTTATAATGTTTACGAATGTTCTTCCTTTTAGATGTAATGTCGGGATTTTATGATTGTGTAATCGGTAGTTTCTAGTTGAATCAGTATAAAGTCTGGTTTAATAGGCGACAATTGGTAGAGTGATCATTGTTTTGATATTACAAGTGTTTTCGTAAATTCCAGTAGATGCACTGTTCATCAGCAGGTGCATCTTACCTTGTTAAAATCAGCAGTTTCACTTCTTCGTTGAAAATTCAGCAGTTGCACTTCTTTGTTGAAAATCAGCAGCTGCATTGTTATCGTAAAACCAGCAGCTGTATTCCTTTGTTAGAATTCAGCAGTTGCGTTGTTTTCATAAAATCAGCAGATGCACTGTTCACCAGCAGATGCATTCCATTGTGATAGTTCAGCAGTTGCTTTATTCGTTTCCAAGTACTGTTCATTTCAGCTGGTATTAGTCTTGCGACTGGTACTATTCATTTATATATACGTGTTAGCGCTTTTTCTTGCAACTGGTTGATTAGCGTATTCCTTGCGACTGATCGATGCGCTAACGACGTCGTTTCTTTAAGTTATAAAGTATCAGCAGATAGTCTTTCATCATATCTGTTATTTACTTCAACTACATCGTTTCATTTAAATACGATTGTCTTAGTAAAAGATCTTGCAGCTGGTTTATGTTTATTCCAGCTGGTTCATTTTAGCGATATTTGCGAACAGCAGAGATCTATTTTGTTTCATAATTGCTGTTCCATTTTCTTACGACTGGTCCCTGCATTTCGACTGGTTTCTCTCCATTGTTACGATTTCAAGGTTCTAATTCGATACTCAGTAAAGTTTTACAATGGGAAGCAAATGTTTAAAATAATGGAACCCGATGATTTACAGAAATTTCAAGGAATGTTTTACTAAAGGATGTAATTGAACAAAGTTTATTTTAAGATTATGGCATAGATAGTTGACGGTCACCAAGGAGAAGGTTGAGCAGTTGTCTAGATGTCGACTTCCCTTTCATAATGATCTATATGCTAAAACTGATATCGGGAGACATTTTGATCAAAGTGCAACACGGACCATGAGGAGCTTATATGCCATAGTCTAAAGAAAAGGAATTGATGTTAGAGCTGGGCTATTATCCCCTGTCTCTAAGATTACGAACGAATTGTTTATGAAATGTTTATGTATGTACAGTTGTCTGCCTGCGTTAAATGAAATTGTTAATATTCAGGTTTTACTTGCTGAGCCTTTAGGCTCACTAGCTTTTAAAATGGTGCAGGTTCGACAACTGGAGAGCGAACAGAAGGTGAAACTTGAAATACAGGTGCTTGGTGGTGTTGTGTTTATCCAAGGCCTACGTTTTCCGTGTCTCAGTTGTATCATTTTGATTTATATTGTACTGTATTAGATCAGTAGCGACGATTGTATATTTACATAGAATATCAGTTGTTGTAAATCGCAATTGCAATTATCAATGAAAACTGTTTTCCGCAAATGTCTTCAGTAGTTGGCGCGCAAATTAGGTACCTGCTGGTCTTTGAAATTGTCTTGTGTTTTGTTTCTTTTAAGTTATAAGAAATACAGCTTATAACAAATTACCTTTTAGCCTTCTTTTATTCGAAAATTTTTATTTACCCCAATTCTCATGGCCCCGAAGGGTTCGGGTGTCACAAAAACGATGTATTTTTTTGGGCGCTAGTCAGATCTGGTTAGCGGATAGGATTCAAGTATTGGTCAACGATATTGTGTGGACCGGTCCGGTTCGTGAGTTGGTGCAGACCGGTGTGGTTTAATGATTTCAGATTTGGTCAAATCTGGATGAGCGTTAGCGGGTCTGAGTGCGTGAGATCTGCTTCAGATCTGGATATAGCGCGACGTCGTTTAGCATTAGCAAGCGGAACCCCTATGTGACGCCGTTTTGATTAGTTGCGCGTGTTTAGCGTAGCGAAGCCAAATTTGAGTTATCGGTGAGACCGGATCTGAGGGACTTTTGTCTTAGCGCAAAGATCTGAATTGTCGATGAGATATGAATAAGTCGGTGATTGACTTTCACTGTTGCTTTGACTGGAGAATTTTACATGCTAAGTATCGATCAACACTTAGTCATTTTCGACCCCGATATTTTCTATCTTCTTTCCAGAGAAACCTTCGATTTGTACTGTTCACCCGAACCCTTCTTTGTTAGATTTTCGTCGATTTCCGTCGTTGTTTGAAGTAATACTGGAGGCGATGAGCTCGTATTGCTTAGCTCTTTCGATTGATACCAGTTTGGATTTGTAGATCGACTTGCAAAAGAGGAGCGAAGTAGTTGCAGGTTCGAGTAACGTCACGAATTCCGGTCGATGGTTTTCCCCATTCAGATTTGAGCTTCTGGATTTGGGTTTCCGGCAGCTTCTGTTAATCTTTGCCGTGAGTTAGCGAGGAAGCAGACTTTATCAGGTCATCGGTTCCGTGCCCCGATGAGATCTGATTGAGGTTTAAGTTGGTTTGAGGTACGAATTGAGCTCCGGTAAATAGCTTTTGGGCATGGACATGTTTATATTTCTTGTTGTGAACCTGTATGCTATGAATACGTGACTCTGTGAACAGATTTGATTGACTGTGCTCTGTTGTATGATCTGTTTCACGTATTGATTATCGTATACATTGAAATTTGATTATTGAATGGCATTCACGCATATATTTTGAGCCTGATATTCGATTGATGACCTGAGCCAAGCTAGCATTCTGATCGGCCGACTGAGTTGTCGCGCCTGAAGGGTCGAATGCTATCATCGGAGAGGTGGCCGGCTGACTTTTCGCGCCTGAAAACCACAGAGCTGTGATGGGTGACGGGCCTGAAGATCACGGACCGATGATTTCCATCGACAGATTGGCTGTGCGTGGTGTTGAGGCTCAATCAAGATTTTGCCAGCTGATTCGTTTGCTTAGATGACCGATTTTCCTCAGATTTTTGATTGACTGTGCTTCGTGTTGTATGATCTGTTTCACGTATGATTATCGTATACATTGAAATTTGATTATTGAATGGCATTCACGCATATATTTTGAGCCTGATATTCGATTGATGACCTGAGCCAAGCTAGCATTCTGATCGGCCGACTGAGTTGTCGCGCCTGAAGGGTCGAATGCTATCATCGGAGAGGTGGCCGGCTGACTTTTCGCGCCTGAAAACCACAGAGCTGTGATGGGTGACGGGCCTGAAGATCACGGACCGATGATTTCCATCGACAGATTGGCTGTGCGTGGTGTTGAGGCTCAATCAAGATTTTGCCAGCTGATTCGTTTGCTTAGATGACCGATTTTCCTTGATAGCCTCATGCATCTCATAACTTGAAGTATAGCATGTTGCATGATTTGATGTTTTATGAGTGTTCTTCGTACTGAGGTTTGACTTTGTTTTCTTTTCCCTGTTTTTGAGCTGCTTTGGTCTGTGTTGACCTCGGCAGGTTCTTCAGGTAACCAGGCTGGACAGAGTGGAACTTCAGGTGGTCGATTCCCATTTTGATTTGAGTCCCAGTTATATGTATTTATATCGAGCCAGGGGATGTCCTGTGCCTTTAAATTTACATGGGGATCTGTTGTGGATTTTATTATCTGTTGTCTGCTGTGTTGTTGGGTTTTGAGTTAAACTTAAATTTTGATTATGATGTATTTTGAAGCTCTATATTGGATCAGGCCCAAAATTCGAAAAATTTTTAAGCCCAATTTTAATGCTTCCGTATAAATATGATTAATTGAGTAATTAATCTTTGATTAGCGCATCGGGCCTGACATTTTGGTATCAGAGCTTAAACTGGAATAAGCTCGTTTCGTTTTCATCACACACGAGTCTAGTCACAGAGTTTGAGCTTTTGATTTTGATTGGCTCTGTGATTATTATCTGGCTCTATGTTTTATGGTTGGCTCTTACCTTGAGTTTTGATAGATGCCGCCGAAGAGGTAGAGGTAGAACTACTAGGAAGACTGGTGAGGAGTCTAGGGCTCCCGAGAGTGATGAGGATGTTGAGCAACCGAGTGAGCTTTTGCGTCGTCGTGCCAGACAGACGGAGGTAGATGACGTGACTAGACAGATTGGCGAGATTGAGCTAGTCTTGGCTAGGTTTCAGAGGATGAATCCCCTGACGTTTACTGGTGCCGAGGGTGGCCTGATGGCTGAAGGTTGGCTAGAGAATATGGAAGAGTTATTCGATGTGGTGGAATACTCTCAGGAGAGAAGACTGAAGCTAGCGGTTTTGCATTTGAGGGAGAATGCTCAACAGAGAAATTGTTAATGGCCGAGAGCTTTTTCAAAATCACCGAGAGAGAGCTTCTTCGCTTGAAATCTCCAGCTATTTATACTCTCCCATCTTCAACGGTCATTAATTAGCCAATATACGCTGGTGGAAGGGTACTTCCCAAGTTATGACAGAGAGTGGGACTTTGATTTCTTGGGAGAGCTTCTGTGCAGCCTTTCGACGGGAGTATACCCCTGAGTCCTACTACAACAACCGCGAGCGAGAGTTTGACAATCTGAAACAAGGGAACTTGAAGGTGGCCGAGTATTCAAGGCAGTTTCGTCGCTTTTATCGTATGTTCCTCATGTCGCTAACTAGGATAGGACGAAAAGGAACAAGTTTCTGAGAGGTTTGAGGCCTGAGTTGTTCCGTATGGTGTTGGCTGGTTCTCCTGCGACGTATGCTGAGGCTGTGGATAGGGCGGTGGACATTGAGGAGAGTTTGTTGGAAGCACAGAATCAGGTTCAGCCGACAGCTGGACGTACTTTTCAGCCTGTGTCCAACCAGGACATTTTGCCAGAGTGTGTCCGTTGATGGTGGACAGGCCATGAGTCAGTCGCAACAAGGTTCTGCTGGTGGTTCTTCGCAGAGACCGCAAACTTTTTGCTCAATCCCAACGATCAGAATTCCAACCACGTGAACCGTCTAGGTTTGGAGGATCTTCTAGACCTCAATTTCCAGGACCGCAGCAAGCTCAGGTGAACGCCTTGACGAGAGAGCAAGCTGATGATACGCCTGAAGGAGTTATTTCAGGTACTTGTGTTATCTTTGACTTTCCTGCATGAGTTTTGTTTGATACAGGAGCATCACACTCCTTCATATCTGATTTGTTTGCGCATGAATGTGGGTTGAGTGTTACCCAACTGTGTGATGTTGTGTCTGTATCTTCTCCTGCTGGTGTGTGGTTGATGTCCCGTAGAGTGGATGTGGATTGTGTGATTACATTTGATGAGAACGTGTTGGTGAATAATCTGATTACCTTGAAGATTCGAGATTGCGACTACATCTTGGGTATGGATGTGTTGTCTGCGTATAGAGCGACTGTAGATTTCTTCCATGGTATAGTGAGGTTTAGACCTCCATTTGGAGAGAAGTGGGATTTCTACGGTGTTGATTCACGATCGAAGATCCCACTGGTGTCAGCCATGGAGATGTTCAGTTTGTTGTCTTTAGAGAACTCTGGGTTTATGATCTATGCCCTTGATGTTTCTCAAGAGTCGTGAATAGAGTTGGGTAATGTGCCATTGCTCTAGAGTTCCAAGATGTACTTCCGGATGAGATTCCTGGATTTTCCCTGAGACGAGAGATTGATTTCAGCATAGAGTTGGTGCTAGGGACAGCCCTGATTTCTAGAGCCCCGTACCGATTGGCGCCAGTCGAGTTGAAGTAACTTAAGGAGCAATTGGGGAGCTCCGATTCTTTTTGTGAAGAAATAGGATGGATCTATGAGGATGTGCATTGATTTTCGACAGTTGAATAAAGCGAAGATCAAGAACAAGTATCCTTTGCCGAGGATTGATGACTTGTTTGATCAACTGCAGGGATCGGCAGTGTACTCTAAGATTGATCTGCGATATGGTTATCATCAGTTGCGGATTAGAGACGTCGATGTGGCGAAGACGTCTTTCAATACGAGATATGAGCATTATGAGTTTCTAGTGATGCTTTTTGGATTGACGAATGCTCCTGTTGTCTTCATGGATTTCATGAATCACGTCTTTAGCGAGTACATCGATCATTTTGTGATTGTCTTCATAGATGACATCCTAGTGTACTCGAGGAGCTACAGAGAGCATAAAGAACACTTGAGACTGGTGTTGCAGAAACTGAGACTCTCCCAACTGTACGCGAAGTTCAGCAAGTGTGAATTAGAGTAATATTTTTGGGTCATGCCATCTCTGCAGAACGAATATCGGTGGATCCTAGTAAGGTCGAACCAGTTCTTACCTAGGAGCGACCTAAGGATGTTTCAAAGATTCGTAGTTTCTTGGGTTTGGCTGGCTATAATAGACGTTTCATTGAGAAGTTCTCTTCGATAGCCAAGCCGATGACTCAGTTGACCCAGAAAGATAGGATGTTTTTTGGACTGATGAGTGTGAGTCGAGTTTCCAGTCGCTTAAGGAAAAGTTGACTACTGCACCCGTGCTGGCATTGCCTTCGGGTTCTGGAGGTTTTGTGGTGTGCTCTGATGCTTCTCTGAGTGGTTTAGGATGCATGTTGATGCAGAACTAGCGAGTGATAGCTTATGCGTCTCGTCAGTTGAAACCCCATGAGACGAGATACCCCGTTCATGATCTATAGTTGGCTGCGATTGTGTTTTCCTTGAAGATTTTGCGTCATTATCTGTATGGTGAGCAATTTGTGGTATACACGGACCACAAGAGTTTGAAGTATATATTCACTCAATCTGATCTGAATATGAGGCAACGTCGTTGGATGGAGTTGCTCAAAGATTTTGATTGTGAGATTCAGTATCAGCCTGGGCGGATGAACTTAGTGGCCGATGCTTTGAGTAGGAAAGCTCAACCTGCAATGTTGATGTCGATGAGTATATCTAAATGATTTGGGGACATCTAGATGGCATTTTCAGCCAAGTGATCAGTATTTTGTCGTTTCTTCTCTTCATGTCGAACCACAGATTGTTGCAGACATTAGAGCAGTGCAAAGGACTGACCCGTATATTGAGTTGAAAATTAAGGCCAGGAGTGGTCAGTCGGAAAATTTTTCTGTTGCTTCTGATGGATGTCTGAGATTCCGTGGTACATTGGTGGTTCCGAACCTGATTGATTTAAAAGAGACTATTTTGAGTGAAGCCCACTGGTGCCGTTACAGTGTGCATCCGGGTGAGAAAATGCCTTGAAGTCTCATTACTGGTGGGAAGGCATGAGGAATGATATTTCTGGATTCGTGGCTCGATGTTTGAATTTTCAACAGGTCAAGGCTGAGAGAATGCGACCCGGTGGATTGCTACAGAGTCTAGAAATGCCTCAATGGAATTGAGAGCACATCGCCATGGATTTTTTGACTCATATACCTCGATCGAATAGGGGATGTGATGCGATTTGGGTTGTGGTTGATAGGCTTTCGAAGTCAGCCCATTTCATTCCCTATGACGTGAGGTGTTCGATGAAGAAGATGACGAAGTTGTATATCAACCATGTGGTTAGACTGCATGGAGTGTCTGTTTCGATAGTGTCCGATAGAGATCCAAGATTTACTTCCCGATTCTAGAAGAGCTTGCAGGCAGCAATGGGTTCAAGATTGGCTATGAGTACAGCTTATCATCCCCAGACAGATGGCCAATCTAAGAGGACCTAAAACATACTAAACCTCTAGCAAATTTTTTTTTTTTGAAAGCCGACGTGGAATATACATATAATGAAATCTATACATAAAACCATAACTTAAGCATTAAAATAACATCTCAACATTCGTTTAAACGACTGCAAAATCCTTAATCCATGTCTCACAAGTTAACATCAAAATCAGAGTATTTAAAACTATTTGCGCAAAACTGAAAGCAAAGACGTAAAATAACTAAGAGGTCACGGGGTAACTGCCGTAGTGGAGCATCAGACGTCTTCACCGTCGGTCGGAGTAATCTCATCAACATCATCATGCTCACCTGCACCATATAAACCTAGTGAGCCTAAAGGCCCAGCATGCTATATCCGCTAATAACAAGGTACATATAATAAAACCACATACAGGCACAAAAGTGTAGGAACATAATTTTCATGACTTGCGTGCTTAAAAGATCTTAAACATTAAATCATATTGTAGTCGTACATACGTCATACATAACATATATGTTAAGGCATAGCATAAACATAACATAACTCAAAAGAACATGTGAGTCGTATCCATGAAGTGAGAGCCATTAAATTCGATTGATCAATCTATAAACCAAAGTACGTGGCGGTGTGGTTCACCCGACCTTACCTCGAGATCCCTATATGTCACACCTCTATGCTGCCATTTCACCATGATGTCACACATGGATCCATAAGCTCATTATCATTATACATTAACAGGGGATCCTCTTGCCCGGCTACACGGCTAACTCCCATTATTACTTTACCCCACAACACTTCAATCTCTCAAAATATTTTCATTCATGTCTTAACATAATTTAAACTTTCATGATGCATGCGCTTCATAAAAATCATGCAACTTAAAAATCTTGGCCCATCAATATATATTTGATTTCCTTAAAAAATTTTGTAATAAATACATAGCATAATACATAAATAATTAAATATATATTCATGGGCCTATGCATTTTTTTCCTCGGCCCGGTCAAGGAATGGCTCAAGCGACTGGCCCACTAATTCTAAGCCCAAAGCCTCAACTCAAACTTAAAACAATACTAAGCCCAACTCATCTTGGCCCAAAAAATAAGAACAAACCCTTTTTAAAATCATTTGAAGGACTCGGCCCAACATCGTTAAAACGGGCTTAAAACTCATTAAAATAAATATCGGCCCAAAATCCACTAATTTGGCTAAAAACCCAATTTCCTAAAAATTCCAGCAACTTAGAAATATATTTTGACTTAAAATCATTGACCCGAAATCATTTTGACCAAAACTAAATTTTAACTTAAAAAGTCGACTTAACCCGATAAAAATGACTCGGACATTAAAAATAAAATTACCCGGCCCAAAAATAAAATAATTCGGACCAGACTTAAAAATATTTGACTCGAGACTCGATGAACCGATCCGGTCCAACCGAACCAGCCGAACCGGTTCAGTTAGACCGACCCATTCAAAAACAAACCCTAAACCTAAAATACACCCCCCTGCACAAGCTGCCGCTGCGACCATGATCCGGCCACCACTGTCGGAGTCCTTCTGGCTGGACCACCCCCAGGTCAAGGTGGTTCTAACTTGACCGACCTTGGCTCAAACCGTGACCTAACCAGGGAGAACTGGTCGCTGAAAGTGGGCTCTCCAGCCAAGCTGCGCCGTCGCGACCACCTGATTTTCTTCACGTTTGTTCTCCCTGATCCGGCCACCACTGATGAAGCCCTTCCGGATGGACCACCCCGAGGTATAGGCGGTTCTACCGAGACCAACCTTGGCCCCAACCGAGCACGCACGAAGGATAACAAATGCTGGGAAGGAGCCGCACCGTGCACGTAGAAACTCACACTGCGCGGTGCCCTACATCTAGCCATTGGTTCGACCCTTAAACCTTGACTTCGAACCACTACAAGCCACTCTTAGGACCACCATGAACCACTTAACATCGAGCCAAAACCCCTCAAGCAGTCCATCAACCGAAGCCATGTAAAAAAATTCAAAACCGTGAGGTGCACATATGAATACATGCATGATCATGAACATGAACATTGAGATCTGAAAATACACAAAAATTCCATGCATAATCTTTGTAAAAACAGTCTATTATGATCTATATGGTGAGAAAAGAAAGAATATAACATGCCTTGATCGAAAAAGAAGCGAAGATACGTGATAACGGAGCGGAGGACAATTGGGAAGACCACACCTTTGAGTTTCAATCCAAAACTTGCAAGAAATCGGTCACCTTGGGGAAGAAGAAGGCTGAAGTTGGCTGATGAGAGGAGAGGCTAGGGTGATTTTCGAAATTAGGGTGAATGGTGTATGAAAAGTGTAACAAAAAGCCCTTCTACCTTGTTTTATTTAAGGAAAATAAAAGCCCATTAATATACTAGCCATACTCTAATTAAAAAGGCTTAAAAATGTTTAAAATTCATACTTCAAGCCTTTAATTTTCGTAATAAGGCCTCTCAAATTTAAAAGTGTCATAAAAGTCATAAAAATAGCCCGTATAGGCGAAAAACGGGTCCCCCTCGGTAACCGTGCATAAAATCTCATTTTTTTGTAAATTGTGCATAAAATAAAAATATTTTGATTTAAAATATGTCTAAGGGCTGAAACATTTAAATATTTTCGATTTGGTCGTCTACGGACTCGTCCCCGCTTACCGGTCTCAAACCGTACCGTAAAGTGACATGCACACGTAAAGCATAAAATCCTCATATAATCACATACATGACATGCAAATCATATAAACATAAGGTTGTCCTCCTAGTCATGCATTCAATTCACGTAGTTAGGATTTCTGGGCGTTACAACTCTCCCCCCCCCCCCTTCGATTTGGTCGTCTACGGACTCGTCCCCGCTTACCGGTCTCAAACCGTACCGTAAAGTGACATGCACACGTAAAGCATAAAATCCTCATATAATCACATACATGACATGCAAATCATATAAACATAAGGTTGTCCTCCTAGTCATGCATTCAATTCACGTAGTTAGGATTTCTGGGCGTTACAACTCTCCCCCCCCCCCCTTATAGAAATTTCGTCCCCGAAATTAAGTTACGTACCAAAAAGCTCTGGATAGCGCGTCCACATATCGGCCTCGGTCTCCCAGGTGGCCTTATCTGTCGAGTGATTCTGCCACCGGACCTTGACCATCGGAGTCCTTCGCGCTCTAAGCCTGCGCTCCTCTCGCACTAAGATCTGAACTGGTCGCTCCTCAAAAGATAAGTCTGGCGCCAACTGAAGCGGCTCAAAATCCAGCACAGAGATGGGTTCGAGACGTACTTCCGTAACATCGAAATATGGAACGTGTTTTATGCGCTTCTGACAGACTGGGTGGTAGTGCTACGCGATATGCCAACGTACCGACCCTCTCCAAAATCTCAAACAGGCCAATGAATCTCGGACTGAGCTTGCCTCTCCGACCGAAGTGCATCACGCCCTTCATGGGCGATATCCTCAAAAATACATGGTCCCCTACTGCCAACTCCAGATCTCGTCGCCTACGATCGGCATAACTCTTTTGACGACTCTGAGCTGTCCTCATCCGATCTCGTATCCTGGTCACAATATCCGCTGTCTGCTGTACCATCTCTGGCCCAGTCAAAATCCTCTCGCCAACCTCATCCCAATGCACGGGAGACCTACACCTTCTCCCGTACAAAGCCTCATAAAGAGCCATCCCAATCGATGCCTGAAAACTGTTATTGTACGTGAATTCTACCAAGGGCAACCTAGAATCCCACGCACTCTGAAAATTATCGCGCAGGCTCTCAGTAAATCCTCTAGAATCTGGATGACTCTCTCCGACTGTCCGTTTGTCTGCGGGTGAAAAGCCGTACTGAAGGATAGCTTGGTCCCCAATGCAGCATGTAAGCTCCTCCAAAACGCAGAAGTAAACCTGGAATCCCTATCTGACACAATAGAGACTGGTATGCCATGCAGCCTGACAATCTCTCTAATGTATAGCTCTGCATACTGCGTCAGTGTGAAGGTGGTCTTCACCGATAGAAAGTGTGCGGACTTGGTGAGTCGATCCACAACCACCCAAATCGCCGTAAAGCCTCTGGGACTCCTGGGTAGGCCAACCACAAAATCCATCGTGATGTTCTCCCATTTTCGCTCAGGAATAGGGAGTGGCTGTAGCAACCCTGCTGGTCTCCGGTGCTATGTCTTCACCTGCTGACAAGTCAAACACTCTGATACAAATCGTCTGATATCCCTCTTCACCCTAGCCACCAGTAAAGTGTCTGCAAATCCCTGTACATCTTCGTACTCCCTGGGTGAATGGAATACGTCGATGCATGGGCCTCCGATAAGATCTCAGCTCCCAACTGCTCAGTATTGGGTACCCACATGCGACCCCTGAAACGGACTATCCCATCCTCAACTGTGTACAGACCTTGTCCTCTAGCCTCATCTCTCTGTCTCCACTGCTGTAACTGCTCATCTGCAGCCTGGCCATCTCTAATCCGATCTCGAAGAGTCGGCTGAACTGTGAGTGCTGCGAGGCTAGGTGCATAGCC
>KV012857.1:600689-639281 GCA_001598015.1 Dorcoceras hygrometricum
TACTGGTGGGAAGGCATGAGGAATGATATTTCTGGATTCGTAACTCGATGTCTGAATTGCCAACAGGTCAAGGCCTAGAGAATGAGACCTGGTGGATTGCTACAGAGTTTAGAAGTGCCTCAATGTAATTGGGAGCACATCGCCATGGATTTTGTGACGTATTTGCCTCGATCGGATAGGGGATGTGATGCGATTTGGGCGATTGTTGATAGGCTTTCGAAGTCAGCCCATTTCATTCCCTATGATGTGAGGTGTTCGATGAAGAAAATGGCGAAGTTGTATATCAACCATGTGGTAAGATTCCATGGAGTGCCTGTTTTGATAGTGTTTGATAGAGATCCAAGGTTATACTTCCCGATTTTGGAATAGCTTGCAGGTAGTGATGGTTCGAGATTGGGTATGAGTACCGCCTATTACCCCCAGACAGCTGGCCAATCTGAGAGGACCATTCAGATTTTAGAAGATATGCTGCGAGCTATTGTATTGGATTTCAGTGGTGGCTGACAGGATTCCTTATCCCTAGTTGAGTTTTCGTATAACAACAGCTATCAAGTGACTATCGGGATGGCTCCATTCGAAGCATTGTATGGTCGTAAGTGTAGATCACCTATCTGCTGGGAAGAGATTGGTAAGAAGCAGTTGTCTACTCCTGAATTTGTGCAGCATATGAAAGACCAGATTGAGTTGATTCGGAGTAGGATGAGAGCTGCTCAAGATCGGCATGCTAGCTATGCTAATAAGCGACACAGACCAATGGAATTTGAGGTTGGCGATCGTGTGTTTCTCAAAGTTTCTCCTTTCAAGAGCATGATGAGATTCAGATTTAAGGGTAAATTGGCTCCTAGATTCGTTGGTCCCTTTGAGATTGTTGACAGGATTGGACAGATAGCTTATAGATTGAGAATGCCTGATGAGTTAGCAGCAATACAGATGTGTTTCATGTATCTATGTTGAGGAAATATGAGCCAGATCAGTCCCATGTGCTGAGGACTAATGAAGTAGAGCTGGATTCTACCTTGAGCTATGTCGAATATCCAGTGCAGATTCTGGACAGAAAGGAGAAGCAGCTGAGGAATAAGATTATATCGTTGGTGATGGTCCAATGAAGCAAGCATGGCAGAGAAGAAGCTACCTGGGAGGTTGAAGAAAAGATGATACAGGAGTGGCCTCATCTATTTGAGCTTTGATAGTAGATTTCCAGGTAATCTTCTCGCTTGTTGATTTCGTGTTTTGGATTATTTTGGTGAATTTCTGGTGTTTTGCTTGATTCTGAATTGTTGCCGTAAGTTGATTTCGAGGACGAAATCGATTTCTAGTGGGGGAGAGTGTAAGGACTAGAAATCTATTAAACGGTGATTAGCGATATAATCAGATCTGGATTAGGATTTAGTGATTTTCGAATTTGCATGGATGTATTTTGAATGGTGCCTAGTATACTGTGCAGTGAGTATGCTATCATATCGTTGTGTAAGGTAGAGCATTAGCGGTCCAGACAGATTTGGGTATCGTAAATCGCTGGAACTCAGATTTGGAGAATGCCCCGCGCGAGTGAATTAGAAGCGCGGTGAGAATTGGTTTGGTTCGTTGTTTTCAGGTTTGGGTGAGATCTGGGTATCCAGATCCGTTTCTTACGTGCATGCGTGAGTTGGCGCAAGCGGGAAGCGAAACGATGTAGTTTTGGGCGCTAGTTAGATGTGGTTAGCGGAGAGGAATCAAGTATTGGTCAATGGTATTGTGTGGACCGGTCCGGTTCGTGAGTTGGTGCAGACCGGTGTGGTTTAATGATTTTAGATTTGGTCAAATCGGGATGAGCATTAGCGGGTCTGAGTGCGTGAGATCTGCTTCAGATCTGGAGATAGCGCGACGTCGTTTAGCGTTAGCAAGCGGAACCCCTATGCGACGCTGTTTTGATTAGTTGCGCGTGTGTAGCGTAGCGAAGCCATATTTGAGTTATCGGTGAGACCAGATCTGATGGACTTTTGTCTTAGCGCTAAGATCTGAATTGCCGATGAGATCTGAATAAGTCGGTGATTGACTTTCACTGTAGCTTTGACTGGAGAATTTTAGATGCTAACTATCGATCAACAGTTAGTCATTTTCGACCCGATATTTTCTATCTTCTCCCCAGAGAAACCCTCGATTTGTACTGTTCACCCGAACCCTTCTTCGTTAGATTTTCGTCGATTTCCGCCGTTGTTTGAAGCAAGACTGTTTGCGCTGAGCTCGTCTTGCTTAGCTCTTTCAATTGATACCAGTTTAGAGTTGTAGATCGACTTGCGAAAGAGGAGCGAAGTAGTTGCAGGTTCGAGTAAATTCACAAATTCCAGTCGATGGGTTTCCCCATTCATATTTGAGCTTCTGGATTTGCGTTTCCGGCAGCTTCTGTTAATCTTTGCCTTGAGTTAGTGAGGAAGCAGACTTGATCAGGTCGTCGGTGCCGTGTCCTGATGAGATCTGATTGAGGTTTAAGCTGGTTGAGGTACGGATTGAGCTCCGGTCAACAGCTTTGGGCATGACATGTTTATATTTCTTGTTGTGAACCTGTATGCTGTGAATACGTGACTCTGTGAACAGATTTGATTGACTGTGCTCTGTTGTTTGATCTGTTTCACGTATTGATTATCGTATACATTGAAATCTAAATATTGAATGGCATTCATTCATACATATTGAGCCTGATATTCGATTGTTGACCTGAGTCGAGATAGCATTCTGATCGGCCGGCTAAGTTGTCGTTCCTGAAGGGTTGAATGCTATCATCGGGGTGGTCATCGACTGACTTGTTGAGCCTAAATATCACTGAGCTGTGATGGCTGACAGGCCTGAAGATCATGGACCGATGATTTCCACAAGCTGTTTGGCTGTGTGTAGTGTAGAGGCTCAATCAAGATTTTGCCAGCTGATTCATTGGCTTAGATGACCGATTTTACTTTATAGCCTCATGCATCTCATAACTTGAAGTATTGCATGTTGCATGATTTGTTGTTTTATGAGTGCTCTTCGTAGAGGTTTGACCTCGTTTTCTTTTTTCTGTTTTTGGGCTGCTTTGGTCTGTGTTGACCTTAGCAGGTTCTTCATGTAACCAGGCTTAACAGAGTGGAGCTTCAGCTGGTCGATCCCCATTTTGATTTGAGTCCCAATTATATGTATTTATATCGAGCCAGGGGATGTCCTATGCCTTTAAATTTACTTGGGGATCTGTTGTGGATTTTATTATCTGTTACCTGCTGTGTTGTTGGGTTTTGAGTTAAACTTCTATTTTGATTATGATGTATTTTGAACACTGTATTGGATCAGGCCCAAAATTCAAAAGATTTTTAAGCCCAATTTTTAATGCTTCCGCATAAATATGATTAATTGAGTAATTAATCTGTGATTAGCGCACCGGGCCTGACATAGCTTGATCAAGCGAAAGGAGGGGTCGCATCAATGAGTAAACTTTACCTAAAATGTTATTTCTGAGGATTTACATTATTTACATGCCATGACGTATAGTTTGAGGATTTGAGGCTGAAGTAAAGATTTTTGACGATGATGTTTAAAGTTTAAAGTTTACAGCTTAAAGTTCTTTTAAAGTTCTGATGTTGAAGTTTAAAGCATATTTTTCGTATTGCTATTTTAATGCATGTGGATGTATATTTAGTACTTGTTATAAAGGTTTGAGCTTGCTGAATCTTTACACTCACTAGATCTAATTGTGTGCATGAGAGATTGATGTTGAGGTTTGAGGCGATGATGCTTGAGGAGCCCGGGACCTAGGCAGCACACTCCCGAGACCAATAGCTTCCGTAAAGATTGTTATGAGAATTTTTATCGGAAATTTTGAGGAATGTTTAATTGTTTTTTTAAATAAAACTTTATACGTTGAATTTTGAAAGTCGTTGTTGAGTTAATTATTATTTTATCGCAATATGACTTTATGTTTTGATTTTGTGCAAAAAAAATTTTAGTAGTTTGGGTCGTTTCAGTTCGTATCAGAGCAAGGTCCTGAAGGGTTGTGCCTGCTGCCGGTTCAGAGAAGCTCAAGAGTCGCGCCTCAAGTTTGTAAGTTTTGAAGTTTTAAAGTATGAATGTTTAAAGTAAAATGTTTTAAATGTTACCAGAGTATTGGATCAAATGTTTTACCGTATATGCATGTTGGTTACATGTGAACTTGGACTGTAAGTACAAAATGCCTCCCAGACGATGAATGCGCAGGGACTTAGGGGACGAGGAAGAGAGGCGAGACCCACCTTCACCTCCACCGCCTAAGGCTAGTGAATAGTTGTTAGCCTGTTTGACACATTTACTCGAGCAGTAGGTTGAGGCTGCTCGGAGGGTGAAACCAGAGGAGGTTTATGAGCGCTTTTGGAAGATGAGTCTGAAGGAATTTTAGGTATCCTAGAGATGATTTTTGACGTCACGGAGACGACGATTGGAATAGGGTGTGATGCACCAAATACATGCTGAGGGGTAACGCCCACCTATGGTGGGAAGGGGCGGGTAAATCGGTAAGGGATGCCACTTTATAACCCTGATCGCTGATAATGCCAATGAGAAGCTAAAGCACTTTGTGGAAGGACTAAGGCCGGAAATCAGACGGAATGTGCTAATAGCGGGGTTGACTGATTATCCCACCATCATTGCAGGAGCTCCCTGTGCTGAGAGGGTACTCCGAGAGATGGAGCACTATGCGTAGAGGAAGAGTCGGTTACCCCCGTTAGTGCAGCAGCAAGGCGAGAGGCCATACACAAGTCCATCTAGGTACTCGAAGAAACAGAGGAAGTGTTGGAGTTAAATTTATAAGTTTTGGTGAAGACAAGTAAAACAAAAGAGATTAATCAGCTCAGAAATGGATCGACAAGATCTAGCCAAAATATACTGCATTGGATACAGAAACCAGATCAGAGAGGAGCTAAGCTGGTTAAGGACAAAATACAGAAACCAGATCAGAGAGGAGCTAAGCTGGTTAAGGACAAAACAGCTTAGGGTATTTAGTTACGTTGGTTGAGAAAACACCAGCTCGGATAGTTCAGTTAAACAGGTTAAGGATAAATCAGTTCAGATAAACAGATCAGCTTACAAGAGCAGAAAATCCAAACAGAACAGTTCATATTGAACGGTTGAGAAAACAGCTCAGAGCGAAGTGGTATAATAGACTAGATGGAAGACCAACTTGGACAAACCAGCTCGAAGCTGAATTATTCTACAGATTTTATCGCACTACGAAAGAAAGTGAGCAAAAACTGATATCTAGAATAGAACAGAGCAAGGACAAGAGCAGATTGGTTTAGAGCAGATTGGAACAGATCAGCTTAGACCAGATCAGAGCAGTTCGATACAGCGACCAGATTGGAAACCTAGCTAAGAAAGGACAACTTAGCAAATTGAATTTCAGAGTGTTTCGAGGTTTCATACAGATTGATGTGAAGTGTTTGACCTCTCTCCATTTATTTGTAGTCATTGGAACTACTTTCAGCTAACTCCAGATATACAGAGATTTGGTTTGAACTGAAGATGGCGCAGAATTTTCTAAAAGAGGAAATGCATTTAATGAAGATGTATGTACATAGTATAAGCATTTAAGATGCCGCAGATATTTCAATTTGGATACACTCAACGTGTCTACTGGTAACATTTATCACCGTTGTATCCAAAGGGTATAAATAGAGAGCAGAGTAGCTGTGAAGAGGTTACCGATTACAAGCTACGATTTCATTCACGAACTTACAAGTTTTCAAAGAACAAAAATAGAGTTCTTATGTCAAACCAGCTAACAGCTAGTGACAGATACACATATTGCTATTCAATTCTTTGTGTCACATAAACATTTGTGCACACTCTGTAGTGTTGAACTATCATTGTAAATCATAGACAGAGAGTGTCGAGTGCTTGATTTTCACAACCATCTTAGAGTTGTGTTCATTGTACTTTGAACCAGATCGCATGTGTGGGTTCTTTGATTCAGTTCTAGGAGTTCTTGCAGCTGCTGTCTGTCGGATCGGGTTTGTACAAGGAGTTGTATAAACACAAATCTTCAAGTGGATATCCTTCCCGTTGTGGAAGAATGGGAGACGTAGGAGATTAAATTTCGAACTTCCAGAAACAAATCTCTTGATCCCTCTCTTTTACATTTACGCACTTGTATAACTGTTCACTGTTAATCATGTTCTTTCCGCATAAAATAATTTTATTACACGAAACAACAGGCAATCACTGAGAACCCTCCAAGCTGGTAACTTGGCTTAGAGGTTTGCATCGACCAGTAAAACTTGAAATCATTTTTGAGCAAAATTAGCAAACGAGTTCATTCACCCGTCCTTTGAACTCCCGAGCTTATTTTATGATGCTAAAAAGTGGTATCTGAGCTCGGTTTCTCAGTGTTTGAACAGCTTGTTTATTTATTTTCATTAAACATGTCAATTTCTGACAACAAGATTCCTATGTTTTCAAGGAGGAATACGTTGTATGGAAGATGTGTATGCAAGCTCACCTGGCAGCCCAGGACGATGACATGTGGTTTGTCATCATGGATGGACCAATAAAGATTATGAGGTCAAACAAAACAATAGATATATCAGATGGTGCACCTCAGTGGACTAAAAATCCAAGGATGGAATGGACATCCGAAGACAAAAGGAAGGCAAATTTGGACATTGTCGCTAAGGAAATCCTGTACAAGACTCTAGACAATAATATGTTTACAACTGCGAAGGAAATATGGGAGAAGCTGACCCAGAACTGTGAGGGCAATGAGGAAACAAAAGAGAACATCTGACCGTGGCTCTACAAAAGCTTGAACTAATCAAAATGAAGCCCGAGGAGACCATGATCGAATTTGATAAATGGTTCAAATCTTTAGTAATTGAGCTAACCAGATTGGGGAAGAAATACAGCAACAGGGGAGTTGGCCCTGAAAGTTATGCGTGCACTGCCCAAAGAATGGGATGTGAAGACAATGGCCATGCGAGAATCCAAGGACTTGAACAAGTTGGAACTGCATGACTTGTTTGCAAATCTGAAGGCCTATGAATTCGAGCTGAAGACAAGAGACATCTCAACCAACCAGAGCTCTTGCAGCAACAATACCAGAACAGAGCACCTCTACAAGCGACAGATTAGCAGAGGAACTGAGCAAGGATTCCACGTCCTTGTTCATTAATAAATTCGGAAAATTTATGCGGAAGCATAATTCTAAACCAAACTCTTTTGATTCTTCTAGAAAGAATTTAAATACTCCTTCTTACGACAAGTGTTATAACTGTGGTAGGCCTGGTCACTTCATGGCTTATTGCAGGAAGCCAAAGCTGGATGCAAAGAAGCAATCAGATCACAGCACCAGCAAGGACAAGAAGGAGAATAAACTTTATTGGAAGAGGATAACAGAAAAAGCAATGGTCTCTGAAAAAATAAAAGTACATGGGCTAATTCAGATTCAGAGGAATCCAGCTCAGGAACATCCTCATCCAGTGACAGCTAGGATGAAGTACAGTGTCTCATGATCGATGACATGATGGGGTATTCGACTTTCCAATCTAGAATTCACATGTGAGGACCTTGTCACAACACTTAATGACATGGTTCAAGAGAACAAGAAGCTTTCTCAATCATTCGAGGAAGTTAAAGCTGAAAGAGAAAGCTGTGCAACAAAGCTGAGCTGGTTAGCTCAAGCAATATGCAAGCTGCTGTAAGTAAGCTTGCAACTGAGAATGAAGAATTGAGAAGAAGGTCACAGGAGATTCTCAACGAGAATCAGCATTTAGCTGATATAATAATAAGCTCCTGGACCAGGTCATATGCTTCATTAGGTAAACTGCATGGAGCTATGAAGCCATCCGGTGATAAATCCAGATTAGGCTATGGTAGCAATGATAGCAGTACAGCAGAGACCAGTTATACCCCAAATCTGGAAAGAACGAAATTTAAAACCATGAGCTTTGTAAAATCGAGCACGGGAAAGTCTGTTGAGGCACAATCTGGTGAAAAAATATAGAATCTAAGCCTCCGATCTGTCAAGGAAGATTCTGCGGGCTGGGGTATACTGCTTCTGAGAAGCCTCATGAAAGCTGGCTTACGAAAAGAGTTGAACAGATGAGGGGTAAACCCAAATCTGGTGGAAGAAAGCCAGGCCAGTTTTCTCGACCTTCTATAAGGATAGGCAGTAAAGGCCAAGATACAAAAAGCCCAGGTCACAAGGCCAACATGCTGCGTATCAAAATCATTTCAAATCAAAGAGCACACACAGATCACACACGTGCTTTGATGCACACATTGGTAAACTGATTAAGATTATCCAAGTGTGGGTCCCGAAGGGTCTAATCAAACCTGGATCCAAATAGACCAAAGGGTACCAAATTTTGAATCATTTGTGATTGCAGGCACAACAGGTATCCGTACTGGAGCAATCAACGTGGTATCTGGACAACGGATGCGCGAGGCACATGACTGATGATGCCAAGCTGCTAACAGATATCAAATCGTGTAATGGACCAAAGATCACCTTCGGTGATAACTCTAACGGTAACACTATGGGTAAGGGTAAGCTTAGCCATGGTAACTTCATTGTCAACAATGTTCTCCTTGTAGAGAACTTGTGCTACAACTTGATAAGTATCAGTCAATTGTGCGACAGTAATTACTCAGTTAAATTTCAAAGGCACACATGCACTGTTCCGAATCCGAAAGGTCTGACCGTGCTGGTAGGTTGCAGATCTAATAATACCTACAAAATAGACTAGTCAGATCAGCCGCATACAGAACAAACATGCCTAGTAGCTGACTCTTCTAAGAGCTGGCTATGGCATCAGTGGATAAATCATCTGAACTTCAAAACTATTGTCAATCTGAGTAAGCGTGAGTTAGTTGATGGCTTTCCCAAGCTAAAATTTTCAAAAGATAAGATTTGCTCTGCCTGTCAACTGGGAAGGCACATAAAATAAACATTCAAAAGTCGAGGCAGTAACAAAACCTCACGTAAGCTGGATCTGTTGCATATGGATCTTTTTTGGTCCCATACCCGTCACCATCTTAAGGGGAATGGAGTACACCCTTGTCGTCGTTGACGATTTTTCAAAATTCACTTGGGTGTTTTTTTTAAAATCCAGAGATCAAACTGTGGACCAGCTGATCAATCTTTTGAAACGTTTACAAAATGAGCAATCTTGTAATGTCAATCGGATTAGGAGCGACAGAGGAACAGAGTTTTTAAATTTTAAATTTTCTCTTATCTGGATGATTTTGGAAAATCAAGCACGAGTCGTCTGCAGCTAGAACACCTAAGAAAAACGGGTTAGCTGAGCGCAGAAATCACACTTTAAAAGAAGCTGCAACAACAATGATTGCTGATCAGGCATTTCAAATAAATTTTGGGCGGAAGCAGTAAACACAGCTTGCTATACTCAAAACAGATCAAGGATAAATAAGAGACATGGAATTACCCCATATGAGATCTGTAATGACAAGAAACCTGATATCTCATATTTCAGGGTGTTTGGATGCAGATGTTTTATCCATAATGATGGAAAAACTTACCTGAGGCTTTCGATGTTAAATTTGATGCAGGTATATTTTTAGGATACTGAGCCATGAGCAGAGCATATAGAGTTTTCAACAACAGGACGCTAACTATTGAAGAATCAGCTCACGTGGTGTTTGATGAAACCAGCTTCAGATCAACATCAGCTTCCAAAATGAATGACTTGTGCACTCATCTGGAGTCTACCAATCTTGATGAATCAAGTGACGATGAGACACAGGCCAGATTCCAATATGGTGACCAGCACGCACTGAACATGCCAATTACCAACGCAGACATTCAAGATATTGCGCAAGCTGGTCCAGATTGCGTTCCAGCTGGTGGAGAACATGTGCAAGCTGATGATCCTAATATAACAAGTGATAATTCAACAAGCGGTGATCAAGACAATCCAGCAGGCATGCAGGGGGAACATATTGAAGCATCAACCTCATATAGACCAGGTTTCCAGTGGCATAAAAATCATCCACCCGAACTGTTTATAGGTAACCCTGCTGCACCTCTTAGGACACGAATCCAGATGATGAGCGAATATTTCAATTATGCATTCATCTCACATATTGAACCTAAGAAGGTAGAAGAGGCCTTAGTGGACCCGAGCTGGATAGAAGCAATGAAAGAAGAACTTAGCCAATTCGAACGTATCAAAGTATGACATCTAGTTCCTAGACCTAATGATCAAAACAATATAGGTACTAAATGGGTCTTTAGGAATAAACTAGATGAAAATGGCAATGTAGTTCGAAACAAGACTAGGCTAGTAGCTCAAGGCTATAGGCAAGAAGAAGGAATTGACTTTGAGGAACCATTTGTGCCTGTAGCTAGACTTGAATCCATTCGCATCTTTCTTGCATATGCTGCATTTAATAATTTTAAAGTTTATCAGATGGATGTCAAAAGTGCATTCTTAAATGGCATCTTGAATGAGGAATTGTATGTTACACAAACTCCTGGTTTCGTAGATCATACCAGACCACACTTCATGTACTAGCTTGATAAAGCCTTGTATGGTCTGAGACAAGCTCCCAGAGCTTGGTATGATACTTTGTCCAAGTTCTAAATAGATCATGATTTTGTTGGAGAACTGTGGTGGCGGATCCGGATCCCGTCTCCCGGCGGCGCAGCGGAAGTTTAAAATTTTGGCACCGGGAAACGTTCAATACAATAAAATCATGCTATAAACCATTCATAGGATGATTAGTAGATTACCTTGCTGGCGACTTGCGCCTGGCTCCAACCGGAATTACAAGAAGACCGGCTCTTCACGGTAGGCGGCTGTAGATTCGTCAATCAGGTCCACGACCGAAAGGGAGACTCCTTCGTCAGCCTGCACTAGAAGGCCTGACGAGATCAGTGCGGACGGATTCTCCTCGAAAAACTAATCGGAGCAAGTCCGATCAATCAACGGCGATGGCGGCGGCGCGTGGCAAGCACGGCGGCGGCGGCGGCGGCTTGTGAGAAGGGGAGGCGGCCGAATGCTTAGTCTAGGTTTAGGGTTAATGTGTGTCTAGTATTATGATTAAAGCCTTAAGTCTAATTAAATAGACTAGCAATGGACTTGGACCGGCCCAACGGGCCCGGGTCCAAATGACGATATCCATCGCTGCGACTTCATCGTAACTCCGATCTCCGATCAGATCGGACCAATCGACTCAGTTTCCAAAACTGAATATTATGATATGAAAAACCATTTTTCAGAACCCTAGTGCAAAATGACCGTTTTGCCCCACAACAGCGGGAAATCACAATTTGACCCATGTTGACTTTTAGGAAGTCGCACTCCCTAAAATCCTCCTCAAGTGCTCAACACATTGAGCTCAGTTTCCGTGCGGGAATCTTGAATTCAGTACTTGTGTGTCCCTCAATGGTTCAGGGATACAGCTAGCCATGGGCCCACAACCATTGTGGCTCCGGAATCACAATTCCGGACTTGCCCATCGGATCATGGTAAGAGCGTCTAGCAACATCGCCCCATGATCCCCTAGGTATCACTGATAGTGCCTGCAAGAACCAGTTGGTCGTGGTTAGCGTACAGTACGGTCCTTTCAATCCATATATCCCGATCAGATCAACGACCATTGGTAAATCGAGAGTCGCTATAGATCCGATAGCTATGCATACATCTTGGAGATCGAATAGTGACATCACGAGTGTAACTAGGTAAACCCATTTACCTAAAACACTTCTAGTACTCTGGCCAGAGATTTAAACAATATTATCCCCTCAGATAGCATAGGATATCCACGCATGTAAGCGAGCGGTGAATCCTCGACAACGAAGCATCGACTCCTACATACATCGGGATCTCACCCAATCCCGTCGCCTAATGACCCCAAGTGAGTCGGCAAACTGGTCAAAGTGAGACGCCTATCATGTAGAGTCTCAATGACGTTTCGAGTCGTGAGGACTAATCAGTACAACCAAGACATCGGACTTGTCCACTCGACAAATGGTAACCACTTGGAAAGTCCGAACGAGGGTAGTTCGATAGATCATCAGGTCACTATCTATCTGCATGCTCAAAACATCACAATGTTCCCTACCAATGAAACATGGTACTTCGCATCGCAGATACTAGTCTCGAGCTTGGGCGGCCTTATCCTCATTTTGACGGCCCAATAGACTAGGAACTAATTCATAATACACAGTGACTATTAGATGTGTTTCATGATAGCCGTCATACCCACTATTACATCTAACATACACTATGGTGTATTCTAGCTCTTTATCCAACACCATCGTTAACATTATATAAACATAATGAAGATAAAGAATGCCGTAAATAAATGCGAATATCATATATAAAGACTGTCATATACAAGAGTCTATAAACCCACGCGCCACAAGTTGGCTAGTTGGGCATCTACTCTAACAGATTTTGTTATTGGCTCTGTCGACAAGACATTATTTAAATTTGTTAAAAATGATCATGTCTTGTTAGTACAGATTTATGTCATGACATCATACTTGGCTCGACTAATCCAAAACTTTGCAACAATTTTTCCAAGCTTATACAGGACAAGTTTGAGATGAGCATGATGGGAGAGCTAACATTTTCCTCGGATTACAAGTGAAACAGCTTGAGGATGGTATTTTCATCAACCAAGTGATATACACCAAGGAACGTTTAAAGAAGTTTGGGATGGAAAAATTCTCGACAACAGCTACTACTCCAATGAGTGATACCATCAATCTAGACAAAGATGAAGCTGGAACTGTTGTTGAGGTAACAATGTATCGTGGGATGATTGGTTCGCTTTTGTACCTAACCGCAAGCATACAAGACATTATTTTCTCGATTTGTATGTGTGCAAGGTTCCAAGATGATCCAAAACAGTCACACTACATTGTTGTTAAACGTATCTTAAAATATTTAAAGGGCACACAGAACGTGGGTCTTTGGAATCCCAAGACTCAAGTTTCAATTTGATTGGTTATAGTGATGCAGATTACGCAGGTTGTAAGATTGATCGGCGTAGCACAAGTGGAACTTGTCAATTCTTGGGTGATGGATTAATACTGTGGTTTAGCAAGAAACTGACATCAATTTTAATGTCCACAGCCAAGGCAGATTACCTCGAAGCTGGGAGCTGCTATGCTCAAATGCTTTGGATTCAACAACAGCTCAGGGGCTATGACATTGATGCACCAGAAGCACCCATTTTCTGTGACAACACAAGTGCCATCGCAATCACTCAGAACCCCGTGTTGCATTCCAGAACCAATCATATTGACATCAGACATCAGACCATGTGCTAAAGAAGGATGTTCGGGTGGAGCATGTGCCAACAGATCAGCAAGTTGCCGATATCTTCACCAAGCCTCTACCTAACGCTAAGTTTTCTTATTTTAGAAACATCTTAGGTCTCCTTGATATGTCTTGATTGTGTTCTGCATGCATAGGTTCAGAGGGAACAAGATAATTCAAATAGATAATGACAAATTCAGATGTTTATCTTCGAGCTGGTCAGCTCCGAGCTGATCTGGTCCATCTTAGAGATATACACAGTGTGATGTTATCACGGTGTTTGAATTGATTTTCTTCTCTTTGGTATATTAAATCGAACGGTTGAGATTAGTTTGCCTTTTAAAAATTCATTTTAAATCGGACGGTCATCTTTCTGGAATTTTAAATGACTCTTTAATGTGATGATGACATGTGTCCACTTAAAACCCTTCTCTCTCCTCATTCGTACATAAACAGTTTCGTTTTATCTTTCTCAGTACGCTTTCAAATCTTTCGTGCATTCTAGAAACCTAGAAAGATATTTCATCACATTATCTTTCGTATTTCCTAACCTTTAATTATCGAAATGGCTGCTTCCCTTTCAATTAACGCTATGCAGGTGGATTTTGCATCAGTGCTTAGCATGGAGCACGCTGGTATGGTCAGGATGTTTAAGTCCCTGGAGGAAACAGAGATTAAGGGTTTTTTGGAGACATCCAACTCAGTGTATATAGGGGCTGTGATTGAGTTCTTCGTGAATGCAAAAGTTATCATGGGGATGATTTTGAGTTTTGTCACAATAAGAAAATGGTAATGGCGAAAGATGTGTTTGCTGAAGCGTTTGGACTACCGACTGAGGGGCTAGTTGTTCTTCTTGATATTCCAACTCCGACAGTGGTGGAAATGAGAAGGAGGTTTTCTGTTACTGATGTGCCGTTCTGGGCACCGAATAAGAAGAAATAAATGAATATGGAGTACAGATTGTTGCATGAGATTGTTGCAAAGGCAGTGCCAAAGCTTGTTCCTTTGACGTGGTTACCAGTGAAAATTTGACTTGATGGTGGCCATTAGTGCCGGTTTTAAGGTAAACTAGGCACAGATTCTGTTCCAGGTTTCGGTTGCTATAGTGCATACACCTACCAAGCATTCACAAGGATTTGCGGTGCAAGTGAGTGTTTCTGCTGCAAAATCTGGTGAAAGCAGACCTTGGAGAGTCTGTGAAATTGCACCCACTCTAGGTGTTGAACAATAAGTCTGTTCACACCTATATGAAAAATAATCTGGGTGTTGTTCCAACTGGTGAGACCAGCAAGGTTTCGGATGCGACAGCGAGTGAACAACAATACACTGCCGATAGTTTTCCATCTCTCACTAAGAAGCCGGAGCAGGAGGCTGGTGAGATGAAGAAGCCGGAGAAGGCGGCTACTGAGAAGAAGACGAAGAAAGCAAAGGTTGCTTCAGTGATTGTGAAGAAGCCGGTGGAGGCTAGGAGCCAAGCTTCTCCAGCAAATTCCAAGTCTGAGACAAGCTCAGACGCGGATTCTCTCCCGTTGGATAAGCTGAAGAAAGGTGGCGCTGCCCCCAAGCGCAAAATGATTGTGGATCCATCGGATTCAGAATCCACTTTGTCTATTTCTCCGATACTGATCACGAATAAATAGATGAAGAAGCAGCTGAAGAAAACTGGTGGTGACAAGGTTGAATCCCAACCTGGTCCGGTTCTGGATATTCCAGTTGAGGCAGAGATTTTCTCCACCACTGCTACTCCAGATGACATGTGAGGATTGAGATTCAATAATTAGTGATTAATCAGATTTGGTTAAGGATTAGTCACGGGAGTTGTGATTTTAGAATTTCAGAATTTAGAAGTTTGGTCGAATCTGGTTGGTGATTTTTCAGATTTGACATAGAGCTGATCAGATTTGAGTCGCTGGTTTCTATCGGGTGAATCTGCGTCGAATTTGGAGTTTTTTTGTTTTTTTTTCATCGGGATCTGATTCCAGTAAGAATTCAGATTTGAGGCCTATCGCTGGAAGAAGATAAGCTTTTAGAATTCTTGTGTTGGCATAATCAGATTTGAGATATACTGGTGGTTCAGATATGAGGGAACAGATTTGAGTATTCAGATTTGACGCGGGTAGTCGTGCGATGTCGTTTCGCATTATCAGAGGTCTAGTTAGTGTTAAACAGATCCGAGTGAGCGTGAGCAGATAGGAGCAATGGAATCTGTTTCAGATGTGAATCAGTGCGTCGTCGTTTTGATTAGTTACGTTGGTGTCTAGCGTTAGCATTAAGAACTCAGATTTGAGTTAACGCTGGAAACGGATTCGAGGACTTGTGCCTTAGCACTGGGATCTGGTGCTGAGATCTGTATACGTCGGTGTTGACTTTCATGTAGAGTTTGACCCAGGTATTTATTTATAAGTGTTGCCCAGCACTTAGCGTATTTCGAACCCGATATTTCCCTGTCGTCTTCCCCGATAACCTCGAAACCCTTACTGTTCACCGAACCCTTCTCCGATTAGATTGTCGTCGATTTCCGCCGTTGTTTGGAGCAAGGTGGGTGGCGCTAAACTCGTCTCCCTTAGCTCTTTCGATTGTTACCAGTCAGGATACCTGAGTCGACGTGTAGAAGGAGCGCGAAGGAATTGCAGTGTTCGAAGAATTTCACGACAGTGAACCCGAGAGTTCTTCAGTTCGTTTGAGCTTCTAGGTAAGTGATTTCTTACCTTTTCTAGTTTGGTTCTAGTTTTTAGAGCCTGCGTTGAGAGGTACAACCAGATTTGAGTTCTGACCGTAGGCAGTAAGTTATAGAAGTTCAGATTTGAGCTGAATTATAAGATGCCTTGACAGATTTGAGTTCCCAGGAAGTTCCTTCTGTGTTTGCCGAGACCAGCGAGGAAGAAGATTTGAGAAGGCTGAAGTCATCGTGCTCTGGTGAGATCTATTGAGGTAGAATCTGAGGTTGGAGGTACGAATTGAGCTTCTGTTTACAGCTTTGGGCATAAGCGTGTTAGTATTTTGAGGCATGATTTGTGTTCTGTGATTTACGTGAAAATATTTGGCTCATTGTTTGATTTATATGTTCCGTTACGTGAGTTATGCATGCTTAAATCAGATTTGAATTTAATGGCATTCATGCATACATCTTGAGCCTGTGATTGATTTATTACCGATTTAGAGCCACATTGTGACCGACCGACAGATGTGTCGCGCCTGAAAGGCACAAGGCTATCATCGGAGTGGTGACCGACTGACTAATCGTGTCTGAATACCACTGAGCCGTGATTGTTAATTTGAGTGGCCAGACCTGAATATCACGGATCGATGATTTCACCGGCTGATTGGTTGTGCGTGGTATAGAGGCTCGCTTGTTGTTGCCAGCTGACTTGTTGTCCTAGATGATCGATTCTTTGACAGCCCTCATGCATTTCATGTTTTAAGATACTACATGTTTATGATTGGCTGTTGTCATAGTGCTCTTCGTACTGAGGTTTGACCTCGTATTTCTTTTCGTGCTTTTGTGTTTCATGGGTCTGTATTGCCCACTGCAGGAGTTGCAGGTAATCTGGCTGGGCAGAGTGGAGCTCAAGCTGGTAGATCCCTGTTTGATTGAGTCCCAGTTTATCTGTATTATGTATCGAACCAGGGGATGCCCTGAATTTCTAAGTATTTTGGGGATCTGTTATTTGAGTTTATTTGATTATCATTTTATTGTTGGATTTGAGTAAATCTTATTTTGAGTATGGATATTTTGAATGACTGTATTATTGTTCAGGCCCAAATATTTGAAAAATTTTTAAGCCCTATTTTTATGCTTCCGCGATTATGTGCTTAATTTTGCTGTTAATCTTGGTTGTTTAGCACTGGTCCTGACATTTTTTGTATCAGAGCTTAAACTGGGATAAGCTCGTTTTCCTTTCTATCACACTCGAGTCTAGACACAGAATTTAGATTTGATTTTGATTGACTCTGTGGCTTATGTGATTTTATTACATGCCTCTGTGAAATTTTTGAGGTCATGGCAGCACCACGAAAGCATCCGAATAGCATTCTTATGGCTTGTAAACATATTTATGATGTGAAAATTACATTTTCTAGGCTTGGGTTGGTTTTGATGAGTTTTGGGCTTGTCAGTGACATCATCGAGAATGTACAGTGTCCGAGTATCCCGTTGAGAAGCTTAGAACGACTCCGCTTACAAAACATGTTTACAGGCAGCAATTTTATGAAAATGAAAAGGATGAATTTTTATGATGTTAATGGCATGAGACGTGATGTTGATGTTTTAAAAGAAAAGGAGAAAAATTATTTGAGGAATGCGAGTTTGACTGTGACCAAGACGTAGAGGAATATGGTGACTACGGCGCTGAGGTTCGTAGAGCCATATTAGAGGGGGATAGTGACTACGATGCAAGAGGTCCATAGAGCTATTCCAGTATAGTACAATGGTTTATAGCTTGATCAAGCGAACAGAGGGGTCGCATCAATGAACAAACTTCACCTAACATATTATTTCTGAGGATTTACATTATTTACATGCCATGACGTATAGTTTGAGGATTTGATGCTGAAGTAAATATTTTGGACGATGATGTTTAACGTTTAAAATTTACAGTTTAAAGTTCTTTTAAAATTCTGATGTTGAAGTTTAAAACGTATTTTTAGTATTGCTATTTTAGTGCATGTTGATGGATATTTAGTATTTGTTACAAAGGTTTGAGCTTGCTGAGTCGTTTGACTCACTAGATCTGATTGTGTGCATGTGAGAGTTGTTGAGGTCTGAGGCGACGTGCTTGAGGATCCCCGGACCTAGGCAGCGCACTCCTGAGACCTATAGCTTCCACAAAAGACTGTTATGAGAATTTTTATCGGAAATTTTGAGGAATGTTTTATTGTTTTTTAAAAAAAATCTTTACGACGTTGAATTTTGAAAATCGTTGTTGAGTTAATTATTATTTTATCGCAATATGACTTTATGTTTTGAGTTTGCAAAAAAAAAATTAGTAGTTTGAGTCATTTCACAAAGTCTGAGTTCCCCTATAGTGTATTCTTTTATTAACATTTCTCTACAGAGAATCGGCATCTTTGCGAAAAAAAGTTGAATTGCTATAGTTTCTTCTACTCCTGAATTCCATTTGTATTTCATGAATAACATGATGTATTCATCTACTAGATAGATGTCGTGTACTTCAAGACCGTACAAAGTTTGGATGTATCTTTTCTTATTCTCTGTGTCTTGGCTATTAAAATAGTTCATCCCTATAAATTGTGCTTTCAAGAGTGTATTCATTTTTCCTACAATCTCGCCAAGAGATTTTCCAGCTAAGACTGATTGCTTTGTTTCTGCCGAAGTCATATCCCATGCGATTTTTTTAATCTCATCATACTCATTTCTAATAATTTAATGAATCCTTCTTTATTGAGATCCAGAGTCCTGCTGCGATTCTCATAGCTGATGTCTAATCATCGATGAGAACTTCTCCGTTCTTAAAATACAGTTCATCAAGGTTAAGCATAACTCCATATGGATATATTGGTTCTAGTACAGTCTTCATACGGCATTTGGTGGAGTGGAATTTGTCTCCTCCTTGACCGTGTTCCTGCTGGATGAGACTCTTCTCCAACCCGCTGGGTTTCTCCCATGTTTTCATCATAGGATCTTACACTAGATCATGGTGGTTTGGGGGGAGTAATATGGGTTGATCAACCCCTGTTGTGTTCATTTTTAAATATATGACCTTCATATTTACAAAAGATTATGAAAGGTCTTGTAGATCATCTAGATCAATCCTTTCTAAACTTTCATCAATCTATATTATCTTTCCGACACATTTTTAATAAGATTGATAATTTTTTCCCCGTCGGTTAAAGGTTTTCGTAGCTTTCCCTGTTTTATGTAGTAAGGGTTCTGTGGCAAAGGATGGTGGTAACCTTCCTCCCGAAGTCCTGTTACTGGAACTGGGTAATTGTTCCATATTGTGGACCTTTCTTTGGATAAGGTGTTAAGAATCTCTTCTCGTTTCTTAAGTATTTCTTCAATTTTTTGGGATATAAAATATAGGTGATTGCCGTAATTTTGTACCGTTTTTTGAATTTCCCTGAGATCTTAGATGAATCTGGTGCTATTTCTAAGAAATTAGTACTTTGATTTATTTTCTTGTATCTGTTGGAGCTCCTCCATATTCAAATGCTCTTGCTGTCTAACTTTGGTTAGATTTTCTTGTCTCAAATATTCCAAAATATTGGAATAAATCTTGAAGAATATAAATCTCGAACATAGGTTCGGATCCATAATTTTTTGAACTTACTCATCCTCATCAAGAAGATTAATTATTATTACATAATAATGTAAATGTCTGAATAATTAAAACATACACTCTGATACCATTTTCAAATACAATTTCAATAAGAAGAGGTAGAAAATTTTAAGGTTATTTTGGATATTTTTTGAAAATTGATCAACGGGGAGTTGAAACAAGAATTTTCGGATTTGGGAATGATTAGTAAGTTAAGTTTTGGTTCGCAAAATTTTGTGGAATTTCCCTTATGAAAACTCTTATTTATAGTAAGTTTTATATTAGATATATAAACTAAATAAATTATAAAAAAAATTATATACAGAACAATATATGATATTATGTATTACGCTAAAATAGCTAATGAGGTTTCAAAATCAAGGAGGTGTCATTTTATCCAGTGCTTAGAAACTTCCCGTGCTTAGCTCATTGCATTAGTCACCAATTCTGTCTTTATCATCATTCTTCATTTTTCAGAAAAGTATCGTTTCCCTTCTACTTTAGATGAGAATGCTGAATCAAATTGTGTTGCGAGTCGAGATAAAAGATCCCGTCCTTTGCGAAAATCGAAAGTGGATAAGATTTTCCAATCCAACCATTTGAATTATTATATATTTTATCAATCGTTAATAAATTGCATATAAATAATCAATTTATAATATCACTATAATATTTGTCTAAAAATATAGTAACAGTTACGTATACACTTATATTCACATGTATTTATAAATTACATGACATTCTCATAGCTCACATCGATACCCGTGGAAACACAAAAACAGTTTCCGCACGGCGAGTGGACGAGATGGGATGCGAACTGGAATACAGTCTCGCCCGAACTGATACCTTGTGCACACGCAGCTTTTGAAAGTCTCTCGCTCTCCTCTGAGTTCTCGAGAGTCTCTCTTCGTCTATAGTTCAGGAGTAGGTGAGATTATTTATCATCTTTTACTCCTCTGAATGGACGATTTGTCGTACCTCTGTATTCAGTTTGAGTAATGCTTGTTCAAACTACTTTATCGTTCCAAACTGATAGCCTGTACAGATCTTATCTGAACTCCTTTCTGATCTGTTCTCTTCAATTATTTCTTCTCTGATTATATGAACTGATCTGATGCGAATCTCCTACCTGATCTGATTACTGAACTACATTGCTTTTTGTCATTTGAACAATTCTAATCTAAACTACTTTGTTCTACTCAAATGATCTTTTTCTGATATGCTCTTTGCATCTGATCTGAACTGATCTGAGCCCTTTGTTATGTTCTGTAGGCACTGTTCTTATTCGCTCTGTCCTACTCTGTTATGATATGATCTATGCGGATAGTTACGCTCCAGATTAGACATGCGCAGAAGATGCCTAAATCCCGGGTAATCAGTAAGAATCAACCTTGGTATCAGCACCAGCCGACCAGATCTCGGGTAATCATTAAGTGTCAACATTTGTATTAATGCCCACCATAAAATCAGCTCAGAGGTGAAAATATGGGTAACACACCCATGCTGACGGCCAAGCCTCCCCTATAAATACCAGGCATGCTTCATTTAAAGACACAAATTCATAAGTTCTCGATTTTATATACGCCTTTGTTCTCTATCCTCGAGCATCCGACTGACTTAAGTATCGGAGACGCTTCGTCGAAAACACTTCCGACGTCCTCTGACGTGTTTCTGTGATTGCAGGTGATCCATCATATCACATTTCCGCTTGTTCATTCAAGCAGTCCAGAGCTCTAGAATAGATCTTCCATGTGGAGACCTCCCTATGGCAACTCGCGGCTGGGAAAATTCAGATGCATCAATATCTTTTAACCCAATTTCTGACATCAATTGGAAATGTCTACCGGTATGTTTAGAAATTTAAAAACAAAAATATAAATAAATGCATATTCCTCACTAAAATATTGTGGGGTATGCTCTGGGAATTTGTCCGTTATATGTGTCCTCTTCTCGGGGTCCCTGCCTACTCATTCATATCCCTCGATTTACCAACCTGTATGGGCCAAGGATAACCCACTAATGGGTTAACTTTTCAAAAGTATGATTTTAATTAACATGTACATATGGACCACCGCTTTTGAAAATACACAAGAAGATAAACACTAATGTAATAACTAGCTTGGTCCGCTTTTAAAAATACACAAGAAGATAAACACTACTGATGCATATCCCTCGATTTACTAATTTGTATGGGCCAAGGAGTCTTTGACCTATAAAGGAGTTAACCCATTAATGAGTTAACATTTCAAAGTATCATGTTACATCTGGACCACCGCTTTTGAAAATACACAAGAAGTTAAACACTAATGTAATAACTAGCTGCGGGAACCACCCGGATATTAATGGTTTTAGGAGTTTTGTGATTTTGCCCAACTGATATATATATGTACACATACGCAGAGAGTGGCTTAATTATAAAAAACTTGAATACGTCATACAGTATTTTCAGCCATGGATACAACCTGGTTATACATCCTCCTTCCACTCTTCCTTGTGCTTTTGCCATTACTCTTCCAATCGAAGGAAAGAAAACGAAATCTCCCTCCGAGTCCGGTGGCTGCACTTCCGGTAATAGGCCACCTCCACCTCCTCAGGCCGCCTATGCACCGAATCTACCATAGATTCTCAGAAAAATTAGGCCCCATCTTCTCCCTTCGCTTCGGAGCCCGCCTGGTGGTGGTGGTCTCGTCCTCCGCCGCAGCCGAGGAATGCTTCACCAAGAACGACATCGTGTTAGCCAACAGGCCTCGGCTAATAATCGGGAAATACCTTTTCTACAACTACACAGCCCTGTCAACCACCTCATACGGCGAGCATTGGCGCAATCTCCGGCGACTAGCTACGATCGAGATATTCTCCTCGGCTCGCTTGAACATGTTTCAATCCATACGACAAGATGAGGTCAAGCTTCTTCTGCTGAAGCTCTACCGAAAATCGCAGCACGATTTCGCCAGAGTGGAACTGAAGTCCCTGTTCTCCGAGCTATCATTCAATATTATCATGAGAATGGTGGCGGGAAAGAGGTATTTCGGAGAATCCGAGGATAACGAACATGCGAAGAAGTACCGGGAACTGATTAAAGAAGCTTTTACGTACGGTGGTGTATCGAATCCAGCCGATTTTTTCGCAGTGTTGAAATGGATCGACTATAATGGTAAAGTGAGAGGTATGCAGAGGCTGAGTAAGGAAATGGATGCCTTCTTGGAAGGATTGATTGATGAGCACCGCCGTTGTAAAACAAAAACCACCATGATCGGCCATTTTCTTGATCTGCAAGAGTCGCAGCCCGAGTACTACACGGATTCAATAATCAAAGGAATTATAATGGTGAGCTACCATATATAATCCTTTCTTCCCAGCTTTTATTTTTTTTTTCTTTTTCTTTTTGAGTAGCATTTCAAATAACAGTAATATTTCTTAAAAATCACACATCAATCTTCCAAAATTAAGTTATGAGATCTCCTGTAGGAAGAATATGTCCATGAGCATATATTCCAATTAATTTTCAGGTAATGCTACTTGCTGGAACAGACACATCATCTGTAACTATAGAATGGGCAATGTCTGCTTTGCTAAACCATCCAGAAAAGCTAGAGAAAGCTAAAGCTGAAATGGACAGTTTCGTGGGAAGCAATCGACTCATCGATGAATCAGAAGTACCCAAGCTACCATATCTTCAAAACATAATCTCCGAGACCTTTCGGTTGTTCCCCGCAGCACCATTATTATTGCCACATGAGTCATCCGCTGACTGTAAGATCGGGGGATACGACATACCTAAAGGAACAATCCTTCTCGTAAATGCTTGGGCCATCCACCGAGACCCGATGAATTGGGATGATCCCACGAGCTTCAAGCCCGAGCGATTTGAGGGCAAAGAAGTTGGACCAGCGAAACTGCTGCCATTTGGCATGGGCCGGAGGTCGTGTCCAGGGAGTGGCCTGGCGCAACGGGTTGTGGGATTGGCCTTGGGGTCACTGATTCAATGTTTCGAGTGGCGCAGAATAGGTGCAGAAATGGTGGATTTGAGTGAGGGGATGGGGATATCAATGCCCAAAGCAATACCGCTCGAGGCGGAATGCAGAGCACATGAAGTGCTGAGCAAAGTTTTCTTGGCAGCTGCCTGAAATATTTGATGCTGGAAATGGGAATGGTGGAGAGTAGTACTTACTGGTTTCAAGATGTCCAAAAGGGTTCTTAGTTCTTACTAGTCTCGATGTTACTCCATTTTCATCTATTTTGTAAAATATTTTGAAATAATTCTAACTAGAGATCTTATGAAAACATAAACGATTCATATTCATGAGACATCGATCGAATCTTTGGTCAGATATATCCATCTCAAAAAATTAATTTTAAGATTAAAAATTGTCCACATATTTGGCTGAAATTAGCATTTTATTATCACATGCAACTCTTTAATCCAGATTCAATTAAAGAAGAAAGAAACATTACCATGATAAGGCATTTAATAGTTTTATCAGAGTACAACGCCGGCTTGGATTCTTCTAGAGACAGCAAATGCCCGATCATTGTACTCGTCCACCAACACTTGGAAGAAACCATCTAATGTTTGCTGAAAGCAATCAACTTATTTTGGAAACCTCCCTAATCATGCTAAATAATTAGATACCCATTTTCATTTAGAACACACTTTGAAAAATATGTGGAGATTAGTAAAAAAAAAAATTATGGATTTGATTATGTATATATGATGTAATTAATTTTGCATTTATCAAAACTTCATCTAAAAATATCCATCCACTCTTCACTAAAAATCACATCAAAAACATAAAAATCCTCTTTTTTATAAACATAAAATTATTGAAATGATTTAGAAGATTTATCGAGAGATTTTGTAGCCCGATGTCTGAATTTTCAGCAAGTCAAGGCAGAGAGGATGAGACCTGGTGGTTTGTTGCATAGCTTAGAGATGCCCCAATGGAATTGGGAGCACATAGCTATGGATTTTGTCACGCATTTGTCTCGTTCCAGCCGAGGATGCGATTCAGTTGGGTGTGGTAGACAGATTGTCTAAGTCTACGCACTTCATTCCCTACAACATGAGCTATTCTTTGAAGAATATGGCGAAACTATACATAGATTTTGTGGTGCGTTTACATGGTGTGCCAATTTCGATTGTTTCAGATCGTGATCCGAGGTTTACTTCCAGGTTTTGGAAGAGTTTGCAAACAGCTTTAGGAACTAGATTGGCTATGAGTACAGCATATCACCCTCAGACAGATGGCCAATCAGAGAGAACTATCCAGATTTTAGAGGATGTGTTAAGAGCTGTTGTGATGGATTTTGGTGGTAGCTGGCAAGACTCGTTGTCTTTGGTGGAGTTTTCCTACAATAACAGCTATCAGGTCACGATTGACATGGCACAATTTGAAGCTTTGTATGGCAGGAAGTGTAGATCGCCAATGTGTTGGGAAGAAGTGGGGGAGAAGCAGTTGTCTTCCCCGGAATTTGTGCAGCAGATGAGAGATCAGGTGGACTTGGTTCTCCAGAGAATAAAAGCTGCTCAAGATCGCCAAGCTAGTTATGCGAATAAGAGGCGTAGGCCTTTAGAATTTGAGGTTGGTGATCTAGTTTTCCTTAAGGTTTCTCCTTTCCGCAGTGTTATGAGATTTGATCTCAAGGGTAAGTTAGCTCCTCGATATGTTGGTCCTTATGAGATTTTAGAGAGTATTGGTCCTTTGGCTTATCGACTGTTGTTGCCACCAGATTTGTCTTCCTTACATGATGTGTTTCGTGTTTCGATGTTAAGGAAGTATGAGCCAGATCCCTCGCATGTGTTGAGAATTGATGAGGTTGAGCTTGATCGGGATTTGAGCTATGTTGAGTATCCTTTGAAGATCTTGGACACAAAATAGAAATAGCTAAGGAATAAAACCATTCCCTTGGTGATGGTTCAGTGGAGCAAGCATGGTAGAGAAGAAGCTACTTGAGAACTGGAAGAGAAGATGCAGCGTGAGTGGCCGCATCTGTTCGAGTAAATGTTGTTTGTTTCCAGTAGTTGGTTGGTTATGTTTCTTTCCCCAATTATCTTGAACTCATGTTTTGGAGTTGATTAATTTCGAGGACGAAATCCTGTTTTAGTGGAGGAGAGATGTGAGACCCAAAGGCTGATAAGATTAATTGAGTTAATTAATCGGGTTTGATCGAGATCAGCTTTGAGTGTTGCGCTTGGAGAAGCTAGCGAGTTTTGTTTCAGCCCTTGGAATAGCTTTGGTTAGTTGAGTTCTTTCGCGGAAGATGTTCAGTCATCGTTGAATGTTGGTATTCAGCAGTAGTGACGTAAGCAGCTATCGCTGAGTGATTGTGTTCAGCAGTTGTAGCGTGATCAGCTGTCGCTAGTGTTCAGATGTTGCCTAGCGTGCTTTCAGTAGCGGGTGCTTGTACGTCGTCATTTGGATTAATTGGAACGACAGAGTTTTGGATTAGCGAAGAAGACTCAGCTATGAGTTGCGTTAGCGGCAGCTGTGTGTGAGATCTGTTGTTGCGTTGCGAACAGATGTTGGGTTGTTTTTCAGCTGTGAGTAGCTGGTGAGGTGTCCAGTTGTGACAGTAGTTCTCTACGACGTCGTTTGAGTTAGTAGAGATGTGTTTTGTCTTAGAGCGAGATCTGTTGCAAGATCTGTTTTGCGAGCGGGAATATCAGTTGGGATAGATTTAAGTGTGGTGGATACTGTTCTTTCAGCTGTGAGCAGCTTTGGCTTATAAGAGAGGACTTGGTCTTCGAATTAAGTATCCTGTTTCCATACTTAGAATATTTCCCGATAGCAATTTTTTTCGCGATACCCTAGCTACTGTTCACCGAACCTTATCTTCTTCAATTGCCGGCGGTAGATAGCTCCAACGAGAGCGAGAGTGGTAGCGTTGGACTCCTCTTGCTGAGACGCTTCGTTTGGTGGTGCTTTACGGACGTTTGCTTGAAGCTGGTGAGGTGTGCAAAGACATCTCCCTTGTGTAGTCTGTTAGCATAAGCGTCGGATTTCGCTCCTAGCTTTTGGGGTAAGTTCAGATCGTGCCTTTAAGCTTGTTAGAGCTTTCTGTGATGTTAGATGAGGTAGGATAGCACTGGTTGAGTTGTAGCTCCCAGCTGTTGTGTTTCTGTGCTTCGGTATTTGAGCAGTTGTTGTGTTGCCGATTGAGCAGGTGGTGGATCTGCGTCATTGTGGCAATCTGCTTTGTTGTAATTATAGCTCAGAAGGTTTGAGGTACGGATGTGAGCTTGTATTCAGCTTAGGATTGAGCATGGATTATGTGCTTGCTGTGTATGCTCTGTGCTGTTATCGTTTGTACATTGTCATGATTTCAGCTGTTGCATTTGCATACACGCATATTGCTGTTGAGCTCTGTTTTGCTAGCTATGCCTGTTCTATTGAATTGTGAGTACCAGGATGCTATGTTCAAGGACGAGCGGGTAGTTCCCGTATACCTTGGAGGCTGAGCGGGCAACTCCCGTACCTCAATCCCCTGCTGGGTTTGATAGCTGCTATGAGCGGAGTGGGTAGCTCCCACACCTCATGAGTGAACAACAGTAGGTGGAGTCATTTGTTGCATCTGGTACGGTGTACTGGAGATGAGTGGGTAGCTCCCATGTGCTCAGTATACCATGTGGCCAATGTCTATCGTTCCTTTGATCAGATCTTGCTGTTGAGCTGTTGTTGAGATCCTTTGGCTCCCAGCGTTCGGTTGTAGACCTGATAATTTGCATAGCATTTGCATATTATTTAATGATTTCCTTATGCTGTTTATTGTTGCTCTCAGTACTCGGGTTTGACCCCGAGGTCCTCTGGGGCTGGTGTTGTTTCCTATATGTGTTTTCAGGTTTCCCAGGTTACTCTGCTGGTCGTGGTTTTGACCCAGCTGGAGGTGTCCCCGGAGGTGGATAGAGTGTCCCAGTTAGCGTATAGCATATATGTACTAGTACTATTAGCCGGGGAATGCCCTGTTCTTGTGGGATTGTGTATTCTGTTGTAGTACTTGTAATTGTGTTGGTTTAAATGCTGTACTGTCGTACTGAATTGTGTTTGTAAAATCGGATATTTTAAGTATGATTGTATTTTAAATTATATGTTTAACCGTCAGGCCAAAAGCAAAAATTTTAAGCCACTTTTTGTATGCTTCCGCTAGTGTTTGTGTGGTTTAACTCTGAGATGATCACGATGCCTGAAATTTTTGGTATCAGAGCTTAAGCTAGGATAAACTCAATTTCTTTATCACACTTGAGTCTAGGCACAGTGTTGTGTGTTGCCTGTGCTTGTTTGTGTGATTCTATGTGATCTATATGCTGCGTTTATTTGTGTTACATCTGTTATGTTGTGATCTTACCCTATTAGTGTTTCTTAGATGCCGCCTAGAGGTAGGGGTAGAGGTAGAGGGCAGATTCCGGAAGAGTTGGAAGATCAGACAGAAGGTGATCAGCGTAGTTTTCCCCGTCGTGGTCACGATAGGCAGGCCGAGGATGAGGTTGACGAGTTGGCTGCCCGAGTGAATGACATGGAGCTTGTCATGGCTAGGTTTCAGCGTATGAACCCTCAGGTGTTCAATGGGTATGAGTCTAGTGCTGACGCTGATTCGTGGTTGCAGCATGTCACGGGTTTGTTCAATCGTGTTCAGTATGATGATGAACTGAAGTTGAGTCTTGCTACTTTACAGTTGAGGAAGGGTGCGGAGCGTTGGTGGAGAGGAGCTTCGAGGACTTTGGAGGAGACCGGTGTAGGGATTACTTGGGACAGTTTTTGTGTTGCTTTCCGTTAGGAATATGTCCCGGAGTCCTACGTGAACGCTCGTGAGCGTGAGTTTGATAACTTGGAGCAGGGCAGTATGTCTGCTAGAGAGTATGCCCGCAGGTTTTCTTCCCCCCGGAGTCCTACGTGAACGCTCGTGAGCGTGAGTTTGATAACTTGGAGCAGGGCAGTATGTCTGCTAGAGAGTATGCCCGCAGGTTTTCTTCCCTTCTTTCGTATGTGCCGCATGTTTCTGGCCGGGAGCGAGCGAAGAGAAAGTAGGTTTCTTGAGGGGTTGAACGAGGAGTTGTATTCCTTGGTTTTGGCTAGCTCGCCGAAGATCTATGCAGAGGCGGTTTACAGTGCGATCGACATCGAGGAAGGTTTGAGGAATCTTCGGTCCCGTGGTAGGCCACAGGTGGCGCAGAGTAGTCGTACAGTGGTTCAGGGAGCGCAGCCTTCCCAGTCCGTGCAGTCGCCTCAGCCACCCCAGCAGCAGCAGCAGGTAGCCCAACAGTTTGGGAGTCAGAGGTTTAGGCCTCGTGGTAAGCAGTTTAAGAAGAAGTCTGGTTCTAGTTCTTCTGGTTCTGGTAGCTCCAGCAGCGGTGGTACCAAGGTTGAGTACTGTGGCCAGTGTGGTGGAAGGCACCCTACAGCGCAGTGTGTAGGTGTGCAGGGTTCTTGTAATGTCTGTGGTCAGTACGGACATTTTTCTAGAGCGTTTCCTTTGTCTGGATCGCAGCATACCGCAGCTCCACCGCAGGGTCGAGGTGGATCGTCGAGAGGTCGTTCTGCTTTTCCTGTTCAGCAGCAGAGGTTGGGGGAGCCTCAGTTTAGGCCATTTCAGCAGCCTGGTCCTTCACAGTTTGGACAGTCGTCCCACCCTCAGTTTTCTGGACCTCAGTTTGCCCAAGTGAACGCCATGACCAGGGAGCAAGCGGAAGGCACACCGGGAGGCGAGATTATCCAAGGTACTTGCTTTGTTTTTGATTTTCCTGTGCGTGTGTTGTTTGATACAGGAGCGTCGCATTCTTTTATTTCTGATGCATTTTTGGTTGAGCATGGTTCCACTACCTTGCGTGATGTTGTATCTGTTGCGACTCCTGCCGGTGCGAGCCTGTTCTCGCAGGAGATTCTGTTGAATGGTGTTCTTAGGTTTGGCGAGAGTGTGTTTTTAGCCAACCTGATCAGGCTAGTGATGTGGGATTTTGACTGTATAGTGGGAATGGATGTGTTGTCTAGCTATATGGCCACTATGGATTGTTTCCATGGCGTTGTGCGATTTAGGCCCAGTCTGGCGAGAAATGAAATTTCTACGGCCAATATTCTCAGTCTAAGATTCCTTTAGTCTCTGCGATGGAGATGTTTAGCCTGTTGTCGCTTGAGAATGCTGGTTTCATGATCTATGCCTTAGATGCGTCTTCTTCTTCGAGCGTAGAGCCTAGTACATCCTTGTGGTTCGACATTTCCCGGATGTGTTTCGGGAGGAGATTCCTGGTTTTCCTTCGAGGCGGGAGATAGACTTCAACATTGAGTTGGTACCTGGTACAGCTCCGATTTCACGTGATCCGTATCGTTTAGCGCCTGCTGAGTTGAGGGAGCTTAAGGGGCAGCTTAGTGATTTGCTGGAGAAGGGATTCATTAGACCTAGCATGTCTCCATGGGGAGCGACTATCTTGTTTGTCAAGAAGAAGGACGGGTCGATGAGGATGCGTATTGACTTTAGACAGTTGAACAAGGCGACGGTGAAGAACAAGTATCCTTTTCCTAGGATCGATGATCTTTTTGACCAGTTGCAAGGTTCTTCCGTGTTTTCGAAGATTGATCTGCGATCTGGGTATCATCAGTTGCGCATCCGTGAGTAGGAGTTGAGAAGACTGCGTTTCGTACTAGGTAAGGGCATTACGAGTTTCTGGTTACGCCTTTTGGGTTGACGAATGCTCCCGCAGTTTCCATGGATTTGATGAATAGAGTCTTTAGAGAGTTCATCGATCAGTTTGTGATTGTGTTTATCGATGATATTTTGGTGTACTCTAAAACTCCGTTGCAGCACAAAGAGCATTTGATGCTAGTTCTTCAGAAGCTTCGAGACTCGCAACTGTATGCCAAGTTTTCCAAGTGCGAGTTTTGGTTGGACCGAGTTGTGTTTCTGGGTCATGTGATTTCTGTTGATGGTATTTCTGTGGATCCCAGTAAGGTTGAGGCAGTGATTAACTGGGAGCGTCCCAAGAGTGTTGCTGAGTCCGTATTTTCTTGGGTTTGGCTGGCTATTATCGGCGGTTCATAGAAGGATTTTCTAGTATAACTAAGCCAATGACGCAGTTGACTCAGAAAGACAGGAGGTTTGTATGGACTGAGAAATGTGAGAATAGTTTTCTATTGCTCAAAGAGAAGCTAACTACTGCGCCTGTGTTAGCTCTGCCGTGTCGTTCAGGAGGATTTGTGGTTTGTGCAGAGGCTTCCTTGAATGGATTGGGTTGTGTGTTGATGCAGAATGGTCGAGTCATTGCTTATGCCTCTCGGCAGTTGAAGCCGTATGAGACTCGTTACCCAGTTCATGATTTGGAGTTAGCAGCAGTGGTTTTTATTTTGAAGATTTGGTGCCACTACCTGTATGGTGATCAATTTGTGGTGTACTCCGACCACAAGAGTCTTCAGTATCTGTTTTCTCAGTCAGATTTGAACATGAGACAGCGAAGATGGATGGAGCTGCTTAAGGATTTTGATTGTGAGATCAAATACCAGCCTGGGAAGATGAATGTAGTTGCTGATGCATTGAGCAGAAAGGCTCAAGTGGCAATGCTTGCATCTGTGCAGATTTCGAAGGTGCATGAGCATTTGAGCACTACTGGTTGGCGATACTACCCAGCTGAGGATTATGTTGTGGTGTCTTCTTTCCAAGTTGAGCCACAGCTTGTTGCTAGTATTTGAGCAGCTCAGAGGACTGATCCATCCATCCATGAGATAAAACTGAAGGTGAGAGCTAGACAGCTTGAGGAGTATTCTGTCACTTCTGATGGTTGTTTGAGGTTTCGTGGCAGGCTTGTTGTGCCAAATCTGATTGATCTTAGAGAAGATATCTTGCGAGAAGCGCAATGCAGTAAATACAGTGTCCATCCTGGTGTAAGGAAGATGTATCATGCCTTGAAGCAGCATTACTGGTGGGCAGGTTTGAAGAGTGATGTTGCTGATTTTGTAGCCTGATGTCTGAATTTTCAGCAAGTCAAGGCAGAGAGGATGAGACCTGGTGGTTTGTTGCATAGCTTAGAGGTGCCCCAATGGAATTGGGAGCACGTAGCTATGGATTTTGTCACGAATTTGCCTCGTTCCAGCCGAGGATGCGATTCAGTTTGGGTTGTGGTAGACAGATTGTCTAAGTCTACGCACTTCATTCCCTACAACATGAGCTATTCTTTGAAGAAGATGGCGAAGCTATACATAGATTTTGTGGTGCGTTTACATGGTGTGCCAGTTTCTATTGTTTCGGATCGTGATCCGAGGTTTACTTCCAGGTTTTGGAAGAGTTTGAAAACAGCTTTGGGAACTAGATTGGCTATGAGTACAGCATATCACCCTCAGACAGATGGCCAATCAGAGAGAACTATCCAAATTTTAGAGGATATGTTAAGAGTTGTTGTGATGGATTTTGGTGGTAGCTGGCAAGACTCGTTGTCTTTGGTGGAGTTTTCCTACAATAACAGCTATCAGGTCACGATTGGCATGGCACCATTTGAAGCTTTGTATGGCAGGAAGTGTAGATCGCCAGTGTGTTGGGAAGAAGTGGGGGAGAAGCAGTTGTCTTCCCCAGAATTTGTGCAGCAGATGAGAGATCAGGTGGACTTGGTTCGTCAGAGAATAAAAGCTGCTCAAGATCGCCAAGCTAGTTATGCGAATAAGAGGCGTAGGCCATTAGAATTTGAGGTTTGTGATCTAGTTTTCCTTAAGGTTTCTCCTTTTCGCAGTGTTATGAGATTTGGTCTCAAGGGTAAGTTAGCTCCTCGATATGTTGGTCCTTATGAGATTTTAGAGAGTATTGGTCCTTTGGATTTTGAGGTTTGTGATCTAGTTTTCCTTAAGGTTTCTCCTTTTCGCAGTGTTATGAGATTTGGTCTCAAGGGTAAGTTAGCTCCTCGATATGTTGGTCCTTATGAGATTTTAGAGAGTATTGGTCCTTTGGATTATCGGCTGTTGTTGCCACCAGATTTGTCTTCCTTATATGATGTGTTTCGTGTTTCGATGTTAAGGAAGTATGAGACAGATCCCTCTCATGTGTTGAGAACTGATTAGGTTGAGCTTGATCGGGCTTTGAGCTATGTTAAGTATCCCTTGCAGATCTTGGACAGAAAAGAGAAATAGCTAAGGAATAAAACCATTCCCTTGGTGATGGTTCAGTGGAGCAAGCACGGTAGAGAAGAAGCTACTTGGGAACTGGAAGAGAAGATGAAGCGTGAGTGGCCGCATCTGTTCGAGTAGATGCTGTTTGTTTCCAGTAGTTGGTTGGTTGTGTTTCTTTCCCCAATTATCTTGAACTCTTGTTTTGGAGTTGATTTATTTCGAGGACAAAATCCTGTTTTAGTGGAGGAGAGATGTGAGACCCAAAGGCTGATAAAATTAATTGAGTTAATTAATCGGGTTTGATTGAGATCAGCTTTGAGTTGTTGCGCTTGGAGAAGCTAGCGGGTTTTGTTTCAGCCCTTGGAACAACTTTGGTTAGTTGAGTTCTTTCGCGGAAGCTGTTCAGTCATCACTGAATGTTGGTATTCAGCAGTAGTGACGTAAGAAGCTATCGCTGAGTGATTGTGTTCAGCAGTCGTAGCGTGATCAGCTGTCGCTAGTGTTCAGATGTTGCCTAGCGTGCTTTCAGTAGCGGGTGCTTGTACGTCTTCATTTGGATTAGTTGGAACGACAGCGTTTTGGATTAGCGAAGAAGACTCAGCTGTGAGTTGCGTTAGCGGCAGCTGTGTGTGAGATCTGTTGTTGCGTTGCGAACAGATGTTGGGTTGTTGTTCAGCTGTGAGTAGCGGGTGACGTGTCTAGTTGCGACAGTAGTTCTCTATGACGTCGTTTGAGTTAGTAGAGATTTGTTTTGGCTTAGAGCGAGATCTGTTGCAAGATCTGTTTTGCGAGCGGGAATATCAGTTGCGATAGCTTTAAGTGTGGTGGATACTGTTCTTTCAGTTGTGAGAAGCTTTGGCTTATAAGAGAGGACTTGGTCTTCGAATTAAGTATCCTGTTTCCATACTTAGAATATTTCCCGTAGCAATTTTTGTCGCGATACCCTAGTTACTGTTCACCGAACCTTAACTTCTTCAATTGCCGGCGGTAGATAGCTTAAGACTCTTCGTTTGGTGGTGCTTTATGGACGTTTTCTTGAAGCTGGTGAGGTGTGCGAAGACATCTCCCTTGTCTAGTCTGTTAGCATAAGCGTTGGATTTCGCTCCTAGCTTTTTGGGGTAAGTTCAGATCCTGCATTTAAGCTTGTTAGAGCTTTTTGTGGTGTTAGATGAGGTAGTATAGCACTGGTTGAGTTGTAGCTCCCAACTGTTGTGTTTCTGTGCTTCAGTCTTTGAGCAGTTGTTGTGTTGCCGATTGAGCATGTGGTGGATCTGCGTCATTGTGGCAATATGCTTTGTTGTAATTATAGCTCAGAAGGTTTGAGGTACGGATGTGAGCTTTTATCAACTTAGGATTGAGCATGGATTATGTGCTTGCTGTGTATGTTCTGTGCTATTATAGTTTGTTACATTTTCTATGATTTCTAGCTGTTTGCAGCACTGGTTGAGTTGTAGCTCCCAACTGTTGTGTTTCTGTGCTTCAGTCTTTGAGCAGTTGTTGTGTTGCCGATTGAGCATGTGGTGGATCTGCGTCATTGTGGCAATATGCTTTGTTGTAATTATAGCTCAGAAGGTTTGAGGTACGGATGTGAGCTTTTATTCAACTTAGGATTGAGCATGGATTATGTGCTTGCTGTGTATGTTCTGTGCTATTATAGTTTGTACATTTTCATGATTTCAGCTGTTGCATTTGCATACACGCATATTGCTGTTGAGCTCTGTTTTCCTAGCTATGCCTGTTCTGTTGAATTGTGAGTACCAGGATGCTATGTTCAAGGTCGAGCGGGTAGTTCCCGTATACCTTGGAGGCTGAGCGGGTAACTCCCGTACCTCAATCTTCCTGCTGGGTTTGATAGCTGCTATGAGCGGAGTGGGTAGCTCCCACACCTCATGAGTGAGCAACTGCAGGTGGAGTCATTTGTTGCATCTGGTACGGTGTACTGGAGATGAGTGGGTAGCTCCCATGTGCTCAGTATACCATGTGGCCACTGTCTATCGTTCCTTTGATCAGATCTTGCTGTTGAGCTGTTGTTGAGATCCTTTGGCTCCCAGTGTTCGGTTGTAGCCTTGATCATTTGCATAGCATTTGCATATTATCTAATGCTTTCCTTATGTTTTTTATTGTTGCTCTCCGTACTGGGTTTGACCCCGAGGTCCCTCTGGGGCTGGTGTTGTTTCATGTATGTGTTTTCAGGTTTCCCAGGTTACTCTGCTGGTCGTGGTTTTGACCCAACTGGAGGTACCCCTGGAGGTGGATAGAGTTTTCCAGTTAGCGTATAGCATATATGTACTAGTACTATTAGCCGGGGAATGCCCTGTGCTTGTGGGATTGTGTATTCTGTTGTTTTACTGGTAATTGTGTTGGTTTAAATATTGTACTGTCGTACTGAATTGTGTTTGTAAAATGAGATATTTTAAGTACGATTGTATTTTAAATTATATGTTTTCACCGTCAGGCTAAAAGCGAAAATTTTAAGCTACTTTTTGTATGCTTCCGGTAGTGTTTGCATGGTTTAACTCTGAGATGATCACGAGGCTTGACAGTTGGAGACCTCATATGCTTACAAAAGTGGCAACAACAAATTGATCTACCTAAGCAAGCTAGTTCGAGTTCGGTGCAAAGAAGGAATCTCGGTGGCAGATCACCTGACTGAGATTCAAGGCTTCGTGCAGCAATTGTCAAATATGAGTATAAAACAAGATGAGGAGTTAGTTTCCTTACTTGTTCTAGATTCATTACCTGATTCTTCGGAGACTATGAAGATATCACTCACAAACACAGCTCCAAAAGAAGTGTGACTATGGGCTTCATCAAGAGTGGCATCTTGAATGAAGAGATGAGACGAGGATCCCATGATACTTCTATCTCACAATTAGATAATTTTGCGTTGAGTCAAGAGGAAGAAGTAAAATTAGGGGAAATACATATAAAAAAAACGACGGAGCAAATACTCAGGAAGATATGCCAATATAAGATGTCATCGGTGCGGAGAAAAAGGACATATCAAGAATATTGTCCACAGACAAAAGACAAAAGCAACACGAATGTTGTAATGAGCAAACAAATACCATTAATGAATTCAATGTCATTCATGAGCCAGAGCTGGAGTTTATAAAACTGTAAACCCAAGGAACCAGCTGAGTAATTGATAATGGAGCAACGGTCCATGTCATATCCCGCAAAGAATGTTTTAAAATCCTACACACAAGAGGAATTTGGTTTGGTCAGGATGAGCAATAATGACTTATACTGTGAGGTCTGGATGATTAACAATTAATTTGGATAACTAATCGGGTGTTGGCATAGACCTGATCGGGCACGAGCTGGTCTGGTGCAGATTAGCTCTGAGCTAGATGACCCAAATGAGAGCGAGCTGGTCTGTGCGTGGAATAGATCTGGGCTATTTTTCGTAGAACGTCCGAGCTGGATGGTTGGATGTTTATAAATTGTTGTCGCAATCTATTTTGGATCCTCTAAGCTGGATATCCTGAGCTGGTAGCGGAGCGACATTTATTTTGGAGAAACCAGCTTAGAGGGGCGCAATCTGGTTGTACTGCGTGGACCGGCCCGGTTCATGGTTTCTGGGTAGACCGGCACGGTTAATGGGTACCAGCTTAGGCAAGAGCTGAAAGAGTGCGAGCTGGTCTTCTTACGCGTTAACTGGTCGTCCCGAGCTGAAGTGTGGTGCGACGTCGTTTAGTGATACCAAGCTTAGACGTTAGCTGGATGGTAAACGTGAGCTGGCCAAGGCGTAATCTATTCTGATAGTGTAAGCTGGAGGACGCATACCAGCTGGGAGAGAAGGCTGTGTGATGGTTTACGCCTGAGCTAGTACCAGCTTGGACCCTAAGATGTCGATGACTACCAGATCACGAGGGACATAAGTGATATAGATATGGACTTTGATCGGGTACATGCAATACACTCCAAAACTTAGAAAATATTTCCTCTCGAGAGCTCGACACCCCAGCCCATCTTAGAACCCTAGCTACTGTTCACCATAACCTATTTCTTCCGATTTCCGGTGGTAGGTAGCTCTGATTGGAGCAAGGCTGGTAGCGCTGGATCCCTCTTGCCAAGACCGTTCTTCCTATACCGCTTTTGAAGGCTCTAGACAGCTATAAGAGTGAACATGAAGAAGCTACAGTGTGCTGCCTGTTTGCATTCCGATCGATTGGTTCTTCCGTTCAGGTAGTGCTTTTGAGTAAGTGTTAGATCCTAACCTACGCTTTGTTTAGAACCAGTTATCGTGTTTGAGGGTAGGATAGAACTGGGCTGAGCTGGTAGCTCCTCATTCGGGTTTTCGGTAGTAGTTGTCCCTAAGCTGGTCGATGTTGTTTGACTTAGCAGGTTGCAGATTTGCATTGTTCGAGACCCCTGTTGTGGTAATTGCAGTAGAAAATAAGGTACGGATTGAGCGTATTGTTACAGCCTTGAGATAAGCCTGTACGTACTTGATTGTGTGCCGTTATGCTGATCTGGTGTATGCCTGTGATTTACTGCTACTGCTTGCATCTGTGTTGTGTTCTGTACATTGCCAGCTTCTGTTTTTGCATACACGTATGTCTCATGAGCTACCCTTTTCTCGTTAGCCTTTGTATTTGTGCTATGCTATCTGTACCAGGTAGTGTGTGGCTGGTTTGCGTGGACGAACGGTTGATTCCCGTGCTCCTCTCCTCCCTGTTGTTCGGGCCATTGCCGCTATGAGACGAGTGGATAGATACCACGCTCTCATGAGCTTGGCACCCGCAGTTTGAGCTGTTCTGTTCCGCTCCTGGTACTGCGTGTAGAGACGAGTGGATAGCTACCACTCTCTCTCATGCCTTGTGGCTACTTCCTTTTCGTTATCTAGCTGCTGAGCTGCCCTGCGTGTTGTATTTCCAGCTGTGAGCTGGTTCTCGAGCTCCTTTGATCTCTCTGTTTTCCTAGCAGCCGTTCAACAGTGCTGTGAGCCTTAGTTTACCTTGTTCTCATGCATTTACATCTTTTACGTCATGCGCTATCTGTTTGTTGTACTTTGTTGTCTTTGTACTGGGGTTTGACCCCGTCCCTTTGGGGCTGTTTGTTTTGTGCCATTCAGGTTTTCCAGGTTTTTCAGCTGGCCGTGGAGGTGATCAGCTGGTGATGGCCCCAGAGGTTGATTAGAGTGTCTCAGTTATATATATTCTATGTATGTATTGGAGTTTGTTGCCGGGGACTGCCCCGTGCTGCGATGGTATCCAGCTTGAATTTCTGTTGGTTTTGTGTACTGTGAAATTACTGTATTTGTTGTTGTTGTTGTACCAGTTGAGGTTGGTTGTAAACCTGTATTTAAGTATCAGTGTATTTTAAGTTATGATTTTTCAAGTCAGGCCAAAGCGAAAAATTTTAGCCACTTTTAATGCTTCCGTAGTTGTGATTTGCGTGCCTTGTCTTTGTTTGTGCACTGGGCCTGACATATACCATCATGAGAAAGGAAGATGTGATCTTGACTACCGTGGATGGCTCTATACTTATACTAAAAGATGTCAGGCATGTGTCAGATATGCGCTCGAGTTTGATATCAACCGAAAGACTGAATGAGGAAGGTTTCTACACCACATTTCGAAATTGGATATGTAAGATTTCAAAAGGTTCACTTGAGGTGGCAAAGGCTTTCAAGATGACAAAATTGTACATGGTACAAGAGAAGTGTCAGGCCCGGTGCTCAAAACAGAGATTAAATACGTGAACTCAACTGTGGAAGCATTAAATAGTGGCTAAAATTTTTCGCTTTGACCTGACTTAGAAAACCTAATTTTTGAATACGCTTATACTCAAAATATTGGTTTACAATACTCAAAAGCTGCACATAACAACTACCAACACAGCAAGTATTAGCATACAAAACCAACAGAAACCAAATCTGTTTACAACGGTAGCCCGGGGCATTCCCCGGAAATAAAACCAATACATATAAATAAATATATATATATATTATATATATATATATATATA